>JAQOWZ010000102.1:196641-496151 GCA_035578165.1 Stenolophus ochropezus | reverse complement strand
ACGCGCTATCTCAGAGTCACCAGCCATCGTGGTCACTTATTTTTATTTATTTTATTATTTTCTCTTCCGCGGGTTTTCCACGACAAGTTTACACTATTCAAAATACTCGCGAGTAAATCAGATGTACTGACTACTCTTATTTGGCGAAAATACCCCAAAAAACCGCTGCCACCAATTGTAACGGATGGTAATTTTTTACCAAACACTACAATAAAATAAAAATGTGAGTTCTTGCCAAACCGAGGTATTTTAAATAGGTCGACTATCGGGATCTTGGAAAGACGGGTTGTTAAAATAAATACGCAAACAATTTACTTATATTAAAATAAATATATATTAAAATTAAAATAAAAGATCCAACAAAAATAATAATTTAATAACTTATTTGCCAAAACCGTTATTATAATTTAGATCTTTCTTTCTCGGACTCTGACTATCCACTGCTGTATATTTTAATCAGAGTACATAATTTGGATTTTTTTCATAATCATCAAATATCAGTGATTGCAATGGAAAAAATTTATATTAATTACATATTTTGCAGGTTCATTACACTGCACTCATACGTCATAAATTGTCAACGCAACTTTATAAAACATCAGACGCGAAATAATCAAATTAAAGTAAATTGATACCTACTTTCTAAAGTTGAAAGGGTATTGCCTTTTACATTGAAATAGCAATTTTCTTGTTGCAATGATTTCTTTTAGCTAAATTATGACGAATAAATATAATATTTGGGCGCGGAAGCCAATATTTATATGATTTTTTACAAAAATAAAGTCAGATTTTGCCTATTCTTGAAATGGATATTTTTGTTAAATCATTCATATTCATGCTTTAGGATCTATACTATGGGATGGTTTTAAGCATTGGACATGCAAAAGTGACAAAACTTGGTACCAATCAGATAATAAACATTCAATTTTCGGGTGTCATTTTAATGAATACGTTGTATATTGTAAGCTACATGGGCTGGACTCTAGAATACCTACCACACTTAAAATAGCAATTTTCTTGTTGCAATGTTTTCTGTTAGCTAAAATATGATAAAGAATTATAAAACTCGGGCGCGAAAGAAAATATTTATATGATTTTTTACAAAAATAAAGTCAGATTTTACATATTTTTAAAATGGATATTTTTGTTAAAACATTCATACATTAGGATCTATACTATGGATTGTTTTAGTATTGGACATGCAAAAGTGTACCAAAACGTAGTACCAATCAGATAATAAACATTCAATTTTCAGGTGTCATTTTAATGAATACGTTGTATATTGTAAGCTACATGGGCTGGCTTCTAGAATACCTACCACACTTGAAATAGCAATTTTCTTGTTGCAATGTTTACTTTTAGCTAAAATATGATGAAGAATTATAAAACTCGGGCGCGAAAGAAAATATTTATATGATTTTTTACAGAAATAAAGTCAGGTTTTACATATTCTTAAAATGGATATTTTTGTTAAAACATTCATATTCATGCATTAGAATCTATACTATGGATTGTTTTAGTATTGGACATGCAAAAGTGTACCAAAACGTAGTACCAATCAGATAATAAACATTCTATTTTCGGGTGTCATTTTAATGAATACGTTGTATATTGTAAGCTACATGGGCTGCATTCTAGAATACCTACCACACTTGAAATAGCTATTTTCTTGTTGCAATGTTTTCTTTTAGCTAAAATATGATGAAGAATTATAAAATTCGGGCGCGGAATCAAATATTTATATGATTTTTTACAAAAATAAAGTCAAATTTTACCTATTCTTGATGAATACGTTGTATATTGTAACCTACATGGGCTGGATTCTAGAGTACCTACCACACTTGAAATAGCAATTTTCATGTTACAGTGGCGCGTATTAGCTAAAATATGATAAAGAATTATAAAATTCAGGCGCAGAAGCAAATATTTATATGAGTTTTTACAAAAATAAAGTCAAATTTTACTTATTCTTGAAATGGATATTTTTGTTAAAACATTCATATTCATGCTTTAGGATCTATACTATGGATGGTTTTAAGCATTGTACATGCAAAAGTGACCAAAACGTGGTACCAATTAGATAATAAACATTCAATTTTCGGGTGTCATTTTAATGAATACGTTGTATATTGTAAGCAACATGGGCTGGATTCTAGAATACCTACCAAAATTGAAATAGCAATTTTCTTGTTGCAATGTTTTCTTTTAGCTAAAATATGATAAAGAATTATAAAATTCAGGCGCGGAAGCAAATATTTATATGATTTTTTACAAAAATAAAGTCAGATTTTACCTATTCTTGATGATTACTTTGTATATTGTAAACTACATGGGCTGGATTCTAGAATACCTCTCACACTTGAAATAGCAATTTTCTTGTTGCAATGTTTTCTTTTAGCTAAAATGTGATGAAGAATTATAAAATTCGGGCGCGGAAGCAAATATTTATATAATTTTTTGCAAAAATAATGTCAGATTTTACCTTTTCTTGATGAATACGTTGTATATTGTAAGCTACATGGGCTGGATTCTAGAATACATACCACACTTGAAATAGCAATTTTCTTGTTGCAATGTTTTCTTTTATCTAAAATATGATAAAGAATTATAAAATTCGGACGCGGAAGCAAATATTTATATAATTTTTTACAAAAATAAGGTCAGATTTTACCTATTCTTGATGATGACGTTGTATATTGTAAGCTACATGGGCTAGATTCTAGAAGACCTACCACACTTGAAATAACAATTTTCTTGTTGCAATGTTTTTTTTTAGCTAAAATATAATGAAGAATTATAAAATTCGGGCGCGGAAGCAAGTATTTATATGATTTTTTACAAAAATAAGGTCAGATTTCACCTATTCTTGATGATTACTTTGTATATTGTAAACTACATGAACTGGATTCTATAATACCTACCACCCTTGAAATAGCAATTTTCTTGTTGCAATGTTTTCTTTTAGCTAAAATATGATAAAAAATTATAAAATTCGGGTGCGGAAGCAAATATTTATATGATTTTTTACAAAAATAAAGTCAGAGTTTACCATTTCTTGATGAATACGTTGTATATTGTAAGCTACATGGGCTGAATTCTAGAATACCTACCACACTTGAAATAGCAATTTTCTTGTTGCAATGTTTTCTTTTAGCTAAAATATGATGAAGAATTATAAAATTCAGGTGCGGAAGCAAATAATTATATGATTTTTTACAAAAATTAAGTGAGATTTTACCTTTTTTTGATAAATAAGTTGTATATTGTAAGCTACATGGGGTGGATTCTAGAATACCTACCACACTTCAAATATCAATTTTCTTGTTGCAATGTTTTCTTTTAGCTAAAATAAGATAAAAAATTATAAAATTCGGGCGCGGAAGCAAAAATTTATATGATTTTTTACAAATATAGAGTAAGATTTTACCTATTCTTGATGAATACGTTGTATATTGTAAGCTACATGGGCTGGAATTTAGAATACCTACCACACTTGAAAAAACAATTTTCTTGTTGCAATGTTTTGTTTTAGCTAAAATATGCTGAAGAATTATAAAATTCGGGCGCGGAAGCAAATATTTATATGATTTTTTACAAAAATAAAGTCAATTTTTACCTATTCTTGATGAATACTTTGTATATTGTAAGCTACATGGGCTGGATTCTGGGATAGATACCACACTTGAAATAGCAATTTTCATGTTGCAATGTTTTCTTTTAGTTAAAACATGATGAAAAATTATAAAATTCGATCGCGGAAGCGAATATTCATATGATTTTTTACATAAATAATGTCAGATTTTACCTTTTCTCGATGAATACGTTGTATATTGTAAGCTACATGGGCTGGAATTTAGAATACCTACCAAACTTGAAATAACAATTTTCTTGTTGCAATGTTTTCTTTTAGCTAAAATATAATGAGAAATTATATAATTCGGGCGCGGAAGCAAATATTTATATGATTTTTTACAAAAATAATGTCAGATTTTACCTTTTCTTGATGGATACATTGTATATTGTAAGCTACATGGGCTGGATTCTAGAAAACCTACCATACTTGAAATAGCTATTTTCTTGTTGTAATGTTTTCTTTTAGCTAAAATATGATGAAGAATTATAAAATTCGGGCGTGGAAGCAAATATTTATATAATTTTTTACAAAAATAATGTCAGATTTTACCTAATCTTGATGAATACGTTGTATATTGTGGAGCTACATGGGCTGGTTTCTAGAATACCTACCACACTTAAGATAGCAATTTTCTTGTTGCACTGTTTTCTTTTAGCTAAAATATGATGAAGAATTATAAATTTCGGGCGCGGAGGCAAATATTTGTATGATTTTTTTACAAAAATAAAGTAAGTATTTACCTATTCTTGAAATGGATATTTTTGTTAAAACATTCATATTCATGCTTGTGGATCTGTACTATGGATAATTTTAGCATTGGACATGCAAAAGTGACCATAACGTGGTACCAATCAGATAATAAACATTCAATTTTTGAGTGTCATTTTAATGAATACGTTGTATATTGTAAGCTACATGGGCTGGATTCTAGAATACCTACCACACTTGAAATAGCAATTTTCTTGTTGCAATGTTTTTTCTTAGCTAATATATTATAAAAAATTATAAAATTTGGGCGCGGAAGCAAATATTTATGTGATTTTTTACGAAAATAAAGTCAGAATTTACCTTTTTTGATGAATACGTTGTATATTGTAAGCTACATGGAATGGATTCTAGAATACCTACCACACTTGAAATAGCAATTTTCTTGTTGCAGTGTTTTCTTTTAGCTAAAATATGAGAAAGATTTATAAAATTCGGGCGCGGAAGCAAATATTTATATGATTTTTTACAAAAATAAAGTCAGATTTAGCTATTCTTGATGATTACGTTGTATATTGTAAGCTACATGGACTTGATTCTAGAATACCTTCCACACTTGAAATAGCAATTTTCTTGTTGCAATGTTTTCTTTTAATTAAATATTAAAAAGAATTATAAAATTTGAGCGCGGAAGCAATTATTTATATGATTCTTTACAAAAATAAAGTCAGATTTTACCTACTCTTGATGAATACGTTGTATATTGTAAGCTACATGGGCTGGATTCTAGGATAGATACCACACTTGAAATAGCAATTTTCATGCTGCAATGTTTTCTTTTAGTTAATATATGATGAAAAATTATAAAATTCGATCGCGGAAGCGAATATTTATATGATTTTTTACAAAAATAAAGTCAAATTTTACCTATTCTTGAAGAATAAGTTGTATATTGTAAGCTACATGGGCTGGATTCTAGAATACCTACCACACTTAAATTAGCATTTTTCTTGTTACAATGTTTCTTTTAGCTAAAATATGATGAAAAATTATAAAATTCGGGCGCGGAAGCAAATATTTATATGATTTTTTACATAAATAATGTCAGATTTTACCTAATATTGATGAATACTTTGTATATTGTAAGCTACATGGGCTGGATTCTAGGATAGATACCACACTTGAAATAGCAATTTTCATGTTGCAATGTTTTCTTTTAGTTAATATATGATGAAAAATTATAAAATTCGATCGCGGAAGCGAATATTTATATGATTTTTTAGAAAAATAAAGTCAGATTTTACCTTTTCTTGATAAATACGTTGTATATTGTAAGCTACATGAGCTGTATTCTAGAATACCTACTACACTTGAAATAGCAATTGTGTTGTTGCAATGTTTTGTTTTATCTAAAATATGATGAAAAATTATAAAATTCGGACGCGGAAGCAAATATTTATTTGATTTTTTCAAAAATAATGTCAGATTTTACCTATTCTTGAAATGGATATTTTTGTTAAAACATTCATATTCATGCTTTAGGATCTGTACTATGGACAATTTTAGCAATGGACTTGCAAAAGTGACCATAACGTGGTACCAATCAGATAATAAACATTCAATTTTCGGGTTTCATTTTAATGAATACGTTGTATATTATCAGCTACATGGGCTGGACTCTAGAATACCAACCACACTTGAAATAGCAATTTTCTTGTTGCAATGTATTCTTTTAGCTTAAGTATGATAAATAATTATAAACTTCGACCGCGAAGCAAATATTTATATGATTTTTTACAAAAATAAAATCTGATTTTACTTGTTCTTGATGAATACGTTGTATATTGTAAGCTACATGGGCTGGATTCTAGAATACCTACTACACTTGAAATAGCAATTTTCTTGTTGCCATGTTTTGTTTTAGCTAAAATATTATGAAAAATTATAAAATTCAGGCGCGGAAGCAAATATTTATATGATTTTTTACAAAAATAATGTCAGATTTTACCTAATCTTGATGAATACTTTGTATATTGTAAGCTACATGGGCTGGATTCTAGAATAGCTACCACACTTGAAATAGCAATTTTCTTGTTGCAATGTTTTGTTTTAGCTAAAATATGATAAAGAATTATAAAATTCGGGCGCGGAAGCAAATATTTATATGATTTTTTACAAAAATAAAATCAGATTTTACCTATTCTTGATGAATACGTTGTATATTGTAAGCTACATGGGCTGGATTCTAGAACACCTACAACTCTTGAAATAGCAATCTTCTTGTTGCAATGTTTTCTTTTAGCTAAAATATGATGAAGAATTATAAAATTCCAGCGCGGAAGCAAATATTTATATATATGATTTTTTACAAAAATAAAGTCAGATTTTACCTATTTTTGATTAATACGTTGTATATTGTAAGCTACATGGGCTGGATTCTAGAATACCTACGACACTTGAATTAGAAATTTTCTTGTTGCAATGTTTTCTTTTAGCTAAAATATGATGAAAAATTATAAAAATTGGGCGCGGAAGCAATTATTTATATGATATTTTAAAAAAATATAGTCAGAATTTACATTTTCTTGATGAATACGTTGTATATTGTAAGCTACATGGGCTGGATTCTAGAATACCTATCACACTTGAAATAGCAATTTTCATGTTGCAATGTTTTCTTTTAGCTAAAATATGATAAATAATTATAAACTTTGGGCGCGGAAGCAAATATTTATATGTTTTTTTACAAAAATAAAATCAGATTTTACCTATTCTTGATGAATACGTTGTATATTGTAAGCTACATGGGCAGGAATCTAGAATATATACCACACTTGAAATAGCAATTTTCTTGTTGCAATGTTTTCTTTTAGTTAAAATATGATGAAGAATTATAAAATTCGGGCGCGTAAGCAAATATTTATATGATTTTTTACAAAAATAAAGTCAGATTTTACCTTTTCTTGATAAATACGTTGTATATTGTAAGCTACATGGACTGGATTCTAGAATACCTACCACACTTGAAATAGTAATTTTCATGTTGCAGTGTTTTCTTTAAGCTAAAATATGATAAAGAATTATAAAATTCGGGAGCGGAAGCGAATATTTATATGATTTTTTAGAAAAATAAAGTCAGATTTTACCTTTTCTTGATAAATACATTGTATATTGTAAGCTACATGGGCTGGAATTTAGAATACCTACCACACTTGAAATAACAATTTTCTTGTTGCAATGTTTTCTTTTAGCTAAAATATAATGAAAAATTATATAATTCGGGCGTGGAAGCAAATATTTATATAATTTTTTACAAAAATAAAGTCAGATTTTCCCTATTCTATATGAATACGTTGTATATTGTAAGCTACATAAGCTGGATTCTAGAATACCTACTACACTTGAAATAGCAATTTTGTTGTTGCAATGTTTTGTTTTATCTAAAATATGATGAAAAATTATAAAATTCGGACGCGGAAGCAAATATTTATATGATTTTTACAAAATCAATGTCAGATTTTACCTAATCTTGATGAATACTTTGTATATTGTAAGCTGCATGGGCTGGATTCTAGAATAGCTACCACACTTGAAATAGCAATTTTCTTGTTGCAATGTTTTGTTTTAGCTAAAATATGATGAAGAATTATAAAATTCGAGCGCGGAAGCAAATATTTATATGATTTTTTACAAAAATAAAGTCAGATTTTACCTATTGATGAATACGTTGTATATTGTAAGCTACATGGGCTGGATTCTAGAATACCTACTACACTTGAAATAGCAATGTTCATGTTGCAATGTTTTCTTTTAGCTAAAATATGATAAATAATTATAAACTTCGGGCGCGGAAGCAAATATTTATATGTGTTTTTACAAAAATAAAATCAGATTTTACCTATTCTTAATGAATACGTTGTATATTGTAAGCTACATGGGCAGGAATCTAGAATACCTACCACACTTGAAATAGTAATTTTCTTGTTGCAATGTTTTCTTTTAGTTAATATATGATGAAAAATTATAAAATTCGATCGCGGAGCGAATATTTATATGGTTTTTTTACAAAAATAAAGTCAGATTTTACCTATTCTTGATGAATACGTTGTATATTGTAAGGTACATGGGCTGGATTCTAGGATAGATACCACACTTGAAATAGCAATTTTCATGTTGCAATGTTTTCTTTTAACTTAAGTATGATAAATAATTATAAACTTCGGGCGCGAGGCAAATATTTATATGATTTTTTACAAAAATAAAATCTGATTTTTCTTGTTCTTGATGAATACTTTGTATATTGTAAGCTACATGGGCTGGATTCTAGAATACCTACTACACTTGAAATAGCAATTTTCTTGTTGCCATGTTTTGTTTTAGCTAAAATATTATGAAAAATTATAAAATTCAGGCGCGGAAGCAAATATTTATATGATTTTTTACAAAAATAATGTCAGATTTTACCTAATCTTGATGAATACTTTGTATATTGTAAGCTACATGGGCTGGATTCTAGAATAGCTACCGCACTTGAAATAGCAATTTTCTTGTTGCAATGTTTTGTTTTAGCTAAAATATGATAAAGAATTATAAAATTCGGGCGCGGAAGCAAATATTTATATGATTTTTTACAAAAATAAAATCAGATTTTACCTATTCTTGATGAATACGTTGTATATTGTAAGCTACATGGGCTGGATTCTAGAACACCTACAACTCTTGAAATAGCAATCTTCTTGTTGCAATGTTTTCTTTTAGCTAAAATATGATGAAGAATTATAAAATTCGGGCGCGGAAGCAAATATTTATATGATTCTTTACAAATATAAATTAGGATTTTACCTATTCTTGATGAATACGTTGTATATTGTAAGCTACATGGGCTGGATTCTAGAATACCTACCACGCTTGAAATAGCAATTTTCTTGTTGCAATGTTTTCTTTTAGCTAAAGTATGATAAATAATTATAAACTTCGGACGCGAAGCAAATATTTATATTATTTTTTACAAAAATAAAATCAGATTTTACCTATACTTCATGAATACGTTGTATATTGTAAGCTACATGGGCTGGATTCTAGAATACCTACCACACTTGAAATAGCAATTTTCTTGTTACAATGTTTTCTTTTAACTAAAATATGATGCAAAATTATAAAATTCGGGCGCGAAAGCAAATATTTATATGATTTTTTACAAAAATATAGTCAGAATTTACCTTTTCTTGATGAATACTTTGTATATTGTAAGCTACATGGGCTTGATTCTAAAATACCTACAACACTTGAAATAGCAATTTTCTTGTTACAATGTTTTCTTTTTGTTAAAATATGATAAAGAATTATAAATTTCGGGCGCGGAAGCAAATATTTATATGAGTTTTTACAAAAATTAAGTCAGATTTTACCTATTCTTGATGAATACGTTGTATATTGTAAGCTACATAGGCTGGAATCTAGAATACCCACCACACTTAAAATAGCAATTTTCTTGTTGCAATGTTTTCTTTTAGCTAAAATATGAAGAAGAATTATAAAATTCGAGCGCAGAAGCAAATATTTATATGATTTTTTACAAAAATACAGTCAGATTTTACCTATTCTTGATGAATACGTTGTATATTGTAAGGTAAATGGGTTGGTTTCTAGAATACCTACTACACTTAAAATATCAATTTTCTTGTTGCAATGTTTTCTTTTAGCTAAAATATGAAGAAGAATTAAAAAATTCGAGCGCAGAAGAAAATATTTATATGATTTTTTACAAAAATAAAGTCAGATTTTACCTATTCTTGATGAATACGTTATATATTGTAAGCTACATGGGCTGGATTCTAGAATACCTACCACACTTGAAATAGCAATTTTCCTGTTGCAATGTTTTCTTTTAGCTAAAATATGATGAAAAATTATAAATCTCGGGCGCGGAAGCAAATATTTATATGATTTTTTACAAAAATAAAGTCAGATTTTACCTTTTCTTGATGGATACGTTGTATATTGTAAGCTACATGGGCTGGATTCTAGATTACCTACCACACTTGAAATAGCTATTTTCTTGTTGCAATGTTTTCTTTTAGCTAAAATAAGATGAAGAATTATAAAATTCGGGCGCGAAAGCAAATATTTATTTAATTTGTTACAAAAATAAATTCAGATTTTTTATATACTTAATAAATACTTTGTATATTGTAAGCTACATGGGCTGGATTCTGGAATACATACCACACTTGAAATAGCAATTTTCTTCTTGCAGTGTTTTCTTTTAGCTAAAATATGATGAAGAATTTTAAAATTCGGGCGCGGAAGCAAATATTTAATTAATTTTTACAAAAATAAAGTCAGATTTTTCCTATTCTTGATGAATACGTCGTATATTGTAGGCTACATGAGCAGGATTCTAGAATACCTACCACACTTGAAATAGCAATTTTTTTGTTGCAATGTATTTTTTAGCTAAAATATGATGAAAAATTATAAAATTCGGACGCGAAAGCAAATATTTATATGATTCTTTACAAATATAAATTAAGATTTTACCTATTCTTGATGAATACGTTGTATATTGTAAGCTACATGGGCTGGATTCTAGAATACCTACCACGCTTGAAATAGCAATTTTCTTGTTGCAATGTTTTCTTTTAGCTAAAGTATGATAAATAATTATAAACTTCGGACGCGAAGCAAATATTTATATTATTTTTTACAAAAATAAAATCAGATTTTACCTATACTTCATGAATACGTTGTATATTGTAAGCTACATGGGCTGGATTCTAGAATACCTACCACACTTGAAATAGCAATTTTCTTGTTACAATGTTTTCTTTTAACTAAAATATGATGCAAAATTATAAAATTCGGGCGCGAAAGCAAATATTTATATGATTTTTTACAAAAATATAGTCAGAATTTACCTTTTCTTGATGAATACTTTGTATATTGTAAGCTACATGGGCTTGATTCTAAAATACCTACAACACTTGAAATAGCAATTTTCTTGTTACAATGTTTTCTTTTTGTTAAAATATGATACAGAATTATAAATTTCGGGCGCGGAAGCAAATATTTATATGAGTTTTTACAAAAATTAAGTCAGATTTTACCTATTCTTGATGAATACGTTGTATATTGTAAGCTACATGGGCTGGAATCTAGAATACCCACCACACTTAAAATAGCAATTTTCTTGTTGCAATGTTTTCTTTTAGCTAAAATATGAAGAAGAATTATAAAATTCGAGCGCAGAAGCAAATATTTATATGATTTTTTACAAAAATACAGTCAGATTTTACCTATTCTTGATGAATACGTTGTATATTGTAAGGTAAATGGGTTGGTTTCTAGAATACCTACTACACTTAAAATATCAATTTTCTTGTTGCAATGTTTTCTTTTAGCTAAAATATGAAGAAGAATTAAAAAATTCGAGCGCAGAAGAAAATATTTATATGATTTTTTACAAAAATAAAGTCAGATTTTACCTATTCTTGATGAATACGTTATATATTGTAAGCTACATGGGCTGGATTCTAGAATACCTACCACACTTGAAATAGCAATTTTCCTGTTGCAATGTTTTCTTTTAGCTAAAATATGATGAAAAATTATAAATCTCGGGCGCGGAAGCAAATATTTATATGATTTTTTACAAAAATAAAGTCAGATTTTACCTTTTCTTGATGGATACGTTGTATATTGTAAGCTACATGGGCTGGATTCTAGATTACCTACCACACTTGAAATAGCTATTTTCTTGTTGCAATGTTTTCTTTTAGCTAAAATAAGATGAAGAATTATAAAATTCGGGCGCGAAAGCAAATATTTATTTAATTTGTTACAAAAATAAATTCAGATTTTTTATATACTTAATAAATACTTTGTATATTGTAAGCTACATGGGCTGGATTCTGGAATACATACCACACTTGAAATAGCAATTTTCTTCTTGCAGTGTTTTCTTTTAGCTAAAATATGATGAAGAATTTTAAAATTCGGGCGCGGAAGCAAATATTTAATTAATTTTTACAAAAATAAAGTCAGATTTTTCCTATTCTTGATGAATACGTCGTATATTGTAGGCTACATGAGCAGGATTCTAGAATACCTACCACACTTGAAATAGCAATTTTTTTGTTGCAATGTATTTTTTAGCTAAAATATGATGAAAAATTATAAAATTCGGACGCGAAAGCAAATATTTATATGATTTTTTACAAAAATAAAGTTAGATTTTATCTATTTTTGATGGATACGTTGTATATTGTAAGCTACATGGGCTGGATTCTAGAATACCTACCATACTTTTAATAGCAATTTTCTTGTTGCAATGTTTTCTTTTAGCTAAAATATGATGAAGAATTATAAAATTCGGGCGTGGAAGCAAATATTTATATAATTTTTTACAAAAATAAAGTCAGATTTTACCTATTTTTGCTGAATATGTTGTATATTGTAAGCTACATATACTGGATTCTAGAATACCTACCACACTTGAAATAGCAATTTTCTTGTTGCTGTGTTTTCTTTTAGCTAAAATATGAGAAAGAATTACAAAATTCGGGCGCGGAAGCTAATATTTATATGATTTTTTACAAAAACAAAGTCAGTTTTTAACTATTCTTGATGAATACGTTGTATATTGTAAGCTACATTGGCTGGATTCTAGAATACCTACCACACTTAAAATAGCTATTTCTTGTTGCAATGTTTTCTTTTAGCTAAAATATAATGAAAAATTATAAAATTCGGGCGCGGAAACAAATATTTATATGATTTTTTACAAAAATAAAGTCAGAATTTACCTATTCTTGATGGATACGTTGTATATTTTAAGCTACATGGGCTGGATTCTAGAATACCTACCACACTTTAAATATCAATATTCTTGTTGCAATTATTTCTTTTAGCTAGAATATGATGAAAAATTATAGAATTCGGGCCTGGAAGCAAATACTTATATGATTTTTTATAAAAATAAAGTCAGAAATTACCTATTCTTGATGGATACGTTGTATATTGTAAGCTACATGGGCTGGATTCTATATTACCTACCACACTTGAAATAGCTATTTTATTGGTGCAATGTTTTCTTTTAGCTAAAATATGATAAAAAATTATAAAATTTGGGCGCGGAAGAAAATATTTATATGGTTTTTTCAAAAATAAAGTCAGATTTTACAGATACTTAATAAATACGTTGTATATTGTAAGCTACATGGGTTGGATTCTAGAATATCTACCACACTTGAAATAGCAATTTTCTTGTTGCAGTGTTTTCTTTTAGCTAAAATATGATAAAGAATTATAAAATTCGGGCGCGGAAGCAAATATTTAAATAACTTTTTACAAAAATAAAGTCAGATTTTATCTATTCTTGATGAATACGTTGTATATTGTAAGATACATGGACTGGATTCTAGAATACCTACCACACTTGAAATAGCAATTTTCTTGTTGCAATGTTTTCTTTTAGCTAAAATATGAAGAACAATAATAAAATTTGAGCGCGGAAGCAATTATTTATATGATTCTTTACAAAAAATAAAGTCAGATTTTACTTATTCTTGATGAATACGTTGTATATTGTAAACTACATGGGCTGGATTCTAGAATACCTACAACACTTGAAATAGCAATTTTCTTGTGGCAGTGTTTTCTTTTAGCTAAAATATGATGAAGAATTATAAAATTCGGGCGCGGAAGCAAATATTTAAATGATTTTTTTAAAAATAAAGACAGATTTTACCTATTTTTCTTGAATACGTTATATATTGTAAGCTACATGGACTGGATTCTAGAATACCTACCACACTTGAAATAGCAATTTTCTTGTTGCAATGTTTTCTTTTAGCTAAAATATGATGAATAATTATAAAATTCGGGCGCTGAAGCAAATATTTATATGATCTTTTACAAAAATAAAGTCAGATTTTACCTACTCTTGAAATGGATATTTTTGTTAAAACATTCATATTCATGCTTTAGAATCTATACTATGGATAATTTTAGCATTGGACATGCAAAAGTGACTATAACGTGGTACGAATCAGATAATAAACATTCAATTTTCGAGTGTCATTTTAATGAATACGTTGTATCCTATATACTAAAAGGCATGTGTCCTAATCTATATTTATTTTCATCATGACGATCGCCAAATTTTCGGACAAACCTACAGCCTTAACCATTTATCAAATTGTTATGTATAATAATATCAAGTTGTAGAGAATGATGCGTAGGTGTGCCTTTTTGGTGTTTCATATTTTTACGTCGAGCAGTTTTTGCGTAAATTAATAAAAACCACACACTTTTTTCATTTTGAAACAAAAAATTCTAGAAGGATCCTAGTAGCCATGTCTAAATTTAAAAAGAAACAACCTGTCATCTGTCACTTATGACAATCAGTCTATGATTTTTAAAGGATTGTCTTTTCAAATAGAACATTGATATTAAAGAAGTGAATACAGTATCATGATTAATAATCTTGAGCAAAAGTGTTACAACTAATTTAAGTTTAAAACATAACGTATTTAATTAATATAAATTTTGACGTTTCCAATGTCAAAAGTCAATGTTGCCGAATGTATGATGAAGTAACTAAATTAAAACCAAATATTCCTAAACTAACGTCACTGAAGACGGTGGCAGTTGTATTAGGGTTGACAATATTAATTTATAAATTTAAAAATTAACTACAATTTTTTAATACAAACAGTGTTGCCAAATTATGAAGTAACTAAATAAAAATAAAATGTTCCTAATTAAATAGAACACTTTGCTGTGTTTGAAATCAAAAGAAAAAAAAATGAGTTATGTCGAACTGCACTTGTTTTTCGGAAAAAGTTGTTAGAAGTAGGTCGTCCTTGGGTTTTAAGGAAACGACACAATGTGAACGGGTGTGCACGAATGACAAAAATGTTTTACGTAAATTAGAATTTGTTTTTTGCAAAATGTTGTCAGAAAAATGTCATGTTTGGAAAAAGTTGTGAGAAGATTGTGGTGTTTAGTATCAAATGAAAAGGCTCAATAAGGGCTGGCGTGTAGAATTAACAAAAATGATCGATGTTGATCGGCTTTTGTTTTTTGCAATACTTTCTCAAAGGTATGTCGAGTTTGGTCTCAAATGAAACGTATCGTTGAAGACTAGCGTGCAGAATTGACAAAAATGTGCTATGTCGATCGGTTTTTGATTTTTGCAAAAAGTTGTCAGAAGTATATGATGTTTGGTATCAAATGAAAAGGCTCAATAAGGGCTGGAGTGTAGACTTAACAAAAACGGTCTTTTGTTTTATGCAAAAAGATATCAGAAGTATGTTGTGTTTGGTATCAAATGAAAGGGCTCGATAAGGGCTCGCGTAGAGAATTGACAAAAATGGTCTATGTGGATCGGCTTTTGTTTTATGTAACAAGTTGTCAGAAATATGTCGTGTTTGGTATCGAATAAAAGGTCTCGTTGGGGGCTAGCGTGCAGAATTGACAGAAATGTTCCATTCCGATCGGCTTTTGTTTTCTGCAAAAAGTTCTCAAAAGTATATCGAGTTTGGTCTCAAATGAAACGTCTTGTTTAGAACTTGCGAGTAAAATTGACAAAAATGTGCTATGTCGATCGTGTTTTGTTTTTTGCAAAAAGTTGTCAGAAGTGTATGGTGTTTGGTATCAAATGAAAGGTTTCAATGACGGCTGGTGTGCAGAATTAAGAAAAATTGTCAATGTTGATCGGCTTTTGTTTTTTGCAAAAGGTTGTCACAAGTATATAGTGTTTGGTATCAAATGAAAAGTCTTGGTGTGGGCTAGCGTACAGATATGATATGTTTCATGTCGATCGACTTTTGTTTTATGTAGACAGTTGTCAGAAGTATGTCGTGTTTGGTATCAAATGAAAGGTCTCGGTGAGGGCTGGTGTACATAAATGAAAAAAATGTTTCATGCCGACCGGCATTTGTTTTTTGCAAAAAATTATTGTAAGTATATCGTGTTTGCAATCTAATGAAATGTCTTGGAGAGGCCTGATGTGCAAATATGAAATAATTGTTTCATGTCGATCGGCATTTGTTTTTTGCACTGACAGCGGAGCTCTAGGGTATGCTCGGCGTAGCCGAGAATTCGCTATCCTATATACTAAAAGGCTTAGACAATTTTTCCAATATGTATTTTCATCAGACGATCGTCAAAATTTTGCAACGGGCTACAGCATAAACTGATTATCCGATTTTAATGATTTTTGCACCATATTATAGAGCTTGATTCAAATTAATTTCCTTTTTAGTTTTTATATTTTTACTGTGTGTAAAAAAAAAATAAACTATGTGAAATTGGTACTTTGAAACAATAGCTCAAGCAAGCATTGGAAAATTTCAAGTGAATGTCAATTACTAGCCGTCATGTTTGACAAGTCAGAAGCAAACTTTAATCATTTATTACTTCTTAATGAATGAAGATATCAAAAATATGAAAGCATTGTTATACATTGTATACATGAGCAATTATTTCACTAAAAATTTTATTGTCTTTTGTGGCGAATTTAAAATTTCTAATTTTTGACGTTTAAATGTCAGTACAGACAGTGTTGCCAAATGTGTCATGAAGTAACTACATAAAAACCAAATATTCCTATAGGAACTGAACTGAAGATAGAAGCTGTTATTTTAGAATTGTCGATGGTAATTTATAAATTTAAAAATTAAATACAATTGTTTAATACAAACAGTGTTGCCAAATTATTAAGTAACTAAATAAAAATCAAATATTCCTAAATAAAATAAATTGAACACTGCCGTTTATGATATCAAAAGAAAGAAAACAATAAGGGTCGGTTGTGAAATGACAAAAAAAATATATTATGTCGATCTGCATTTGTTTTTCGCAAAAATATGTTAGAAGTAGGTCGTCTTTGGGTTTTAATGAAACGACGCAATGTGGACTGGTGTGCACTAATGACAAAATATTCTACGTCGATTAGAATTTCTTTTTTGCGAAATATTGAGAGAAATATGGTATCGAATGATAAGTCTCGGTGAGGGCTGATGTGCAGAAATGAAAATTTTCCATGTTAATCGGCTTTTGTTTTATGCAAAATGTTAATAAAAATATGTCGTGATTAGTATCTAATAAAAGGTCTCATTGAGGGTGGAAATGCAAAATTGACAAATATGTTCCATATCGATAAGATTTTGTTTTTTGCAAAAAGTTATCAGAAATATGTCGAGGGATAGCGTAGAGAATTCACAAAAATGATCTATGTCGATCGGCTTTTGTTTTCTGTAAAAAGTTGTATAAATGAAAGGTCTTGTTGAGGGCTCGCTTGCAGAACTGAAGAAAATGGTCATGTTGTTCTGCTTTTGTTTTTTGCAGAAAGTTGTAAAAAGTATATCGCGCTTGAAATCAAATAAAAAGGCTCGATGACGGCTGGCGAGCAGATATGTCAAAAAAGTTCCATGACGATCAGCTTTTGTTTTCTGCAAAAAGTTGTCAGAAGTATATCGTGTATGGTGTCAAATGAAAAGTCTTGTTGAGGACTAATTTGCAGAATTGACAAAAACGTTTCATGTTGATCGACTTTTGTTTTTTGCAAAAATTTATCAGAACTATATCGTGTTTGGTATAAAACGAAAGGTCTCGATGAGACCTGACATACAAAATTGACAGAAATGGTTCATGTTGACTCGATTTAGTTTTATGGAAAAAGTTGTGAGAAGTATGTCATGTTTGGTATCAAATTAAATGTCTTGTTGAGGGCTGATGTGCAGAAGTGACAAAAAATTGCCAAGTTGATCTACATTTGTTTGTTACAATTAGTTGCCGGAAGTACATCGTGTTTAGTATTAAATGAAAATATTCGACAAAACATGTCTTGCAGAAATAAAATTAGCTATCAAATGTTAATATTTCAGGGACGCCGGAGGCCTAGGGAACGCTCAGCGTAGCTGAGCATTCGCTAGTATTGTAAGCTACATGGGCTGGATTCAAGAACACCTACAACTCTTGAAATAGCAATCTTCTTATTGCAATGTTTTGTTTTAGCTAAAATATGATGAAGAATTATAAAATTCGAGCGCGGAAGCAAATATTTATATGATTTTTTACAAAAATAAAGTCAGATTTTACCTATTTTTGATGAATACGTTGTATATTGTAAGCTACATGGGCTGGATTCCAGAATACCTACGACACTTGAATTAGTAATTTTCTTGTTGCAATGTTTTCTTTTAGCTAAAATATGATGAAAAATTATAAAATTCGGGCGCGGAAGCAATTATTTATATGATTTTTTAAAAAAATATAGTCAGAATTTACATTTTCTTGATTAATACGTTGTATATTGTAAGCTACATGGGCTGGATTCTAGAATATCTATCACACTTGAAATAGCAATTTTCATGTTGCAATGTTTTCTTTTAGCTAAAATATGATAAATAATTATAAACTTCGGGCACGGAAGCAAATATTTATATGTTTTTTTACAAAAATTAAATCAGATTTTACCTATTCTTGATGAATACGTTGTATATTGTAAGCTACATGGGCAGGAATCTAGAATACCTACCACACTTGAAATAGCAATTTTCTTGTTGCAATGTTTTCTTTTAGCTAAAATATGATGAAGAATTATAAAATTCGGGCGCGGAAGCAAATATTAATATGATTTTTTACAAAAATAATGTCAGATTTTACCTATTCTCGATGAATACGTTGTATATTGTAAGCTACATGGGCTTGATTCTAAAATACCTACAACACTTGAAATAGCAATTTTCTTGTTGCAATGTTTTCTTTTAGTCAAAATATGATGAAGAATTATAAAATTCGGGCGCGTAAGCAAATATTTATATGATTTTTTACAAAAATAAAGTCAGATTTTACCTTTTCTTGATAAATACGTTGTATATTGTAAGCTACATGGACTGGATTCTAGAATACCTACCAAATTTGAAATAGTAATTTTTATGTTGCAGTGTTTTCTTTTAGCTAAAATATGATAAAGAATTATAAAATTCGGGCGCGGAAGCAAAAATTTATATGATTTTTTACAAATATAGAGTAAGATTTTACCTATTCTTGATGAATACGTTGTATATTGTAAGCTACATGTGCTGGAATTTAGAATTCCTACCACACTTGAAATAACAATTTTCTTATTGCAATGTTTTGTTTTAGCTAAAATATGCTGCAGAATTATATAATTTGGGCGCGGAAGCCAATATTTATATGATTTTTTACAAAAATAAAGTCAAATTTTACCTATTCTTGATGAATAAGTTGTATATTGTAAGCTACATGGGTTGGATTCTAGAATACCTACCACACTTAAATTAGCATTTTTCTTGTTTTAATGTTTTCTTTTAGCTAAAACATGATGAAAAATTATAAAATTCGGGCGCGAAGCAAATATTTATATGATTTTTTACATAAATAATGTCAGATTTTACCTAATATTGATGAATACTTTGTATATTGTAAGCTACATGGGCTTGATTCTAGAATAGATACCACACTTGAAATAGCAATTTTCATGTTGCAATGTTTTCTTTTAGTTAATATATGATGAAAAATTATAAAATTCGATCGCGGAAGCGAATATTTATATGATTTTTTACAAAAATTAAGTCAGAATTTACCTTTTCTTGATGAATACGTTGTATATTGTAAGCTACATGGGCTGGAATTTAGAATACCTACCACACTTGAAATAACAATTTTCTTGTTGCAATGTTTTCTTTTCGCTAAAATATAATGAAAAATTATAAAATTCGGGCGCGGAAGCAAATATTTATATGATTTTTTACAAAAATAATGTCAGAGTTTATCTTTTCTTGATGGATACGTTGTATGTTATAAGCTACATGGGCTGGATTCTAGAAAACTTACCATACTTGAAATAGCTATTTTCTTGTTGTAATGTTTTCTTTTAGTTAAAATATGATGAAGAATTATAAAATTCGGGCGTAGAAGCAAATATTTATATAATTTTTTACAAAAATAAAGTCAGATTTTACCTATTTTTGATGAATACGTTGTATATTATAAGCTACATGGGCTTGATTCTAGAATACCTCCCACCCTTGAAATAGCAATTTTCTTGTTGCAATGTTTTCTTTAGATAAAATATGATGAAAAATTGTAAAATTTGGGCGCGGAAGCAAATATTTATATGATTTTTTACAAAAATAAATTCAGAATTTATCTTTTCTTGATAAATACGTTGTATATTGTAAGCTACATGGGCTGGATTCTATAATACCTACCACACTTTAAATAGCAATTTTCTTGTTGCAATGTTTTCTCTTAGATAAAATATGATGAAAAATTATAAAATTCGGGCGCGGAAGCAAATATTTATATGATTTTTAAAAAAAAAATCAGATTTTACCTAATCTTGATGAACAACTTGTATATTGTAAGCTACATGGGCTGGATT
Source organism: Stenolophus ochropezus (assembly GCA_035578165.1). Taxonomy (NCBI): domain Eukaryota; kingdom Metazoa; phylum Arthropoda; class Insecta; order Coleoptera; family Carabidae; genus Stenolophus; species Stenolophus ochropezus. The sequence goes on along the minus strand of JAQOWZ010000102.1, from coordinate 475,395 downwards.
CTAGAGTACCTACCACACTTGAAATAGCAATTTTCTTGTTGCAATGTTTTCTTTTAGCTAAAATATGATAAAAAATTATAAAATTCGAGCGCGGAACCAAATATTTATATGATTTTTTACAAAAATAATGTCAGAGTTTACGTTTTCTTGATGAATACGTTGTATATTGTAAGCTACATGGGCTGGATTTTAGAATAACGACCACACTTGAAATAGCAATTTTCTTGTTGCATTGTTTTCTTTCAGCTAAAATATGATAAAGAGTTATAAAATTCGGGCGCGGAAGCAAATATTTATATGATTTTTTACAAAAAAATCAGATTTTACCTATTCTTGATGAATACATTGTATATTGTAAGGTACATGGGCTGGATTCTAGAATACCTACCACACTTGAAATAGCATTTTTCACGTTGCATTGTTTTCTTTTAGATAAAATATGATAAAGAATTATAAAATTCTGACGCGGAAGCAAATATTTATTTGATTTTTCACAAAAATAAAATCAGATTTTACCTATTCTTGATGAATACGTTGTATATTATAAGTTACATGGGCTGGATTCTAGAATACCTACCACACTTGAAATAGCATATTTCATGTTGCAATGTGTTCTTTTAGCTAAATTATGATAAAACATTATAATATTCGGGCGCAGAAGCAAAAATTTATATGATTTTTTACAATAATAAAGTCAGATTTTACCTTTTCTTGATGAATACGTTGTATATTGTAAGCTACATGGGCTGGATTCTAAAATTCCTACCACATTTTAAATAGCAATTTTCTTTTTGCAATGTTTTCTTTTAGCTAAATTATGATGAAGAATTATAAAATTCGGGCGCAGATGCAAATATTTATATGATTTTTTACAAAAATAAAGTCAGAAATTACCTTTTCTTAATGAATTCGTTGTATATTGTAACCTACATGGGCTGGATTCTAGAATATCTGCCACACTGGAAATAGCAATTTTCTTGTTTTCTTTTAGATAAAATATGATGAAAAATTGTAAAATTCGGACGCGGAAACAAATATTTATATGATTTTTTACAAAAATCATATGTCAGAATTTATCTTTTCTTGATGAATACGTTGTATATTGTAAGCTACATGGGCTGGATTCTAGAATACCTACCACACTTGAAATAGCAATTTTCTTGTTGCAATGTTTTCTTTTAGATAAAATATAATGAAAAATTGTAAAATTCGGGCGCGGAAGCAAATATTTATATGATTTTTTATAAAAATAAAGTCAGAATTTATCTTTTCTTGATGAATACGTTGTATATTGTAAGCTACATGGGCTGGATTTTAGAATACCTACCACACTTGAAATAGCAATTATCATGTTGCAATGTTTTCTTTTAGCTAAAATATGATAAAGAATTATAAAATTAGGGCGCGGAAGCAAATATTTATATGATTTTTCCCAAAAATAAAATCAGATTTTACCCATTCTTGATAAATACGTTGTATATTGTAAGCTACATGGGCTGGATTCTAGAATACCTACCACACTTGAAATAGCAATTTTCTTGTTGCAATGTTTCTTTTAGCTAAAATATAATAAAGAATGGGGTATTCCAAGCCTACGGCTTTTAAAGAAATTCTTATTGTATATCATTGTTTACCATATATAAGTAATATTATATTGAATATAATCATTATTTTTCTAATTTTTAATACCATAATACCAAAATGAAATTGTAATGCATTTGAATCGAGTACGTAAAATTCAGTATCAGAATTGTTGTGACGAAGAAGGCATTCGCTTCAGCCTATTGGCTCTTGTTCGAACGCGCCACGCCTCTGACTCAGATTTACGAATGATGTTTTCAACTGATTCTTAGTGCCTGTGACGTCACACGCACGACCGATTTTCTAGGGTGTAATTTATTGAAACTTTAAAAATAAATTTCTGGCGTGTTTAAAACCTTTTAGCGAAAAGAAAAAATACGGGTCTCATATTTTTATGCATAGAATAACATATTAAAAAATGGAAAAAAATACCCCATTATAAAATATGGGCGCAGAAGCAAATATTTATATGATTTTTTACAAAAATAAAGTCAGAATTTACCTTTGCTTGATGAATACGTTGTATATTGTAAGCTTCATGGGCTGGATTCTAGAATACCTACCACACTTGAAATAGCATATTTTTTGTTGCAATGTGTTCTTTTAGCTAAATTATGATAAAAAATTATAAAATTCGGGCGCAGAAGCAAATATTTATATGATTTTTTACAAAATTAATGTCAGAATCTATCTTTTCTTGATGAATACGTTGTATATTGTAAGCTACATGGGCTGGATTCTATAATACCTACCACACTTTAAATAGCAATTTTCTTGTTGCAATGTTTTCTCTTAGATATAATATGATGAAAAATTATAAAATTCAGGCGCGGAAGCAAATATTTATATGATTTTTTACAAAAATAAAGTCAAATTTTAACTATTCTTGATGAATACGTTGTATATTGTAAGTTACATGGGCTGGATTCTAGAATACCTACCACACTTGAAATAGCAATTTTCTTGTTGCAATGTTTTCTTTTAGCTAAAATATGAAGAAAAATTAAAAAATTTGGGCGCGGAAGCAAATATTTATATAATTTTTTACAAATATAAAGTCAGATTTTACCTTTTCTTGATGAATACGTTGTATATTGTAAGCTACATGGGCTGAATTCTAGAATACCTACTACACTTGAAATAGCAATTTTCTTGTTGCAATGTTTTCTTTTAACTAAAATATGATGAAGAATTATAAAATTTGGGGGCGGAAGCAAATATTTATATGATTTTTTACAAAAATAAAGTCAGATTTTACCTATTCTTGATGAATACGTTCTATATTATAAGCTACATGGGCTGGATTCTAGAATAGATACCACACTTGAAATAGAAATTTTTATGTTGCAATGTATTATTTTAGTTAATATATGATGAAAAATTTTATAAAATTCGATCACGGAGGCAAATATTTATATGATTTTTTACAAAAATAAAGTCAGATTTTACCTTTTCTTGATGATTACGTTGTATATTGTAAGCTACATGGGCTGGATTCTAAAATACCTACCACACTTGAAATAGCATATTTCTTGTTGCAATGTGTTCTTTTAGCTAATTTATAATGAAAAATTATAAAATTCAGGCGCAGAAGCAAATATTTATATGATTTTTTATAAAAATAAAGTCAGAAATTACGTTGTATTATGTTTTAAGCTACATGGGCTCGGTTCTAGAATACCTACCACACTTAAAATAGCAATTTTCTTGTCGCAATGTTTTCTTTTAGCTAAAATATCAAGAAGAATTATAAAATTCGGGCGCAGAAGCAAATATTTATATGATTTTTTACAAAAATAAAGTCAGATTTTACTTATTCTTGATGAATAAGTTGTATATTATAAGCTACATGGGCTTGATTCTAGAATACCTACTACACTTGAAATAGCAATTTTCTTGTTGCAATGTTTTCTTTTAGCTAAAATATGAAAAAGAATTATAAAATTCGATCGCGGAAGCTAATATTTATATGATTTTTTACAAAAATTAAGTCAGATTTTACTTATTCTTAATGAATAAGTTGTATATTATAAGCTACATGGGCTTGATTCTAGAATACCTACCACACTTGAAATAGCAATTTTCTTGTTGCAATGTTTTCTTTTAGATAAAATATAATGAAAAATTGTAAAATTCGGACGCGGAAGCAAATATTTATATGATTTTTTATAAAAATAAAGTCAGAATTTATCTTTTCTTGATGAATACGTTGTATATTGTAAGCTACATGGGCTGGATTTTAGAATACCTACCACACTTGAAATAGCAATTATCATGTTGCAATGTTTTCTTTTAGCTAAAATATGATAAAGAATTATAAAATTAGGGCGCGGAAGCAAATATTTATATGATTTTTCCCAAAAATAAAATCAGATTTTACCCATTCTTGATAAATACGTTGTATATTGTAAGTTACATGGGCTGGATTCTAGAATACCTACCACACTTGAAATAGCAATTTTCTTGTTGCAATGTTTCTTTTAGCTAAAATATAATAAAGAATGGGGTATTCCAAGCCTACGGCTTTTAAAGAAATTCTTATTGGATATCATTGTTTACCATATATAAGTAATATTATATTGAATATAATCATTATTTTTCTAATTTTTAATACCATAATACCAAAATGAAATTGTAATGCATTTGAATCGAGTACGTAAAATTCAGTATCAGAATTGTTGTGACGAAGAAGGCATTCGCATCAGCCTATTGGCTCTTGTTCGAACGCGCCACGCCTCTGACTCAGATTTACGAATGATGTTTTCAACTGATTCTTAGTGCCTGTGACGTCACACGCACGACCGATTTTCTAGGGTGTAATTTATTGAAACTTTAAAAATAAATTTCTGGCGTGTTTAAAACCTTTTAGCGAAAAGAAAAAATACGGGTCTCATATTTTTATGCATAGAATAACATATTAAAAAATGGAAAAAACTTGGAATACCCCATTATAAAATATGGGCGCAGAAGCAAATATTTATATGATTTTTTACAAAAATAAAGTCAGAATTTACCTTTGCTTGATGAATACGTTGTATATTGTAAGTTACATGGGCTGGATTCTAGAATACCTACCACACTTGAAATAGCATATTTTTTGTTGCAATGTGTTCTTTTAGCTAAATTATGATAAAAAATTATAAAATTCGGGCGCAGAAGCAAATATTTATATGATTTTTTACAAAATTAATGTCAGAATTTACCTTTTCTTGATGAATACGTTGTATATTTTAAGCTACATGGGCTGGATTCTAGAATACCTACCACACTTAAAATAGCAATTTTCTTGTTGCAATGATTTCTTTTAGCTAAAATATCAAGAAGAATTATAAAATTCGGGCGCAAAAGCAAATATTTATATGATTTTTTACAAAAATAAAGTCACATTTTACCTTTTCTTGATGAATTCGTTGTATATTGTAAGCTACATGGTCTGGATTCTAGAATACCTACCACACTTGAAATAGAAATTTTCTTGTTGCAATGTTTTCTTTTAGCTAAAATGCGATGAGAGATTATAAAATTCGGGCGCGAAAGCATATATTTATATGATTTTTTATAAAAATAAAGTCAAATTTTAACTATTCTTGATGTATACGTTGTATATTGTAGGCTACATGGGCTGGATTCTAGAATACCTACCACACTTGAAATAGCATATTTCTTGTTGCAATGTGTTCCTTTAGCTAAAATATGATGAAAAATTAAAAAATTCGGGCGCGGAAGCAAATATTTATATAATTTTTTACAAAAATAAAGTCAGAATTTACCTTTCCCTGATGAATACGTTGTATATTTTAAGCTACATGGGCTGGATTCTATAATACCTACCACACTTAAAATAGCAATTTTCTTGTTGCAATGTTTTCTTTTAGCTAAAATATCAAGAAGAATCAATAAATTCGGGCGCAGAAGCAAATAAAGTCAGAATTTACCTTTTCTTAATGAATAAGTTGTATATTGTAAGCTACATGGGCTGGATTCTAGAATATCTGCCACACTTGAAATAGCAATTTTCTTGTTAAACTGTTTTCTTTTAGCTAAAATATGGAAAAGAATTATAAAATTCGAGCGCGGAAGCTGATATTTATATGATTTTTTACAAAAATAAAGTCAGATTTTACCTATTCTTGATGAATACGTTGTATATTGTAAGCTACATAATGTAGATTCTAGAATACCTACCAAACTTGAAATAGCAATTTTCTTGTTGCAATGTTTTCTGTTAGCTAAAATATGATAAAAAATTGTAAAATTCGAGCGCGGAAGCAAATATTTATATGATTTTTTACAAAATTAAAGTCAGATTTTACCTATTCTTGATGAATACGTTGCATATTATTAGCTACATGGGCTGGATTCTAGAATACCTAACACACTTGAAATAGCAATATTTTAGTTGCAATGTTCTCTTTTAGATAAAATATGATAAAGAATTATAAAATTCGGGCGCGAAAACAAATATTTATACAATTTTTTACAAAAATAAAGTCAGATTTTACCTATTCTTGATATGGATATTTTTGTTAAAACATTCATATTCATACTTTAGGATCTATACTATGGCTAATTTTAGCATTTGACATGCAAAAGTGACCATAACGTGATACCAATCAGATAATAAACATTAAAATTACGGTTGTCATTTTAATGAATACGTTGTATATTGTAAGATACATGGGCTGGATTCTAGATTACCTACCACACTTGTAATAGCAATATTCATGTTGCAATGTTTTCTTTTAGCTAAAATATGATGAAAAATTAAAAATTTCGGGCGCGGAAGCAAATATTTATATGATTTTTTCCAAAAATAAAGTCAGATTTTACCTATTCTTGATGAATACGTTGTATAAAGAAAGCTACAAGGGCTGGATTTTAGAATACCTACCACACTTGAAATAGAAATTTTCTTGTTGCAATGTTTTCTTTTAGCTAAAATATGATAAAGAATTATAAAATTCGGGCGCGGAAGCAAATATTTATATTATTTTTTACAAAAATAAAGTCAGATTTTACCTATTCTTGATGAATACGTTGTATATTGTAAGCTACATGGGCTGGATTCTGGAATACCTACTACACTTGAAATAGCAATTTTCTTGTTGTAATGTTTTCTTTTAGCAAAAATATGATGAAAAATTACAAAATTCGGGCGCGGAAGCAAATATTTATATGATTTTTTACAAAAATAAAGTCAGAATTTACCTATTTTTGATGAATACGTTGTATATTGTAAGCTACATGGGCTGGATTCTAGAATACCTACCACACTTGAAATAGCATATATCTTGTTGCAATGTTTTCTTTGAGCTAAATTATGATGAAAAATTATAAAATTCGGGCGCATAAGCAAATATTTATATGATTTTTTACAAAAATAAAGTCAGAAATTACCTTTTCTTGATGAATATGTTGTATGTTTTAAGCTACATGGGCTCGATTCTAGAATACCTACCACACTTAAAATAGCAATTTTCTTGTTGCAATGTTTTCTTTTAGCTAAAATATCAAGAAGAATTATAAAATTCGGGCGCAGATGCAAATATTTATATGATTTTTTACAAAAATAAAGGCTGAATTTACCTTTTCTTAATGAATACGTTGTATATTGTAAGATACATGGGCTTGATTCTAGAATATCTGCCACAAAGAAAATAGCAATTTTCTTGTTGCAATGTTTTCTTTTAGCTAAAATGTGAAAAAGAATTATAAAATTCGGGCGCGGAAGCAAATATTTATATGATTTTTTCCAAAAATAAAGACGATTTTACCTACTCTTGATGAATACGTTGTATATTATAAGCTACATTAGCTGGATTCTAGAATACCTACCGCACTTGAAATCGCAATTTTCTTGTTGCAATGTTGTCTTTTAGCTAAAATATGATGAAGAATTATAAAATTCGGGCGCGGAAGCAAATATTTATATGATTTTTTACAAAAATAAAGTCAGATTTTACCTTTTTTTGATAAATACGTTGTACATTGTGTCACGATTTGTAACGACTGAGATACTTACTGGCGTGACGTCGGTAGTGTCTGTTTATTCGGGCGCCAATCTGTTCACACTACCCTCGTTAATTTGCCCTAGAATAGCTAGACGGGAGGTCCAAGGAAAAATATGCAAGAATAACTTTAATAGAGTTTTATTTTCAAAAATGTATAAACCTGTTTCGGTACAGACTAAAATCATACAAGATAACAAAAGATACTGTGTGAACTGTTAAGTTACAAAGGACTGGATAACGCGAAAAACACAAGTGAAATAACAAGTACAAAAGCAAAACCTACTGTGGAAACACCAGTAGGTTCGCAATTGAACTAGCTACGAACGGACCGAAAACGGACAATTAAAACGGAAAAACACGGGTGAAATGACAGTTGTCTCGCAACAGACCAAAAGCACAACCTACTGTGGAAACACCAGTAGGTTCGCAATTGAACTAATTACGAACGGAACAGAAACGGACAAGTAAAACGGAATGACACGGGTGAAATGACAGTTGTCTCGCAACAGACCAAAAGCAAAACCTACTGTGGAAACACCAGTAGGTTCACAATTGAACTAATTACGAACGGAACAGAAACGGACAAGTAAAACGGAAAAACACGGGTGAAATGACAGTTGTCTCGCAACAGACCAAAAGCAAAACCTACTGTGGAAACACCAGTAGGTTCGCAATTGAACTAATTACGAACGGAACAGAAACAAATAGAAAACAGGTTAACTCACCGACTCGAGGACTTTTGAAGATCTTTCGAACTGAATGGATTCGGACACAAATCCATTTGGTTCTGCTTTTGATTAATTTTGATCAGGGTTTTTATTAATTGAAACAGTGAACCGTTCTGCCGAGATAGGGAATAGCTATCCGAGCCATCTATTGAGTTAAGGGTGAAGATGAAATAGGTAAATGTCCCGAAGAAGTAAGGATAGCTATCCGAGCCATCTATTGAGTAAAAAATAAATTAATCGGAATTGCGAAAAAGAAATAAACCGTTTTTAGGAGATTTAAACCCGTGTGAAAGTCCTTTTCTAATCATAAATGGTCAGAAGAGTATTTATCTTAATCCTAATGCAGTATAAAAATATATAAAACATTATTACATTTGACAGCTGTTTCTGATTTTGACATGAGCTAACAATGCACGGTCGGTGCATTGATGACATTAACAGAGCAGAATAATTACAGTAAAGAAGTGTTTCTCATGTCAAAAACAGTAATTAAGATAATAAATACTAATACAAAGTACTGACAAACATGAATTAAACAAAGGTAAGGGAAGCAAAACAAATATTCATGAAATGACTTTACGGAGGTTTTCTAGGTTGCAAGACAGATTTACAGTAATCCGAAATTACAAATACTTGGAGAAAAATGACTGAAATGTGTTAGAATACTGTCAGGACAGGACAGACAGTAACAGTTCAGTATTCAACACACTTCCAGACGGTTAAAACAGGCAAAAGAATATCATGAATACTTGATTGAGACACCTGAGTCGTCACAATTGTAAGCTACATGGGCTGGATTCTAGAATAACCACCACACTTGAAATAGAAATTTTCTTGTTGCAATGTTTTCTTTTAGCTAAATTATGATGAAGAATTATAAAATTCGGGCGCCGAAGCAAATATATATATGATTTTTTACAAAAATAAAGTCAGATGTTACCTATTTTTGATGAATACGTTGTATATTGTAAGCTACATAGGCTGGATTCTAGAATACCTACCACACTTGAAATAGCAATTATCTTGTTGAAATGTTTTCTTTTAGTTAAAATATGATGAAGAATTATAAAATTCGTGCGCGGAAGCAAATATTTATATGATTTTTTACAAAAATAAAGTCAGATTTTACCTATTCTTGATGAATACGTTGTATATTGTAAGCTACATGGGCTAGATTCTAGAATACCTACCACACATGAAATAGAAATTTTCTTGTTGCAATGTTGTCTTTTAGCTAAAATATGATGAAGAATTGTAAAATTCGGACGCGGAAGCAAATATTTATATGATTTTATAGAAAAATAAAGTCAGATTTTACCAATTCTTAATGAATACGTTGTATTTTGTAAGCTACATGGGCTGGATTCTAGAATACCTACCACACTTGAAATAGCAATTTTCTTGTTGCAATGTTTTGTTTTAGCTAAAATATGACGAAGATATATAAAATTCGGGCGCGGAAGCAAATATTTATATGATTATGTACAAAAATAAAGTCAGATTTTACCTATTCTTGAAATGGATATTTTTGTTAAAACATTCATATTCCTGCTTTAGGATCTATACTATGGATAATTTTAGCATTGGACATGCAAAAGTAACCATAACGTGGTGCCAATCAGATAATAAACATTCAACTTTCGGGTGTCATTTTAATGAATACGTTGTATATTGTAATCTACATGGGCTGGATTCTAGAATAACTACAACACTTGAAATAGCAATTTTCTTGTTGCAATGTTTTCTTTTAGCTAGAATATGATGAAGAATTATAAAATTCGGGCGCGGAAGCAAATATTTATATGATTTTTTACAAAAATAAAGTCATATTTAACCTATTCTTGATGAATACGTTGTATATTATAAGCTACATTAGCTGGATTCTAGAATACCTACCACACTTCAAATCGCAATTTTCTTGTTGCAATGTTGTCTTTTAGCTAAAATATGATAAAGAATTATAAAATTCGGGCGCGGAACCATATATTTATATGATTTTTTACAAAAATAAAGTCAGATTTTACCTTTTTTTGATAAATACGTTGTATATTGTAAGCTACATAGGCTGAATTCTAGAATACCTACCACACTTAAAATAGCAATTTTTTTGTTCTAATGTTTCCTTTTAGCTAAAATATGATATAGAAGTATAAAATTCGGGCGCGGAAGCAAATATTTATATGATTTTTTACAAAAATTAAGTCAGATATTACCTATTCTTGATGAATACGTTGTATATTGTAAGCTACATGGGCTGGATTCTAGAATACATACCACACTTAAAATAGCAATTTTCTTGTTGCAATGTTTTCTTTTAGCTAAAATATGATGAAGAATTATAAAATTCGGGTGCGGAAGCAAATATTTATAAGATTTTTTACAAAAATTAAATCAGATTTTACCTGTTCTTGAAATGGAAATTATTGTTAAAACATTCATGTTCATGCTTTAGGATCTATACTATGGATAATTTTAGCATTGGACATGCAAAAGTGACCATAACGTGATACCAATCAGATAATAAACATTTAATTTTCGGGTGTCATTTTAATGAATACGTTGTATATTGTAAGCTACATGGGCTGGATTCTAGAATACCTACCACACAGGAAATAATTATTTTCTTATTGCAATGTTTTCTTTTAGCTAAAATATGGTGAAGAATTATAAAATTCGGGCGCGGAAGCAAATATTTATATAATTTTTTACAAAAGTAAAGTTAGATTTTACGTATTCTTGATGAATACGTTGTATATTGTAAGCTACATGGGCTCGATTCTAGAATACCTACCACACTTGAAATAGCAATTTTCTTGTTGCAATGTTTTTTTTTTAGCTAAAATATTATAAAGAATTATAAAATTTGGGTTCGGAAGCAAATATTTATATGATTTTTTGCAAATATAACGTCAGATTTTACCTTGTTTTGATGAATACGTTGTATATTGTAAGCTACATGGGCTGGATTCTAGAATACCTACCACACTTGAAATAGAAATTTTCTTGTTGCAATGTTTTCTTTTAGCTAAATTATGATGAAGAATTATAAAATTCGGGCGCCGAAGCAAATAGATATATGATTTTTTACAAAAATAAAGTCAGATATTACCTATTTTTGATGAATACGTTGTATATTGTAAGCTACATGGGCTGGATTCTAGAATACATACCACACTTAAAATAGCAATTTTCTTGTTGCAATGTTTTCTTTTAGCTAAAATTTGATGAAGAATTATAAAATTCGGGTGCGGAAGCAAATATTTATAAGATTTTTTACAAAAATTAAATCAGATTTTACCTGTTCTTGAAATGGAAATTATTGTTAAAACATTCATGTTCATGCTTTAGGATCTATACTATGGATAATTTTAGCATTGGACATGCAAAACAGGACCATAACCTGATACCAATCAGATAATAAACATTTTAATTTTCGGGTGTCATTTTAATGCATACGTTGTATATTGTAAACTACATGGGCTGGATTCTAGAATACCTACCACACTTGAAATAGCAATTTTCTTGTTGCAATGTTTTCTTTTAGCTAAAATATGATGAAGAATTATAAAATTCGTGCGCGGAAGCAAATATTTATATGATTTTTCACAAAAATAAAGTCAGATTTTACCTATTCTTGATGAATACGTTGTATATTGTAAGCTACATGGGCTGGATTCTAGAATAACCACCACACTTGAAATAGAAATTTTTCTTGTTGCAATGTTTTCTTTTAGCTAAATTATGATGAAGAATTATTAAATTCGAGGCGGCCGAAGCAAATATATATATGATTTTTTACAAAAATAAAGTCAGATGTTACCTATTTTTGATGAATACGTTGTATATTGTAAAACTACATAGGCTGGATTCTAGAATACCTACCACACTTGAAATAGAAATTATCTTGTTGCAATGTTTTTTCTTTAGTTAAAATATGATGAAGAATTATAACATTCGTGCGCGGAAGCAAATATTTATATGATTTTTTACAAAAATAAAGTCAGATTTTACCTATTCTTGATGAATACGTTGTATATTGTAAGCTACATGGGCTAGATTCTAGAATACCTACCACACATGAAATAGAAATTTTCATGTTACAATGTTGTCTTTTAGCTAAAATATGATGAAGAATTGTAAAATTCGGACGCGGAAGCAAATATTTATATGATTTTATAGAAAAATAAAGTCAGATTTTACCATTTCTTAATGAATACCTTTGTATTTTGTAAGCTACATGGGCTGGATTCTAGAATACCTACCACACTTGAAATAGCAATTTTCTTGTTGCAATGTTTTCTTTTAGCTAAAATATGATGAAGATATATAAAATTCGGGCGCGGAAGCAAATATTTATATGATTATGTACAAAAATAAAGTCAGATTTTACCTATTCTTGAAATGGATATTTTTGTTAAAACATTCATATTCCTGCTTTAGGATCTATACTATGGATAATTTTAGCATTGGACATGCAAAAGTAACCATAACGTGGTGCCAATCAGATAATAAACATTCAATTTTCGGGTGTCATTTTAATAAATACGTTGTATATTGTAATCTACATGGGCTGGATTCTAGAATAACTACAACACTTGAAATAGCAATTTTCTTGTTGCAATGTTTTATTTTAGCTAAAATATGATAAAGAATTATAAAATACGGGCGCGAAAGCAAATATTCATATAATTTTTCACAAAAATAAAGTCAGATTTTACCTATTCTTAATTAATACGTTGTATATTGTAAGCTACATGGGCTGAATTCTAGAATAACTACCACACTTAAAATAGAAATATTCTTGTTGCAATTTTTTCTTTTAGCTAAAATATGGTAAAGAATTATAATATTCGGGCGCGGAAGCAAATATTTATATGATTTTTTAGAAAATAAAGTCAGATTTTACCTATTCTTGATAAATACGTTTTATATTGTAAGCTACATGGGCTGGATTCTAGAATACCTACCACACTTGAAATAGCAATTTTCTTGTTGCAATGTTTTCTTTTTGCTAAAATATGACGAAGAATTATAAAATTCGGGCGCGTAAGCAAATATTTATATGATTTAAAAAAAAAAAAATCAGATTTTACCTATTCTTAATGAATACGTTGTATATTGTAAGCTACATGGGCTAGATTGTAGAACACTTGAAATAGAAATTTTCTTGTTGCAATGTTGTCTTTTATCTAAAATAAGATGAAGAATTATAAAATTCGGGTGCGGAAGCAAATATTTATATGATTTTTTACAAAAATAAAGTCAAATATTACCTATATTTGATGAATACGTTGTATATTGTAAGCTACATGAGCTGGATGCTAGAATACCTACCACACTTGAAATAGCAATTTTCTTGTTGAAATGTTTTATTTTAGCTAAAATATGATAAAGAAGTATAAAATTCGGGAGCGGAAGCAAATATTTATATGATTTTTTACAAAAATATAGTCAGATTTTATCCTTTCTTGATGAATACGTTATATATTGTAAGCTACATGGGCTGAATTCTAGAATACGTACCACAAATGAAATAGCAATTTTCTTGTTGCAATGTTTTCTTTTAGCTAAAATATAATAAAGAATTATAAAATTCTGGCGCGGAAGCAAATATTTATATGATTTTTTACAAAAATAAAATCAGATTTTACCTATTCTTGATGAATACGTTGTATATTGTAAGCTACATGCGCTGGATTCTAGATTACCTACTACACTTGAAATAACATTTTTCATGTTGCAATGTTTTCTTTTAGCTAAAATATGATGAAGAATTATAAAATTCTGGCGAGGAAGCGAATATTTATATGATTTTTTACAAAAATTAAGTCAGATTTTACCTATTCTTGATGAATACGTTGTATATTGTAAGCTACATGGGCTGGATTATAGAATACCTACCACACTTGAACAAGCAAATTTCTTGTTGCAGTGTTTTTTTTAGCTAAAATATGATAAAAAAATTAATTCGGGCGCGGAAGCAAATAGTTATACGATTTTTTCCAAAAATAAAGTCAGATATTACCTTTTCTTGATAAATACATTGTATATTGTAAGCTACATGGGCTGGATTCTAGAATACCTACTACACTTGAAATAGCAATTTTTTGATTGCAATGTTTTCTTTTAGCTAAAAGATGATGAAGAATTATAAAATTCGGGCGCGGAAGCAAATATTTATATGAATTTTTACATAATAAAGTCAGATTTTACCTATTCTTGAAATGGATATTTTTGTTAAAACATTCATATTCATGCTTTAGGATCTATACTATGGATAATTTTAGCAATGTACATGCAAAAGTGACCATAACATAGTACCAATCAGATAATAAACATTTAATTTTCGGGTGTCATTTTAATGAATACGTTGTATATTGTAAGCTACATGGGCTGGATTCTAGAATACCTACCACACTTGAAATAGCAATTTTCTTGTTGCAATGATTTTTTTTAGCTAATATGATGAAGAATTATAAAATTCGGGCGCGGAAGCAAATATTTATATGATTTTTTACAAAAATAAAGTCAGATTTTACCTATTCTTGATAAATTCGTTGTATATTGTAAGCTACATGGGCTGGATTCTAGAATACCTACCACACTTGAAATTGCAATTTCCTTGTTGCAATGTTTTCTTTTGGCTAAAATCAGATTTTATCTTTTCTTGATGAATACGTTATATATTGTAAGCTACATGGGCTGAATTCTAGAATACGTACCACACATGAAATAGCAATTTTCTTGTTGCAATGTTTTCTTTTAGCTAAATTATGATGAAGAATTATTAAATTCGGGCGCCGAAGCAAATATATATATGATTTTTTACAAAAATAAAGTCAGATGTTACCTATTTATGATGAATACGTTGTATATTGTAAACTACATAGGCTGGATTCTAGAATACCTACCACACTTGAAATAGAAATTATCTTGTTGCAATGTTTTCTTTTAGTTAAAATATGATGAAGAATTATAAAATTCGTGCGCGGAAGCAAATATTTATATGATTTTTTACAAAAATAAAGTCAGATTTTACCTATTCTTGATGAATACGTTGTATATTGTAAGCTACATGGGCTAGATTCTAGAATACCTACCACACATGAAATAGAAATTTTCATGTTACAATGTTGTCTTTTAGCTAAAATATGATGAAGAATTGTAAAATTCGGACGCGGAAGCAAATATTTATATGATTTTATAGAAAAATAAAGTCAGATTTTACCTATTCTTAATGAATACCTTTGTATTTTGTAAGCTACATGGGCTGGATTCTAGAATACCTACCACACTTGAAATAGCAATTTTCTTGTTGCAATGTTTTCTTTTAGCTAAAATATGATGAAGATATATAAAATTCGGGCGCGGAAGCAAATATTTATATGATTATGTACAAAAATAAAGTCAGATTTTACCTATTCTTGAAATGGATATTTTTGTTAAAACATTCATATTCCTGCTTTAGGATCTATACTATGGATAATTTTAGCATTGGACATGCAAAAGTAACCATAACGTGGTGCCAATCAGATAATAAACATTCAATTTTCGGGTGTCATTTTAATAAATACGTTGTATATTGTAATCTACATGGGCTGGATTCTAGAATAACTACAACACTTGAAATAGCAATTTTCTTGTTGCAATGTTTTATTTTAGCTAAAATATGATAAAGAATTATAAAATACGGGCGCGAAAGCAAATATTCATATAATTTTTCACAAAAATAAAGTCAGATTTTACCTATTCTTAATTAATACGTTGTATATTGTAAGCTACATGGGCTGAATTCTAGAATAACTACCACACTTAAAATAGAAATATTCTTGTTGCAATTTTTTCTTTTAGCTAAAATATGGTAAAGAATTATAATATTCGGGCGCGGAAGCAAATATTTATATGATTTTTTAGAAAATAAAGTCAGATTTTACCTATTCTTGATAAATACGTTTTATATTGTAAGCTACATGGGCTGGATTCCAGAATACCTACCACACTTGAAATAGCAATTTTCTTGTTGCAATGTTTTCTTTTTGCTAAAATATGACGAAGAATTATAAAATTCGGGCGCGTAAGCAAATATTTATATGATTTAAAAAAAAAAAATCAGATTTTACCTTTTCTTAATGAATACGTTGTATATTGTAAGCTACATGGGCTAGATTGTAGAACACTTGAAATAGAAATTTTCTTGTTGCAATGTTGTCTTTTATCTAAAATAAGATGAAGAATTATAAAATTCGGGTGCGGAAGCAAATATTTATATGATTTTTTACAAAAATAAAGTCAAATATTACCTATATTTGATGAATACGTTGTATATTGTAAGCTACATGAGCTGGATGCTAGAATACCTACCACACTTGAAATAGCAATTTTCTTGTTGAAATGTTTTATTTTAGCTAAAATATGATAAAGAAGTATAAAATTCGGGAGCGGAAGCAAATATTTATATGATTTTTTACAAAAATATAGTCAGATTTTATCCTTTCTTGATGAATACGTTATATATTGTAAGCTACATGGGCTGAATTCTAGAATACGTACCACAAATGAAATAGCAATTTTCTTGTTGCAATGTTTTCTTTTAGCTAAAATATAATAAAGAATTATAAAATTCTGGCGCGGAAGCAAATATTTATATGATTTTTTACAAAAATAAAATCAGATTTTACCTATTCTTGATGAATACGTTGTATATTGAAAGCTACATGCGCTGGATTCTAGATTACCTACTACACTTGAAATAACATTTTTCATGTTGCAATGTTTTCTTTTAGCTAAAATATGATGAAGAATTATAAAATTCTGGCGAGGAAGCGAATATTTATATGATTTTTTACAAAAATTAAGTCAGATTTTACCTATTCTTGATGAATACGTTGTATATTGTAAGCTACATGGGCTGGATTATAGAATACCTACCACACTTGAACAAGCAAATTTCTTGTTGCAGTGTTTTTTTTAGCTAAAATATGATAAAAAAATTATAAAATTCGGGCGCGGAAGCAAATAGTTATACGATTTTTTCCAAAAATAAAGTCAGATATTACCTTTTCTTGATAAATACATTGTATATTGTAAGCTACATGGGCTGGATTCTAGAATACCTACTACACTTGAAATAGCAATTTTTTGATTGCAATGTTTTCTTTTAGCTAAAAGATGATGAAGAATTATAAAATTCGGGCGCGGAAGCAAATATTTATATGAATTTTTACATAATAAAGTCAGATTTTACCTATTCTTGAAATGGATATTTTTGTTAAAACATTCATATTCATGCTTTAGGATCTATACTATGGATAATTTTAGCAATGTACATGCAAAAGTGACCATAACATAGTACCAATCAGATAATAAACATTTAATTTTCGGGTGTCATTTTAATGAATACGTTGTATATTGTAAGCTACATGGGCTGGATTCTAGAATACCTACCACACTTGAAATAGCAATTTTCTTGTTGCAATGATTTTTTTTAGCTAATATGATGAAGAATTATAAAATTCGGGCGCGGAAGCAAATATTTATATGATTTTTTACAAAAATAAAGTCAGATTTTACCTATTCTTGATAAATTCGTTGTATATTGTAAGCTACATGGGCTGGATTCTAGAATACCTACCACACTTGAAATTGCAATTTCCTTGTTGCAATGTTTTCTTTTGGCTAAAATCAGATTTTATCTTTTCTTGATGAATACGTTATATATTGTAAGCTACATGGGCTGAATTCTAGAATACGTACCACACATGAAATAGCAATTTTCTTGTTGCAATGTTTTCTTTTAGCTAAATTATGATGAAGAATTATTAAATTCGGGCGCCGAAGCAAATATATATATGATTTTTTACAAAAATAAAGTCAGATGTTACCTATTTTTGATGAATACGTTGTATATTGTAAACTACATAGGCTGGATTCTAGAATACCTGCCACACTTGAAATAGAAATTATCTTGTTGCAATGTTTTCTTTTAGTTAAAATATGATGAAGAATTATAAAATTCGTGCGCGGAAGCAAATATTTATATGATTTTTTACAAAAATAAAGTCAGATTTTACCTATTCTTGATGAATACGTTGTATATTGTAAGCTACATGGGCTAGATTCTAGAATACCTACCACACATGAAATAGAAATTTTCATGTTACAATGTTGTCTTTTAGCTAAAATATGATGAAGAATTGTAAAATTCGGACGCGGAAGCAAATATTTATATGATTTTATAGAAAAATAAAGTCAGATTTTACCTATTCTTAATGAATACCTTTGTATTTTGTAAGCTACATGGGCTGGATTCTAGAATACCTACCACACTTGAAATAGCAATTTTCTTGTTGCAATGTTTTCTTTTAGCTAAAATATGATGAAGATATATAAAATTCGGGCGCGGAAGCAAATATTTATATGATTATGTACAAAAATAAAGTCAGATTTTACCTATTCTTGAAATGGATATTTTTGTTAAAACATTCATATTCCTGCTTTAGGATCTATACTATGGATAATTTTAGCATTGGACATGCAAAAGTAACCATAACGTGGTGCCAATCAGATAATAAACATTCAATTTTCGGGTGTCATTTTAATAAATACGTTGTATATTGTAATCTACATGGGCTGGATTCTAGAATAACTACAACACTTGAAATAGCAATTTTCTTGTTGCAATGTTTTATTTTAGCTAAAATATGATAAAGAATTATAAAATACGGGCGCGAAAGCAAATATTCATATAATTTTTCACAAAAATAAAGTCAGATTTTACCTATTCTTAATTAATACGTTGTATATTGTAAGCTACATGGGCTGAATTCTAGAATAACTACCACACTTAAAATAGAAATATTCTTGTTGCAATTTTTTCTTTTAGCTAAAATATGGTAAAGAATTATAATATTCGGGCGCGGAAGCAAATATTTATATGATTTTTTAGAAAATAAAGTCAGATTTTACCTATTCTTGATAAATACGTTTTATATTGTAAGCTACATGGGCTGGATTCCAGAATACCTACCACACTTGAAATAGCAATTTTCTTGTTGCAATGTTTTCTTTTTGCTAAAATATGACGAAGAATTATAAAATTCGGGCGCGTAAGCAAATATTTATATGATTTAAAAAAAAAAAATCAGATTTTACCTTTTCTTAATGAATACGTTGTATATTGTAAGCTACATGGGCTAGATTGTAGAACACTTGAAATAGAAATTTTCTTGTTGCAATGTTGTCTTTTATCTAAAATAAGATGAAGAATTATAAAATTCGGGTGCGGAAGCAAATATTTATATGATTTTTTACAAAAATAAAGTCAAATATTACCTATATTTGATGAATACGTTGTATATTGTAAGCTACATGAGCTGGATGCTAGAATACCTACCACACTTGAAATAGCAATTTTCTTGTTGAAATGTTTTATTTTAGCTAAAATATGATAAAGAAGTATAAAATTCGGGAGCGGAAGCAAATATTTATATGATTTTTTACAAATATATAGTCAGATTTTATCCTTTCTTGATGAATACGTTATATATTGTAAGCTACATGGGCTGAATTCTAGAATACGTACCACAAATGAAATAGCAATTTTCTTGTTGCAATGTTTTCTTTTAGCTAAAATATAATAAAGAATTATAAAATTCTGGCGCGGAAGCAAATATTTATATGATTTTTTACAAAAATAAAATCAGATTTTACCTATTCTTGATGAATACGTTGTATATTGAAAGCTACATGCGCTGGATTCTAGATTACCTACTACACTTGAAATAACATTTTTCATGTTGCAATGTTTTCTTTTAGCTAAAATATGATGAAGAATTATAAAATTCTGGCGAGGAAGCGAATATTTATATGATTTTTTACAAAAATTAAGTCAGATTTTACCTATTCTTGATGAATACGTTGTATATTGTAAGCTACATGGGCTGGATTATAGAATACCTACCACACTTGAACAAGCAAATTTCTTGTTGCAGTGTTTTTTTTAGCTAAAATATGATAAAAAAATTATAAAATTCGGGCGCGGAAGCAAATAGTTATACGATTTTTTCCAAAAATAAAGTCAGATATTACCTTTTCTTGATAAATACATTGTATATTGTAAGCTACATGGGCTAAATTCTAGAATACGTACCACAAATGAAATAGCAATTTTCTTGTTGCAATGTTTTCTTTTAGCTAAAATATAATAAAGAATTATAAAATTCGGGCGCGGAAGCAAATATTTATATGATTTTTTACAAAAATAAAGTCAGATTTTACCTATTCTTGATAAATTCGTTGTATATTGTAAGCTACATGGGCTGGATTCTAGAATACCTACCACACTTGGAATAACAATTTTCTTATTGCAAAGTTTTCTTTTAGCTAAAATATGATAAAGAATTATAAAATTCGGGCGCGGAAGCAAATATTTATATGATTTTTCACAAAAATATATTCAGATTTTACCTTTTCTTGATGAATACGTTGTATATTGTAAGCTACATGGGTTGGATTCTAAAATACCTACCACACTTGAAATTGCAATTTCCTTGTTGCAATGTTTTCTTTTGGCTAAAATATGATTAAGAATTATAAAATTCGGGCGCGGAAGCAAATATTTAAATGATTTTTTACAAAAATAAAGTCATATTTTACCTACTCTTGATGAATACGTTGTATATTGTAAGCTTTATAAGCTGGATTCTAGAATACCAACCACACTTGAAATAGCAATTTTCTTGTTGCAATGTTTTCTTTTAGCTAAAATATGATGAAAAATTATAAAATTCGGTCACTGAAGAAAATATTTATATGATTTTTTACAAAAATAAAGTCAGATTTTATCTTTTCTTGATGAATACGTTATATATTGTAAGCTACATGGGCTGAATTCTAGAATACGTACCACACATGAAATAGCAATTTTCTTGTTGCAATGTTTTCTTTTAGCTAAAATATGACGAGGAATTATAAAATTAGGGCGCGGAAGCAAATCTTTATATGATTTTTTACAAAAATAAAGTCAGATTTTACCTAATCTTGATGAATACGTTTTATATTGTAAGCTACATGGGCTGGATTCTAGAATACCTACCACACAGGAAATAATTATTTTCTTATTGCAATGTTTTCTTTTAGCTAAAATATGGTGAAGAATTATAAAATTCGGGCGCGGAAGCAAATATTTATATAATTTTTTACAAAAGTAAAGTTAGATTTTACGTATTCTTGATGAATACGTTGTATATTGTAAGCTACATGGGCTCGATTCTAGAATACCTACCACACTTGAAGTAGCAATTTTCTTGTTGCAATGTTTTCTTTTAGCTAAAATATTATAAAGAATTATAAAATTTGGGTTCGGAAGCAAATATTTATATGATTTTTTACAAATATAACGTCAGATTTTACCTTGTTTTCATGAATACGTTGTATATTGTAAGCTACATGGGCTGGATTCTAGAATACCTACCACACTTGAAATAGAAATTTTCTTGTTGCAATGTTTTCTTTTAGCTAAATTATGATAAAGAATTATAAAATTCGGGCGCCGAAGCAAATATATATATGATTTTTTACAAAAATAAAGTCAGATGTTACCTATTTTTGATGAATACGTTGTATATTGTAAGCTACATGGGCTGGATTCTAGAATACATACCACACTTAAAATAGCAATTTTCTTGTTGCAATGTTTTCTTTTAGCTAAAATATGAAGAAGAATTATAAAATTCGGGTGCGGAAACAAATATTTATAAGATTTTTTACAAAAATTAAATCAGATTTTACCTGTCCTTGAAATGGAAATTATTGTTAAAACATTCATGTTCATGCTTTAGGATCTATACTATGGATAATTTTAGCATTGGACATGCAAAAGTGACCATAACGTGATACCAATCAGATAATAAACATTTAATTTTCGGGTGTCATTTTAATGCATACGTTGTATATTGTAAACTACATGGGCTGGATTCTAGAATACCTACCACACTTGAAATAGCAATTTTCTTGTTGCAATGTTTTCTTTTAGCGAAAATATGATGAAGAATTATAAAATTCGTGCGCGGAAGCAAATATTTATATGATTTTTCACAAAAATAAAGTCAGATTTTACCTATTCTTGATGAATACGTTGTATATTGTAAGCTACATGGGCTGGATTCTAGAATAACCACCACACTTGAAATAGAAATTTTCTTGTTGCAATGTTTTCTTTTAGCTAAATTATGATGAAGAATTATAAAATTCGGGCGCGGAAGCAAATATATATATGATTTTTTACAAAAATAAAGTCAGATGTTACCTATTTTTGATGAATACGTTGTATATTGTAAGCTACATAGGCTGGATTCTAGAATACCTACCACACTTGAAATAGCAATTATCTTGTTGCAATGTTTTCTTTTAGTTAAAATATGATGAAGAATTATAAAATTCGTGCGCGGAAGCAAATATTTATATGATTTTTTACAAAAATAAAGTCAGATTTTACCTGTTCTTGATGAATACGTTGTATATTGTAAGCTACATGGGCTAGATTCTAGAATACCTACCACACATGAAATAGAATTTTTCATGTTGCAATGTTGTCTTTTAGCTAAAATATGATGAAGAATTGTAAAATTCGGACGCGGAAGCAAATATTTATATGATTTTATAGAAAAATAAAGTCAGATTTTACCTATTCTTAATGAATACGTTGTATTTTGTAAGCTACATGGGCTGGATTCTAGAATACCTACCACACTTGAAATAGCAATTTTCTTGTTGCAATGTTTTCTTTTAGCTAAAATATGATGAAGATATATAAAATTCGGGTGCGGAAGCAAATATTTATAAGATTTTTTACAAAAATTAAATCAGATTTTACCTGTTCTTGAAATGGAAATTATTGTTAAAACATTCATGTTCATGCTTTAGGATCTATACTATGGATAATTTTAGCATTGGACATGCAAAAGTGACCGTAACGTGATACCAATCAGATAATAAACATTTAATTTTCGGGTGTCATTTTAATGCATACGTTGTATATTGTAAACTACATGGGCTGGATTCTAGAATACCTACCACACTTGAAATAGCAATTTTCTTGTTGCGATGTTTTCTTTTAGCTAAAATATGATGAAGAATTATAAAATTCGTGCGCGGAAGCAAATATTTATATGATTTTTCACAAAAATAAAGTCAGATTTTACCTATTCTTGATGAATACGTTGTATATTGTAAGCTACATGGGCTGGATTCTAGAATAACCACCACACTTGAAATAGAAATTTTCTTGTTGCAATGTTTTCTTTTAGCTAAATTATGATGAAGAATTATTAAATTCGGGCGCCGAAGCAAATATATATATGATTTTTTACAAAAATAAAGTCAGATGTTACCTATTTTTGATGAATACGTTGTATATTGTAAGCTACATAGGCTGGATTCTAGAATACCTACCACACTTGAAATAGCAATTATCTTGTTGCAATGTTTTCTTTTAGTTAAAATATGATGAAGAATTATAAAATTCGTGCGCGGAAGCAAATATTTATATGATTTTTTACAAAAATAAAGTCAGATTTTACCTGTTCTTGATGAATACGTTGTATATTGTAAGCTACATGGGCTAGATTCTAGAATACCTACCACACATGAAATAGAAATTTTCATGTTGCAATGTTGTCTTTTAGCTAAAATATGATGAAGAATTGTAAAATTCGGACGCGGAAGCAAATATTTATATGATTTTATAGAAAAATAAAGTCAGATTTTACCTATTCTTAATGAATACGTTGTATTTTGTAAGCTACATGGGCTGGATTCTAGAATACCTACCACACTTGAAATAGCAATTTTCTTGTTCCAATGTTTTCTTTTAGCTAAAATATGATGAAGATATATAAAATTCGGGCGCGGAAGCAAATATTTATATGATTATGTACAAAAATAAAGTCAGATTTTACCTATTCTTGAAATGGATATTTTTGTTAAAACATTCATATTCCTGCTTTAGGATCTATACTATGGATAATTTTAGCATTGGACATGCAAAAGTAACCATAACGTGGTGCCTATCAGATAATAAACATTCAATTTTCGGGTGTCATTTTAATGAATACGTTGTATATTGTAATCTACATGGGCTGGATTCTAGAATAACTACAACACTTGAAATAGCAATTTTCTTGTTGCAATGTTTTATTTTAGCTAAAATATGATGAAGAATTATAAAATACGGGCGCGAAAGCAAATATTCATATAATTTTTCACAAAAATAAAGTCATATTTTACCTATTCTTAATTAATACGTTGTATATTGTAAGCTACATGGGCTAAATTCTAGAATAACTACCACACTTGAAATAGAAATTTTCTTGTTGCAATTTTTTCTTTTAGCTAAAATATGGTAAAGAATTATAATATTCGGGCGCGGAAGCAAATATTTATATGATTTTTTAGAAAATAAAGTCAGATTTTACCTATTCTTGATAAATACGTTTTATATTGTAAGCTACATGGGCTGGATTCTAGAATACCTACCACACTTGAAATAGCAATTTTCTTGTTGCAATGTTATCTTTTTGCTAAAATATGACGAAGAATTATAAAATTCGGGCGCGGAAGCAAATATTTATATGATTTAAAAAAAAATAAAATCAGATTTTACCTATTCTTAATGAATACGTTGTATATTGTAAGCTACATGGGCTAGATTCTAGAACACTTGAAATAGAAATTTTCTTGTTGCAATGTTGTCTTTTATCTAAAATAAGATGAAGAATTATAAAATTCGGGAGCGGAAGCAAATATTTATATGATTTTTTACAAAAATATAGTCAGATTTTATCCTTTCTTGATGAATACGTTATATATTGTAAGCTACATGGGCTGAATTCTAGAATACGTACCACAAATGAAATAGCAATATTCTTGTTGCAATGTTTTCTTTTAGCTAAAATATAATAAAGAATTATAAAATTCTGGCGCGGAAGCAAATATTTATATGATTTTTTGCAAAAATAAAATCAGATTTTACCTATTCTTGATGAATACGTTGTATATTGTAAGCTACATGCGCTGGATTCTAGATTACCTACCACACTTGAAATAACATTTTTCTTGTTGCAATGTTTTCTTTTAGCTAAAATATGATGAAGAATTATAAAATTCTGGCGAGGAAGCGAATATTTATATGATTTTTTACAAAAATTAAGTCAGATTTTACCTATTCTTGATGAATACGTTGTATATTGTAAGCTACATGGGCTGGATTATAGAATACCTACCACACTTGAACAAGCAAATTTCTTGTTGCAGTGTTTTTTTTAGCTAAAATATGATAAAAAAAATTATAAAATTCGGGCGCGGAAGCAAATAGTTATATGATTTTTTCCAAAAATAAAGTCAGATATTACCTTTTCTTGATAAATACATTGTATATTGTAAGCTACATGGCCTGGATTCTAGAATACCTACTACACTTGAAATAGCAATTTTTTGATTGCAATGTTTTCTTTTAGCTAAAAGATGATGAAGAATTATAAAATTCGGGCGCGGAAGCAAATATTTATATGAATTTTTACATAATAAAGTCAGATTTTACCTATTCTTAAAATGGATATTTTTGTTAAAACATTCATATTCATGCTTTAGGATCTATACTATGGATAATTTTAGCAATGTATATGCAAAAGTGACCATAACATAGTACCAATCAGATAATAAACATTTAATTTTCGGGTGTCATTTTAATGAATACGTTGTATATTGTAAGCTACATGGGCTGGATTCTAGAATACCTACCACACTTGAAATAGCAATTTTCTTGTTGCAATGATTTTTTTTAGCTAATATATGATGAAGAATTATAAAATTCGGGCGCGGAAGCAAATATTTATATGATTTTTCACAAAAATAAAGTCAGATTTTACCTACTCTTGATAAATTCGTTGTATATTGTAAGCTACATGGGCTGGATTCTAGAATACCTACCACACTTGGAATAGCAATTTTCTTATTGCAAAGTTTTCTTTTAGCTAAAATATGATAAAGAATTATAAAATTCGGGCGCGGAAGCAAATATTTATATGATTTTTTACAAAAATAAAGTCAGATTTTACGTTTTCTTGATGAATACGTTGTATATTGTAAGTTACATGGGCTGGATGCTAGAATACCCACCACACTTGAAATAGCAATTTTCTTGTTGCAATGTTTTCTTTTAGCTAAAATATGATGAAAAATTATAAAATTCGGGCGCTGAAGAAAATATTTATATGAT
The DNA here is from genome assembly GCA_035578165.1 of Stenolophus ochropezus. Classification (NCBI taxonomy): domain Eukaryota; kingdom Metazoa; phylum Arthropoda; class Insecta; order Coleoptera; family Carabidae; genus Stenolophus; species Stenolophus ochropezus. Next base: position 448,801 of record JAQOWZ010000102.1, on the reverse strand, counting down.
TTTTCACAAAAATAATTTCAGATTTTATCTTTTCTTGATAAATACGTTGTATATAGTAAGCTACATGGGTTGGATTCTAAAATACCTACCACACTTGAAATTGCAATTTCCTTGTTGCAATGTTTTCTTTTAGCTAAAATATGATTAAGAATTATAAAATTCGGGCGCGGAAGCAAATATTTAAATGATTTTTTACAAAAATAAAGTCATATTTTACCTACTCTTGATGAATATGTTGTATATTGTAAGCTTTATAAGCTGGATTCTAGAATACCAACCACACTTGAAATAGCAATTTTCTTGTTGCAATGTTTTCTTTTAGCTAAAATATGATGAAAAATTATAAAATTCGGTCGCTGAAGAAAATATTTATATGATTTTTTACAAAAATAAAGTCAGATTTTATCTTTTCTTGATGAATACGTTATATATTGTAAGCTACATGGGCTGAATTCTAGAATACGTACCACACATGAAATAGCAATTTTCTTGTTGCAATGTTTTCTTTTAGCTAAAATATATTGAAGAATTATAATATTCGGGCGCGGAAGCAAATCTTTATATGATTTTTTACAAAAATAAAGTCAGATTTTACCTAATCTTGATGAATACCTTTTATATTGTAAGCTACATGGGCTGAATTCTAGAATACCTACTACACTTGAAATAGCAATTTTTTGGTTGCAATGTTTTCTTTTAGCTAAAATATGATGAAAAATTATAATATTCGGGCGCTGAAGAAAATATTTATATGATTTTTCACAAAAATTAATTCAGATTTTACCTTTTCTTGATGAATACGTTGTATATTGTAAGCTACATGGGTTGGATTCTAGAATACCTACCACACTTGAAATTGCAATTTCCTTGTTGCAATGTTTTCTTTTAGCTAAAATATGATTAAGAATTATAAAATTCGGGCGCGGAAGCAAATATTTAAATGATTTTTTACAAAAATAAAGTCAGATTTTACCTATTCTTGAAATGGATATTTTTGTTAAAACATTCATATTCATGCTTTAGGATCTATACTATGGATAATTTTAGCATTGGACTTTCAAAACTGACCATAACGTGGTGCCAATCAGATAATAAATATTCAATTTTCGGGTGTCATTATAATGAATACGTTGTATATTGTAAGCTACATGGGCTGGATTCTAGAATACTTACCACTCTTGAAAAAGCAATTTTTTTGTTGCAATGTTTTCTGTTAGCTAAAATATGATAAAAAATTATAAAATTCGGGCGTAGGAGCAAATAGCTATATAATATTTTACAAAAATAAAGTCAGATATTACCTTTTCTTGATGAAAACTTTGTATATTGTAAGCTACATGGGCTGGATTCTAGAATACCTACCACACTTGAAATAGTAATTTTCTTGTTGCAATGTTTTCTTTCATCAGTGCAGTGTGTGTGTCGTGGTATCAACACGTATGAGTTTGTGCTCCGTAAAAAATATATGAAATACAAGGATATAGGGAGCTATTAAAAATAAAGCAAGTTACTAAGAAGAGACCCCAAAGGAAGATATAGAGGAAAAGATAAGTATCGTCAGATAAAAGATTAAAAAGCAAATAAAAATTATTAGCCGTTTGTAGGTTATACACATACTCTTTCAAGAGAGCTACATTGCCAGCAAAGCATAACCAAGAATTGCATTTTGCAAAGTAGTGTTTTTAGCCAGCGGCAGATATCAGGTTACCGCCCGAATCAAGCAAGGTGATAACACAAACTGAACTGACGACGCATAGAACACCACCAAGCAAAACTAGCAAGCAACACTAGCAAGTAGAGAGAATTGCATACCTTCAGTTAATAAAATGGATGCTCAAATAATCCTAGATGCAATAGCCGATTTAAAAAAGGAATTAGCAAACATACAAAAAGAGATAAATACTAAATTCAATATCACAGCAGATAATTTAGAATACCTTACCAGTAAAATAGTGAAAATAGAAAAAAATTGGAAAGAACAGGAAAAAATAAATAGAGAAAAAAACCTTTTAATTTTTGGCCTAATAGAAGAAGAAAGAAATAAATATCAACTAGAAAATGCTTGCATATATCTAATAAAAATCACAATAAAAATAGATATAAATAACAGAGATATTGATAATATATATAGACTAGGAAAAAAGACAAATAAAACAAGACCGGTTCTAATAAAATTAACAACAAGAGGGAAATTTATAGAAATTTTGGCAAACCGAAAGTTTTTAAAAGGAACAAGAATAATAATATCAGAAGATTATCCAAAAGACATTGCAGATGAAAGAAAAGTATTGATACCGCTGATGAAAGACATAAGAAAAGAGGGTAAACATGCAGTTTTGAAATACAATCATTTATATGTTGATGGAATAAAAATAGATAACAATGAAGCAACAATATTAATAAAAGAAAAAAACGACAAAAAACGAATGCATTCTGAAGAAAAGGAACAAAAGAAAAGTCCAAAAACATATAAAGATAACGACAAAAACAAAAAAGAACAAGATGCAAAGAGACAAAAACAACAACCCAATAAAGCAGATATACCAACAACTTCAAGTGTCAGACCTCAATTCACAAGTAGACCTAGAACAAATAGCTACGATGAAAGACCAATAAGAAATAATCTATCAAAACAATCATAGCAACCAAACATAAATAAAGTAACAGGAAACCTGGTAACGAAAATGGCTAATACAAAGGAATTAGAAAATAAGTACAATGAAATGGCACCAACACACACACCCGCAATTCCAAGTCAAAGAAAGAAAGTAAATAGAAAGAAAGGTAAAAAAACAAAAAATAATAATAACATTAGAATTTGTACCTGGAATGTCAGAACTATGCTACAACCAGGAAAAACGCAGGAAATAGCTGCAGAAATGCTGAGGTATAAAATAAATATTGCTGCAATACAAGAAACTAGATGGAGTGGAGCAGGAGAAATTGTAAAAGACAATTATATTGTAAAATATTCAGGGGATATAAAACAAGGTCAGTACGGAGTGGCATTTATTATTTTAAATGAATTGAAAAACAATATAATAGATTTTAAACCAATAAACGAAAGAATGGCCTACTGTAGAATAGATACGACACCTTTTAAAATATCAATCTTAAATATATATGCTCCAACAGAGAATGCGAAACCGGAAGAAAAAGAAACGTTCTATGAAGTGTTAGAAGAAGAAATTGAAAAAATGCCAAAAGAAGATACAATAATTGTATTAGGAGACTTTAATGCCCAAATAGGGAAGGAAGACTATATACAGCAAGTTGCAGGAAGACACACAATACATGACAATACAAATGATAACGGACAAAGACTATGCAGACTAGCAACAAGAACAAATCTGATAATAAGCAGCACAAAATTTAAACACCGGAGAGAACATAAAATAACATGGATATCACCAGATCAACAAACGCAGACACAAATAGACCATATACTTATAACAAGAAGAAAACAATCATCAGTAACGGATATAAGAACCCACAGAGGAGCATGCGCAGATTCGGACCACTTTATGGTAGCAGCAACCATAAGGCAAAAAGTGAAAACAACCTCAAAAAATAGTAGTAAAAAAATAAAATGGAATACAGAAAATCTGAATAATGAAAGTATAAGAGAGAAATATATACAAGAACTAGATAAAAATCTAAAAGAAGTAATAAATTATGAAGATGACATAGAAACAAAATGGAATGGTATAAAGACATGCATACAGGAAGCAAGTCAAAAATGGGTAGGAAAAGAAAAACAAGATAAAAGAAAATACTAGTATAATGACGAATGTAAGAAAATGGCAGATAAAAAGAAAAATGCAAGAATAAAATGGCTACAAACAAAAAAAAATGAAGACAAACAACTATATGAAAAAATAAGAAACGAATGCAACAAAACTATAAGAAAAAACAAGAGAGAATGGACATCTGAATTTGCGTTACGGTAGGCGTCTTGTATAAATTTTGAATTTTCTGGTAATACCTGTCTTGATAGATTCAATATTTGTGCTTTATCGCGAGGGTTTTTAAAATAAATTATGTAATTAGAATTCAGAGATATGTCTCGCTGACCCTTTCTTTGATGAAATATATTTTGGGTAAGAAAAAACACAGATAAATTTTTATGATGAGACCATTTTGTAAATATATCTACAACTCGCTGATCTGCTTCAGACATCAAATCATCTATAATAATTAACTGAGGATATTTGTCATCTATGTTCTCAATATCAGGCAAACCTTCAGCAAAATCTACATTATTTATTGTAGTGAATAATTTTTGCCATGCTCCGTAATGCCATGATATTTTCATAAAATTAGTATCACTCATTATAGTAATATTATTTAAAAAGTTTTTAATAAAGAACGATTTTCCACTGACTGAGGGGCCATCAATTATTGCAGAAAAGGGGTGTTGAAATTTGGAACACATGTTGTCTGCAAGGAAATATAAATAATACTAAACTTTCATAAACTTTTACATTGTATTTATTATTTAACATATGTATACAGTTATTATTACTATTTATACATAATGATAATTAAAATATTATATTTCTACAAATTTTATTAATGTAGTCTGCTTTCCCCAGGATCCATACTGTTTATTTGTTTTAATATTGTGTTATAAAAATAATTGTTTGTTAAGACATATTAATTTATATTATATATCCGTGTGAGGTGAATTCCATGGGTACAAGTAAATCCGTCACGTGACGTTCGAAACCGTAACCAGTCTGGAGTATTTTGTTTAAGATCAAAAATTAAATACCCATGTGGTTCTGAATTTGCGTCACGGTAGGCGTCTTGTATAAATTTTGAATTTTCTGGTAATACCTATCTTGATAGATTCAATATTTGTGCTTTATCGCGAGGGTTTTTAAAATAAATTATGTAATTAGCATTCAGAGATATGTTTTGCTGACCCTTTCGTTGATGAAATATATTTTGGGTAAGAAAAAACACAGATAAATTTTTATGATGAGACCATTTTGTAAATATATCTGCAACTCGCTGATCTGCTTCAGACATCAAATCATCTATAATAATTAACTGAGGATATTTGCCATCTATATTCTCAATATCAGGCAAACCTTCAGCAAAATCTACATTATTTATTGTAGTGAATAATTTTTGCCATGCTCCGTAATGCCATGATATTTTCATAAAATTAGTATCACTCATTATAGTAATATTATATAAAAAGTTTTTAACAAAGTACGATTTTCCACTGCCTGAGGGGCCATCAATTATTGCAGAAAAGGGGTGTTGAAATTTGGAACACATGTTGTCTGCAAGGAAATAAAAATAATACTAAACTTTCATAAACTTTTACATTGTATTTATTATCCAACATATGTATACAGCTATTGTTACTATTTATACATAATGATAATTAAAATATTATATTTCTACAAATTTTATTAATGTAGTCTGCTTTCCCCAGGATCCATACTGTATATTTGTTTTAATATTGTGTTATAAAAATAATTGTTTGATAAGACATATTAATTTATATTATATATCCGTGTGAGGTAAATTCCATGGGTACACGGTTCTTTCAATATATGTTTCGACATTTGTTTTTATTTGAAGACACATACGGCCTATTAAACTGTACCAATTTTTTGTCTTACACCAATCTTCATGAAATTTATTTATTGCTATTTGATCCACTACAAGAATATCATTGAAGCTTTTAGCTTTAAAATAGGCCATGTCGTGTTCTCTGGCTATCTCGTCGTCTTTGTCAATAGGTTTCTTACAATTCATTTTATTTCCGGGTCCAAAATAAAAATGATTAGGAAAATTCATTTTAATATATTAACATATATTTATGTAACTGTGTTGTTAATACTTGTTGTCTGCAAGGAATTTAAAATAATACTAAACTTTCATAAACTTTTACATTGTATTTATTATTAAACATATATATACAGAGAATATTAGTTATTGTTACTATTTATAAATAATAATTATAGTATTACATTTCTACAAGGGAAATATGGGGTAGCTTTTATGATAATGAAGGAAATGAAACACAATATATTAAATTTTAAACCCATAAATGAAAGAATAGCGTACTTAAGAATAGCAGCAAAACCTTTCGATATATCATTATTAAACGTTTACGCACCAACGGAGAACGCAAAGAAAGAGGAAAAAGAAAAATTTTACGACGATATGGAACAGGAATTAGAAAATATTGCAAAAGAAGACATATTAATATTACTCGGTGATTTAAATGCTCAAGTAGGCAAAGAACACTATATTAAAGAAGTAGCAGGAAAACACACAGTACATAACATATCAAATAATAATGGGCAAAGATTATGTAACTTTGCAATAAAAACTAATATGATAATAAGTAGCACAAAATTCGATCACCCATGGCAACATAAAATAACAAGAACATCGCCAGATCAAAAATATAAAACACAAATAGACCACATACTAGTAACTAAAAGAAGGCAAACATCAATAAGGGATGTAAGAACATATAGGGGAGCATGTGCTGACACTGATCACTATATGGTAGCTGCAACAATAAAACAAAAGATAAAAAGAGACAACAAGCATAATAACAAACAAAGAAAATGGAATTTAGAAAAACTCAATAACGAACATAGTAGAAATGAATACGTGATAAGACTAGAAGAAAACATCAAAAGTAATATAACGAATATAACAGATATCGATGCAAACTGGAATGAAATAAAAACAAGTATTATAGAAGCGGCGGAAGGGAAGATAGGAATACAAAAGAAAGAGAGCAAAAAAGAATGGTTCAGCGAAGAATGTAAAATACTACAAGACAAAAAGGCACAAAAAAGAATCAAATGGATACAGACAAATAAGAATGAAGACAAAATCGAGTATGAGCAAAGCCGAAAAGAATGCAATAAAACTGTAAGAAGAACTAAAAGAAAATGGATGGAAGAAAAAATAAAAAACATAGAAACAGAAAGAAGGAACAGAAACACAAAGCGTTTTTATACAAAAATAAAGCAAGAAAATTATACACATAAGTCAATTGTAAATAGTATGAAAGATACAACTGGAGAAATAACAGAAACACAGGAACAATACAAAAAAGTGTGGGAAAAATACTTCAAAGAGTTACTGAATGAAGAAAACACAGAGATAGAAAAAGATGAAATAGAAGAAGAAAATGAAGAGAATACAGTAAGAGAACCAACAATAGAAGAAGTTAAGAAAATAATTGTAGATAGTAAAAATGGCAAGACTCCAGGAAGCGACGGGATAAACATGGAATTTATAAAATATGGCGGGCACACATTACATGAACAGATGTATAACATAATAATTAAAATCTGGAGAAAAGAACAAATGCCAACAGAATGGGAAGAAGGCCAAGTTGTAACAATTTATAAGAAAGGGGATCCACAGCAATGTAAAAATTATAGAGGCATAACATTACTTAACAATGCATACAAAATCATGTCATCAATTATACAAAAAAGATTAGCTGAACAAGTAAATAAAATAGGTCAATATCAATACGGATTTATAAAAGGAAAATCAACAGTAGACGCAATACATATATTAAAACAAATTATAGAAAAAACTCAAAAAGCTAATATAAACATAGAAATGTTATTTATAGATTTCCAAAAAGCTTTTGATTCCATAAATAGAGGTAAATTAATGATGATATTGAAAGAGTTAAAAATTGAAACAAAACTGAGAAGACTAGTAAAAATGACAATGCAGAATACAAGAATATGTATAAAAACAAAATACGGAAGTACAGAAGAATTCACAATAAACAAAGGAGTGAAACAAGGTGACGCACTGTCTGCCAGTCTCTTTAATTTAGTTATAGAATATGTAACAAAAAAAATAAACAAAAACTCGATAAGAACTAACGGTGGCCAAATAATAGCATATGCTGATGACCTGGTTATCATAACAAAAAGAAGGGAAATGATGAAAAAAATGTTTAATGAAATCGTAGCAGAAGGAAAGAAAATTGGATTGAAAATAAATGAAAGCAAGACAAAAATTATGAGATTTGGTCAAAAACATAAGAACAAGACAATTAAAATAGGAGAACAAGAATTTGAAGAAGTAGAACAATATAAATATCTGGGTGTTATGATATCAAATAGAGGAGATAGAGAAACAGAAATAAAAGAAAAAATATTTGCAACAAACAAAGCTTTTTATATGCACAAAAGATTATTAAAAAACAAAACACTGACAAAAACAACGAAAATGAGAATTTACAAAACAATAATCAGACCGATAATAATGTACGATGCAGAAACACTAACAATGACCAAGAAAGAAGAAGAACAACTAAGAATAACAGAAAGAAAAATATTAAGAGCAATATTAGGACTGATTAAAGTAGATGAAAATGAATATCGGACAAGAATGAACAGAGAGATACTACAAGAACTAGAAGATGAAGATATAGTTAAAAAAATAAAACAACAGAGTCAAATGGTTGGGACACATATGGCGAGCAGGAAAAGATGCAATGATATACTCGATAGTAGAATGGGAACCCGGAAACAAAAAGAGAGGAAGACCACGATCAACATGGAAGAAAGAAGTAATTCAAGACCTAAAAGACGCCAACATTACACATTGGGAAGACAAAACGAATAATAGGAAACTATGGAAAAAAATTGCAGAGAAAATTTAAAAGAAAATGAAATAGGGACTGATCCCCCCTATAATAAAGGATCTAGAGAGCTTCATAAGAAGCGGCTTAATCCCATAACGGGATGAATGGCCACCATATATATATATATATATATATATATATATATATATATATATATATATATATATATATATACATTTCTACAAATTCTATTAATGTAGTCTGCTTTCCACAGGATCCATACTGTTTCATTCCAGTATATTTAATACTCCATTTGGTAACAGATTCCTTAAGCTGCGATATATCTTTGTCTGTTAAATTATCGAATCGCGCAGGTAGATATGTTATAAATTCTTCGCATTCAACAATTATTTTTCTACCAAACGTGGTTTTAGCAGCTTTTATGTCAACCAGTTTATACAGCGTATCTTTTTCCAAATCTGATATCTTCTTACAGGGTTTTAAGTCTGACAATCCACCTCTCCTGTTTAATTTTGAAAAGTCCATGGCTGCACATTTACAAATAAATAAATTAATAATAGTAAATATAAAAATAATTAAAAATGTTCTTACTCTAATAATTTTAATGGTGCTCCACAGCTCTCTTCAACGAAAATAAAGTGTAAGAAATTTTCCCTTGTTTATATGGTGTATATTTTGCTCCTTTCACTTTTAACCTTCAAGTGTAATTCTTTTGAAATATTTTCTAATATTTAAAAATATTTATTGAAATATTTTAAATACTTCACATTACTAAAAATATTTTTAAAATAGTTTGAATTATCATCTAGCGTTTAAGCAAATTGCATTTCATTTACCTGATATTAGTTACCATTTGAAAAGCAATTATCATTACTAGAAATATATTTTTAAGTCATTTTGAATATCATCCATCGCTTAGGAAAATTGAATTTCATTTACTAGATATTAAGCTAATTTACTGTAATTAGAATTCAAGGCTACAAATATTTTAAAAACATTATTTGAAACTCTCCAAATATTATGCACACATTCTCCAATTATTTATCAAAAACTTTCATCAGACACTGGCGCCAGTTAATTAGTTTTTAATTACTATCCGGGGTGCGTTGAATAGGTCATCACACACTACTAACACTTACAAAATGATGTACGAATTTTACAATGTATGTAAAGTAGTAAACGTGTTAATATATTTTTATCTTTTTTATTATTTTCTTTTTTCCTTCCGTTTTTAACACTATTTCTTGATATTACTTTAAATCCCAGAGCTTTCAAATAAAATTTATTCTCACTTGTTAGTTGATAGCTTGCTTGGTTTTTACTGACGTCTGCATTACAATGTTTTCTCTTTATATGTAATTTAGTATGTATATTATATATTATAGCCATTTTTTCAAATGTAGTCTTATCGTGATAAGTTCTTGTCTAAAATTGACTAATGCACCTGACTGATCAACTATTTCAAAAGAAATATTATCACTAATACTAGTATTGATTGGTACATAGATAACATTTAACGGATTTTCAATAATTTTAAATCCTGATGGAATATTTGGGTAAAACTTTTGAACTCTATGAACTTGTTTTGAATTATCATATGAACCTGTTACTATATTGCATTCAATACGAATAGCACTTACTTTTGTTATATTTACAGGATTTTCTGATATATGAAACCTTTCACCCGTATATACTTTTGATTTAAAACCTAATAGTTCTCTAATTGTATTTGGTTTAGTAAAATCTACATCCCAATTACATAACATTTCACATTTTAAAGTATTATTATTCGCTTGAATTGAAATATTTGTTTTTCCTTTAACGTCAGCACTTTTACATTTCTTTTTTAAATATCTATTTATATCTTCTAGTTCATATGATCCTTCTGGTATAGTAATTTCAAAATCACCTGCGTAAAATTTATTGTTTCGAGCATCAATGTTTGGAATAGAATTATAAGATTCAAAATTTATTAAACCTATTACATATTGACTTTTAGAATCTAGTTGAATAGCTGGAGATATGGTTTGAGATAAGTGAGCACTATTACCCGAAAAAGTAAATGTGTACGACATTGCTTGCTTGCAGTTTGTGTATTACTGAAATACTTATTCACAGACAATGTTTATTATATAAAAATTTTAAACTAAGATATCCACAATGAACAGTGTTAAATAACTGGTATTGATTATAATTGTATTTAATATTAGAGCTACCAAAATACTTAACTATTTCTTTTGGAGGTTTTAAATTACCAAAACTGTCAAAATATAACACATTTTTACCAAACATTTTATGTGCTACCCAGTGGGTGCCTGGATTATTAGAATCATCCAAATTAATAATTCCACATTCTTTAAAATTAATTCGTTTAGGTAAATTATTTCTCATAAAAACTCCTCTGAAATTTTGTATTTTTAAAATCTCTGCATATTTTAATAATTCAATATTAGTTAGAGCATGTTTTGGTAGCTTCTTTAATATTTTTTTTTTTTCATTTTTGTTTGTGAATATGAAGAGGGTTGTAAATATAATCCTAACCCTTTTTTGTATGGTTTTAAATATAAACCTTTTCCTAATGCAATTGCTTCCATTGTTTTATTATGACGTTGATTTTCTTGTAATTGTTTATTTGCTGACTTCACATCATTTACGGCCTTTGCGATACCTGCCGCACCCCCCGCTTATGTTCCTAATGCACTTAATCCAGCGAATATTGGTATAAGTGGTAATATGCCACATTTTTTCGGTACAGGTATTAGTCTTTGATTACGTATTTTTTTTTATTCTTCTTAAATTATTTTAAAACAATTAAAATATTTCTGCTATCAGAATTGTTATATGTAGAGTTGAACGAATACGTTTCATTTCATTTTGGAATGTAAGTTTACCACCTTTACTTTTTTTAACACGTTTAATTTTTTTTCAAGAGTGTATTCTATTACGTTTCATTTTTAACACGTTTTATTTTATTTCCAGCATCTAATTTAGTTTTTGCTCTCATTATTCCGGAAACACCTAGAGCAGCAATTTTTTCTTTTATAGAAGCGTCTTTTGATTTAAACCGTTGAAATTCTTTATTAGCTAATATTTTATCAGCTTTATGGCGATCTTCTAATTTTTCACTTTTAGAATATGCAATATCATGAATTTTACACGCCTCATCCAATGAATTTACTCCCTGATCACCACGTGAAAGTCTTTTTTGTAGTTTTGTTCCAGGACCACAGTAATTATATCCAGGTATATGAAGTTCAATTAGAAGTTTATTAATAGCTGTGTTTAATATGCCACTACCGTAAGCTTGCTTGTAATTATTTTTTTCCGATGTTTAATCATTTAAGTTTAATATTCAACTGAAATATTATTTATATAAAGTGCCTTTTTATATATTTCCTATTAGTCACAATGAAGAAATTATAAGAAAAACATATGTTCCATATTAGAAAACAAAAACATACGCTTAAAGTAAAAAATTATGATTTGAAAGAAAAAAAAATAAGACCGCGTCATAGTGTATTACTTCCATCAACAATTCGGTGTCTTATAAGTGGTCTTTCTGGCTGTAAAAAACAAATGTCATAATTGCACTCATTGAACATTTAAATGGATTACATTTTTAAAATATTTATGTATATTCAAATTCTCTTTTTCAACCAAAGTATGTCTACTTGGAAAAGTTATTAAAACCTATTAAAAATATAGGATATTATGCGTATAATAACAGTGAGAATATAATTCAACCAAGCAAAGCAAAATATAACTCTCTTTTTATTTTTGACGATATCGCGTGTGGAAAACAGGATATAATCAAAAATTATTTTTCCATGGGACGACATAAGTTAATTGATTGTTTTTAGTTATGTCAAACATATACCCCTATGCCGAAACATTTAATACGTGATAATGCAAATATGCTAATATTATTCAAACAGGATGATATAAATCTAAAACATGTATACGATGAACACGTTGGGGCTGATATGACTTTCGATCAATTTAAAAATCTATGTTCGATATGTTGGTCTAATAATTATCAATTTTTAGTTATAAACAAAGAATGTAATATAAATGAAGGTCGATATCGTAAAGGTATATAAAACAGTGTACACCTGTTTACAAATCAGTATAAAGTTACAAGCTATTTAAACCTATTTGCTAGTATACTGACGAGCAGTTTACAATTTGTTTATCTCTTAAAAATGAGTAATATAGATAAAAATATAAAAAAACAATTAATAGAAGCGCGACGAAATGTTAAAAAAAAACTTGAATTATTAAAAAGTGGTGAAGTGGAAAAAGAAATTAAATTGGAAAAAACCTATATTCCTATAACAAAACAATTAAAAGAAATTAGTGAAAATTTACAAAAAATAATAAAAGCAAGCAAATGTAAGAGGACAAGAAAGAAGAACAAAAAGAGGGAGAAGAAGATATTAAACCTATAGTTATATTTTGCTAGTCCTAGTAAAAAAATTTCAGAAACTGATCCAGTCCCAGGTTTATCTATAGATGATAAGAATATAGTACTGCATAGCAAGTATAATCAGATTGTTGTAGACTCCTATGTAGAAGACTTTCATGAATTACTCAAACCATATATTAAAAATGTTATACTGAAATCTAGAGATATCGATGATAAATTTGGAGTTACATACAACGAAACTGATGAGGGTGAATTTTTTAAAATGGGTAACAAGAAAATTGATTTTAAAGAAAATAATATATTAATTCATAATAAAAAAATTCCTGGAAAAGTAGGTTTATATGAACTTATTTTTAAAAAAAATCCTGAACATGTATATACCGAAAATGAAATAATTATAAAGAAATTTTAAATATAACAAACGCAGCGCGTCTTAATAATATACCAACAGCACGGTTGAAAGGAAATCAATCGTACAAATATACAAATATTATAAAAACATTACTTCCGCCTACGAGACATTCGTCATTTTCTCTTAGTCCAACGTCGGCAACACAGACAGCAAAATTTTTGCATAAGAGAACTGGTTATGGATTAGAATTTTTTAAAAATTATAATAATAAACCAGTTGAATATGAATATTGGGATAATCCTAATGAATTAGTTGAAAAATTAAAAAAAAATGATAGCATCTAAAAACGCAGGTAATAATAATTTAGATAACGAAATTTTTTCCATAAGTAAAGAGTTAAAAGAAGCTAATATCATTCTATAATATTTAGTAATAAAATGTCTATTGATAAGTTCGGACGTCATTTTGTAAAATATAACTACTCAAAATTTAGTAGTGAAAATAGTGATAACGACTATGATAGTGATTCCAGTGAAAAACTTGTTAAGGTTGCATCTCCTTTATTAGATTCTCATGCTATTAGTAAAAAATATTTGTAGAATGAAATAAATATAACAACAGAAAATATAGACAAAAATTTGCAAACTATAATTACTGAATTTAAGAAATACATACAAGATATCGATAAAACTATAAAAAATATTCAACAAGATATAAAACTTATTTTAAAAGAATTAAATATTCATGATTTATCAGAACCAAACTAAAAAAATGTCTAATATAAAACGTCCTGTTGTAGAAGAACTACATAAACCAGCAAGACGAAATTTTCCACGAAGGCGAACAATAATAAAACAATTAAATGAAACTCATCATGGTGATCTAGTTGAAATAATCCCGTTTGCAAAAACATATAAAAATTATAACTATATTCTTGTTGTGATTTTATAATAAAGAATTCTGTAATTTAATGGAAAAATATAAAATTAATCACTATTCAACATATAGCTCAAAAAAGCAGCTATTGTGGAACGTGTAAATAGAGCATTAAAATCTTTAATGTGGAAAGAATTTAGTTTTCAAGGTTCATATAAATGGTTAGATTTATTACCAAAAATTACTGAAATATATAACAATAAAAAACATAGTACAATTCATATGAAACCTGTTGACGTAACCAAGAGCAATGAAAAAGATTTATTAAGAACTGTATAAAATCACATAAAAATTGTTAATATAAAATCTAAATTTAAAATAGGTGATAATATTAGAATTAGTAAAGAGAGGGGGATATTTACAAAAGGTTACATAACAAATTGGTCTAATGAAATATTTGTAATTAAAAATATAAAATTAACTAATCCAATTACCTATTTACTTAGTGATAAATTTGGGCAACCTATTAAAGTTGGGTTTTATGAAAACGAGTTACAAATGGGCAAATATTCCGATATTTATTTAGTAGAAAAAATTTTAAAGAAAAAAGATTTATGTAAAATGGTTAGGATTTGATAACACGCATAACAGCTGGATTGATAAGAAAAGTTATGTATAAAAGGAAAACATTAATTCGCTATTATTTAGTTTCTCTGCTTGTGTTCAACAGACAGCGTTAAGATGACTTCAAGTGTTATTGTCGATATTCAAGGTTTCATTATTCTAGAAACGAATCAGTTTATTTGCAAAAAATTTGCAGTTATTAATATAACAAGTGGTAAATATGAAACAAGAATTTTTAAGCAACCATATCCGTTTACATGTTTATCCAAAGAAACTTAAAACAGTGTGCAATTATCTGTAAAATCTGCACATAATTTAGACTGGTCTACAGGCAATATACGATACAGTAAACATCAATCACTTTTGAAGAAAATACTTGAACAACCTGAAATTTATAAAATCTGCGTTCTGGTAGAAGATAAGAAACAATGGTTAGAAGCATTTATTCACAAAAATATAATAAATTTAGAACAACTGGAATGTCCACCGATATCAGCATTACGTTCTCCGGTTGAAATTAAAAATTGTTATCTTCACGTTTTAAACTGTGCTGTTAAAAAAGTGGAAGGTATAAGACGATGGTATCAATCAAGGTTCAATATGTTTAATTCATTTCAATTATTTGCAAATAAATCACTTCATGATATGATTGAAGAAGATATTATACATTTGCCAATAGAATTTGTGATGGTTTATACAGAAAATAAAATTGATTGGGTATGGAATAAATTACCAGAAGCTTGGAGAAATAATGAAATATTTCAAAAATATCAAAAATGTTGGTATCATTATAATGAAAATAACGATAGTGATTATGTATAAATTAGAGACTATAAAAGATGTAATTAAAATTGTATGTATTAATTAGAGACTGTAAAAGATGTACTGAAAATTGTTAATATTGTGTATATATATATATATATATATATATATATATATATATATATATATATATATATATTAGTATTAAATAAAACATGTATTACAAAATATATATTTTTTATTTCATATCATAATTACAATTTTATTTAATCAGCATGAATTTCTATATCGATTGCTTTCCCTTTGGTGCCTTTTGACACCAAATACAGAAGTCCTTTATCGATATCTTCTTTCATACAACTCAGCTCCTGCTCACCGATGTGGTGATTATATCTTTCACTAAGAAAGAATAACTATTCTCCAATTCTACTCGTACCTGTAAGCCGAATTTTGATTCCACTTTTTCCATATTTTTATATAGATTTTTTTGTTTTCTTCTAACATTCTAAGGCTCCAGATCTCCTTCGGTTTAGAGTTTTTGTTGAAAAGATCATACTTTGAATTAAATGTAGACATTTTTTAACTAGAAACATAAAATTGATTTAGTAAGAATATTTATTTTCTAATTTTAATAATAAATTTTTAATTGTTTCACAACAGATATATTAGGACAATTTATTCCAAATATTGATAAGTCAAATTGTTTTGCTTTTATTACTAATTTTAAATATTCACTGTATTCATAAACAACATTATTTTAAAAAAAATATATGTATCCACTTATGTACTGAATAATACCGTCCACATCTAATGGAATACCAGGAAATAATGTATTTATATACGAATGAGATTCTATGTTTAAAGTACATTCACTAAATTTTGTTATGTAATTACTATTATACAAAATATACGTATTTCCCATGTTTGTGTGGACAACTCCTTTTATATTTTTTATTACTGCAGGTAAATCAATTTTTTGATTAGATAATTTCATTTCAGGCCATAAAATATTATAAAATAGATCATCTATTACTAAAACTATATTTCCATTGGGTCTACGATATACAGTTGATAATTTATTAAAATTTTGAGGTATAAACGGTAGCCAACTAGGTAAATAAAATAGTTGAGGATCAAAACGATGTTCAGAAATATTTTTTATCCAAACCCATTTATCATAAAAAATAATTAATTTATTATACTATATATTAAAAGGCATGTGTCCTAATCTATATTTATTTTCATCACGACGATCGCCAAATTTTCGGACAAACCTACAGCCTTAACCATTTATGAAATTGATATGTATAATAATTAATAAGTTGTAGAGAATGATGCGTAGGTGTGCCTTTTTGGTATTTCATATTTTTACGTCCAGCAGTTTTTGCGTAAATTAATAAAATCACTCACTTTTTTAATTTTAAAACAAAAAATTCTATAAGGATCCTAGTAGCCATGTCTAAATTTAAAAAGAAACAACCTATTATCTGTCACTTATGACAATCAGTCCATGAAATTTAAATGATTGTATTTTCAAATAGAACATTGATATTAAAGAAGCGAATACAGTATCATGATTAATATCTTGAGCAATGGTGTTACGACTAATTTAAGTTTAAAACATAACGTATTTAATTAATATAAATTTTGACGTTTCCATTGTCAAAAGTTAATGTTGCCAAAAGTGTGATGAAGTAACTAAATTAAAACCAAATATTCCTAAACTAACTTCACTGAAGACGGTGGCAGTTGTATTAGGGTTGACAATACTAATTTATAAATTTAAAAATTAACTACTATTTTTTAATACAAACAGTGTTACCAAATTATAAAGTAACTAAATAAAAATCAAATATTCCTAAATAAAATAAATTGAATACTTTGCTGTGTTTGTTATTAAAGGAAAGGAAAACATAAGGGCCAGTTTTAAAATGACAAAAAAAATTTGTCATGTCGATCTGCATGTGTTTTTCGTAAAAAGTTGTTAGAAGTAGGTCGTCCTTGGGTTTTAAGGAAACGACACAATATGGACTGGTGTGCACGAATGACAAAAATGTTCTACGTCGGTTAGAATTTGTTTCTTGCAAAATGTTGTAAGAAAAATGTCGTGTTTGAGTATTTTCGAATTAAATAAGTTAATATTGCCAAATGTTTAATAAAGTAATTAAACAAAGTACAAATATTCCCAAATGAATGTTACTGAAGACAGTGAATGTTATATTAGGCTAGGTCACGATGAGGGCTAGCGTGCAAAATGAACAAAAATATTCTATATCGAACGCCTTTTGTTTTTTTGGAAAAAGTTGTGAGAAGTATGTGGTGTTTGGTACCAAATGAAAAGGCTCGATAAGGGCTGGCGTGTAGAATTAACAAAAAGGATCAATGTTGACCGGCTTTTGTTTTTTGCAAAAATTTCTCAAAAGTATGTCGAGTTTGGTCTCAAATGAAAGGTCTCGTTGAGGGCTAGCGTGCAGAATTGACAAAAATGTTCCATGTCCATCGGCTTTTGTTTTATGCAAAAGTTGTCAGAAGTATGTAGTGTTTGGTATCAAATGAGAAGTCTCGGAGAGGGCTAGCGTGCAGAATTGACAAAAATGTTCCATGTCGATCGGCTTTTGTTTTATGCAAAAAGTTGTCAGAAGTATGTCGTGTTTGGTATCAAATGAAAGATCTCGGTGAGAGTTGGGGTACATAAATGACAAAAATGTTTCATGTCGACCGGCTTTTGTTTTTTTGCAAAAATTTATCAAAGGAATGTCGAGTTTGGTCTCAAATGAAAGGTCTCGTTGAGGGCTAGCGTACACAAATGACAAAAATGTTCCATGTCGATCGGCTTTTGTTTTATGCAAAAAGTTGTCAGAAGTATGTCGTGTTTGGTATCAAATGAAAGGTCTCGGAGAGGGCTAGCGTGCAAAATTGACAAAAATGTTCTATGTCGATCGGTATTAGTTTTTTGCAAAAAGTTGTCAGAAGTGTGTGGTGTTTAGTATCAAATGAGAGGTTTCAATGAAGGCTGGTGTGCAGAATTAACGAAAATGGTCAATGTCGATCGGCTTTTGTTTTTTGCAAAAGGTTGTCACAAGTATATAGTGTTTGGTATCAAATGAAAAGTCTCGGTGTGGGCTAGCGTGTAGATATGATAAAAATGTTTCATGTCGATCGACTTTTGTTTTATGCAGAAAGTTGTCAAAAGTATGTCGTGTATGGTATCAAATGAAAGGTCTCGGTGAGGGCTGGGGTACATAAATGACAAAAATGTTTCATGTCGACCGGCTTTTATCTCTTGCAAAAAATTATTAAAAGTATATCGTTTTTGGTCTCAAATGAAAGGTCTCGTTGAGGGCTAGCGTGCAGAATTGACAAAAATGTTCCATTCCGATCGGCTTTTGTTTTCTACGAAAAGTTCTCAAAGGTGTGTCGAGTTTGGTCTCAAATGAAATGTCTTGTTGCGGGCTAGCGTGCAGAACTGACAAAAATGTGCTATGTCGATCGGTATTTGTTTTTTGCAAAAATTTGTCAGAAGTGTGTGGTGGTTGGTATCAAATGAAAGGTTTGAACGAAGGCTGGTGTGCAGAATTAACGAAAACGGTCAATGTCGATCGGCTTTTGTTTTTCGCAAAAGGTTGTCACTAGTATATAGTGTTTGGTATCAAATGAAAAGTCTCGGTGTGGGTTAGTATGTAGATATGATAAAAATGTTTCATGTCGATCGACTTTTGTTTTATGCTGAAAGTTGTCAAAAGTATGTCGTGTATGGTATCAAATGAAAGGTCTCGGTGAGGGCTGGGGTACATAAATGACAAAAATGTTTTATGTCGACCGGCTTTTATTTCTTGCAAAAAATTATTAGAAGTATATCGTGTTTGGTCTCAAATGAAAGGTCTCGTTGAGGGCTAGCGTGCAGAATTGACAAATATGTTCCATTCCGATCGGCTTTTGTTTTCTACGAAAAGTTCTCGAAGGTATGTCGAGTTTGGTCTCAAATGAAATGTCTTGTTGCGGGCTAGCGTGCAGAATTGACAAAAATGTTCCATGTCGATCGGCTTTTGTTTTTCGCCAATAGTTGTCAGAAGTATGTGGTGGTTAGTATCAAAATAAAGGTCTCGATGAGGGTTTGCGTGAAAAATTAACAAAATTACTCAATCTTGATCGGCTTTTGTTTTTTGCGAAAAGATCTCAGAAATATGTCGAGTATAGTGTCAAAAGAAAGGTCTCGTTGAGGGCTAGCATGCAGAATTGACAAAAATAATCCACTACGATCTGCTTTTCTTTTTATAAAAAGTTTTCAGAAGTTTATAGTGTTTAGTATTAAATGAAAGTTCTCGGTGTGGGCTAGCCTGTAGAAATTTTAAAAATATTCCATGTCGATTGACTTTTGTTTTATGCAAAAAGATATCAGAAGTATGTTGTGTTTGGTCTCAAATGAAAGGGCTCGATAAGGGCTCGCGTAGAGAATTGACAAAAATGGTCTATGTCGATCGGCTTTTGTTTTATGCAACAAGTTGTCAGAAATATGTCGTGTTTGGTATCGAATAAAAGGTCTTGTTGAGGGCTAGCGTGCAGAATTGACAGAAATGTTCCATTGCGATCGGCTTTTGTTTTCTGCAAAAAGTTCTCAAAAGTATGTCGAGTTTGGTCTCAAATGAAACGTCTTGTTGAGAACTAGCGTGCAGAATTGACAAATATGTGCTATGACGATCGGTTTTTGTTTTTTGCAAAAAGTTGTCAGAAGTGTATGGTGTTTGGTATCAAATGAAAGGTTTCAATGGGGGCTTGTGGGCAGAATTAACAAAAATTGTCAATGTTGATCGGCTTTTGTTTTTTGCAAAAGGTTGTCACAAGTATATAGTGTTTGGTATCGAATGAAAAGTCTTGGTGCGGGCTAGCATACAGATATGATAAAAATGTATCATCTCGATCGACTTTTGTTTTATGTAGAAAGTTGTCAGAAGTATGTCGTGTTTGGTATGAAATGAAAGGTCTCGGTGAGGGCTGGGGTACATAAATGACAAAAATGTTTCATGCCGACCGGCATTTGTTTTTTGCAAAAAATTATTGGAAGTATATCGTGTTTGCAATCTAATGAAAGGTCTCGGTGAGGCCTGACGTGGATATATAAAATAATTGTTTCATGTCGATCGCCATTTGTTTTTTGCACTGACAGCGAAGTTTTAGGGAATGCTCTGCGTAGCCTAGAATTCGCAAGTCCTATATACTAAAAGGCATGTGTCCGTGATGTTTATTTATTTTCATCACGACGATCGCCAAATTTTGTCACAAGCCTAATTGCCTGAACCATGAAAGGGATTGTTGTAAATTTTTTTTTTAGATTGCAGAGAATAATGTGTAGTTTTGCCTTTTGGGGGTCTCATATTTTTACTGTGAGTGGTTCTTGTGTAAAAAAATAAAAACTGTGCAAAATTAATAACTTGAAACAATGGATCCTAGTAGCCATGTCTAAATTTAAAAAGAGTCACGCTGTTATCTGTCACTTTTGACAATCTGTCTATGAACTTTAAACGATTGTAACTTCTTATAGAACATTGATATTAAAGAAGTAAATACAGTATCATGTATAATAGTCTTGAGCAAAGGTGTTACTACTAATTTAAATTTAAAACATAACGTATTTAATTAATAATAATTTTGACGTTTCCATTGTCAAAAGTCAATGTTGCCAAATGTGTAATGAAGTAACTAAATGAAAACCAAATATTCCTAACCTAACTTTACTGAAAACGGTGGCAGTTGTATTAGGGTTGACAATATTAATTTATAAATTTAAAAATTAACTATTATTTTTTAATACTAACAGTGTTGCCAAATTATGAAGTAACTTAATTAAAATCAAATGTTCCTAATTAAATGAAACAGTTTGCTGTGTTTGATATCAAAAGAAAGAAAACCATAAAAGCCGGTTTTGAAATGACAAAAAAATGTGTCATGTCGATCTGCATTTGTTTATCGAAAAAAGTTGTTAGAAGTAGGTTGTCTTTGGATTTTAAGGAAACGACACAATGTGGACGGGTGTGCACGAATGACAAAAATGTTCTACGTAAATAAGAATTTGCTTTTTGCAAAATGTTGTCAGAAAAATGTTGTTTGGAAAAAGTTGTGAGAAGTATGTGGTGTTAAGTATCAAATGAAAGGGCTCGATAAGGGCTGGCGTGTAGAATTAACAAAAATGATCAATGTTGATCGGCTTTTGTTTTTTGCAAAACTTTCTCAAAGGTACGTCGAGTTTGATTTCAAATGAAAGGTCTCGTTGAGGGCTAGCAAGCAGAATTGACAAAAATGTTCCATTCCGATCGGCTTTTGTTTTCTGCAAAAAGTTCTCAAAGGTATGTTGAGTTTGGTCTCAAATGAAAGGTCTCGTTGAGGGCTAGCGTGCAGAGTTGACAAAAATGTGCCATGTCAATCGCCTTTTGTTTTTTGCAAAAAGTTGTCAGAAGTGTGTGGTGTTTGATCTCAAATGAAAGGTTTCGTTGAGCGCTAGCGTGCAGAAGTGACAAAAATGTTCCATTCCTATCGGCTTTTTTTTTTAGCAAATAGTTGTCAGAAGTATGTGGTAATTAGTATCAAAATAAAAGTCTCGATGAGGGTTCGCGTGAAAAATTAACAAAATTGCTGAATCTTGATCGGCTTTTGTTTTTTTGCGAAAAGTTCTCAGAAATATGTCGAGTATAGTCTCAAAAGAAAGAAAACCATAAGGGCCGGTTTTAAAATGACAAAAAAAATGTGTCATGTCGATCTGCATTTGTTTTGCGCAAAAAGTTGTTAGAATTATATTGTCTTTGGGTTTTAATGAAACGACACAATGTGGACTGGTGTGCACGAATAACAAAAATATTCTACGTCGATTAGAATTTGCTTTTTACAAAATTTTGTCAGAAATATGTTGTGTTTGGAAAAAGTTGTGAAAAGTATGTGGTGTTTAGTATTAAATGAAAAGACTCGATAAGGGCTGGCGTGTAGAATTAACAAAAATAATCAATGTTGATCGGCTTTTGCTTTTTGCAAAACTTTCTCAAATGTACGTCGAGTTTGGTCTCAAATGAAAGGATTCATTGAGAGCTAGCGAGGAGAATTGACAAAACTGTTCCATTCCGATCGGCTTTTGTTTTGTGCAAAAAGTTCTCAAAGGTATGTTGACTTTGGTCTCAAATGAAACGTCTCGTTGAGGGCTAGCATGCAGAATTGACAAAAATGTGCTATGTCGATCGGTTTTTGTTTTTTGGAAAAAGTTGTCAGAAGTGTTTGGTGTTTGGTGTCAAATGAAAGGTTTCGATAAGGGCTGGTGTGCAGAATTAACAAAAATGGTTAATGTTGATCGGCTTTTGTTTTTTGCAAAAAGATTTTAGAAGTATGTCGAGTTTGGTCTCAAATGAAAGGTCTCGTTGATGGCTAGCGTGCAGAATTGACAAAAATGTTCCATTTAGATCGGCTTTTGTTTTCTGCAAAAATTTCTCAAAAGTAAGTCGAGTTTGGTATCATACAAAACGTCAAGCTGAGGGCTAGCCTGCAGAATTGACAAAAATGCGCCATGTCAATCGCCTTTTGTTTTTCTGCAAAAAGTTGTCAGAAGTGTGTGGTGTTTGGTCTCAAATAAAAGGTTTCATTGAAGGCAGCTTGCAGAATTGACAAAAATATTCCATGCCTATCGGCTTTTGTTTTTCGCAAATAGTTGTCAGAAGTATGTGGTATTTGGTCTCAAATGAAAGGTTTCATTGAGGGCTAGCGTGCAGAATTGACAAAAATATTCCATTGCGATCGGCTTTTGTTTTCTGCAAAAAGTTCTCAAAAGTATGTCGAGTTTGGTCTCAAATGAAACGTCTTGTTGAGAACTAGCGTGCAGAATTGACAAATATGTGCTATGTCGATCGGTTTTTGTTTTTTGCAAAAAGTTGTCAGAAGTGTATGGTGTTTGGTATCAAATGAAAGGTTTCAATGGGGGCTTGTGGGCAGAATTAACAAAAATTGTCAATGTTGATCTGCTTTTGTTTTTTGCAAAAGGTTGTCACAAGTATATAGTGTTTGGTATCGAATGAAAAGTCTTGGTGTGGGCTAGCATACAGATATGATAAAAATGTATCATGTCGATCGACTTTTGTTTTATGTAGAAAGTTGTCAGAAGTATGTCGTGTTTGGTATGAAATGAAAGGTCTCGGTGAGGGCTGGGGTACATAAATGACAAAAATGTTTCATGCCGACCGGCATTTGTTTTTTGCAAAAAATTATTGGAAGTATATCGTGTTTGCAATCTAATGAAAGGTCTCGGTGAGGCCTGACGTGGATATATAAAATAATTGTTTCATGTCGATCGCCATTTGTTTTTTGCACTGACAGCGAAGTTTTAGGGAATGCTCTGCGTAGCCTAGAATTCGCAAGTCCTATATACTAAAAGGCATGTGTCCGTGATGTTTATTTATTTTCATCACGACGATCGCCAAATTTTGTCACAAGCCTAATTGCCTGAACCATGAAAGGGATTGTTGTAAATTTTTTTTTTAGATTGCAGAGAATAATGTGTAGTTTTGCCTTTTGGGGGTCTCATATTTTTACTGTGAGTGGTTCTTGTGTAAAAAAATAAAAACTGTACAAAATTAATAACTTGAAACAATGGATCCTAGTAGCCATGTCTAAATTTAAAAAGAGTCACGCTGTTATCTGTCACTTTTGACAATCTGTCTATGAACTTTAAACGATTGTAACTTCTTATAGAACATTGATATTAAAGAAGTAAATACAGTATCATGTATAATAGTCTTGAGCAAAGGTGTTACTACTAATTTAAATTTAAAACATAACGTATTTAATTAATAATAATTTTGACGTTTCCATTGTCAAAAGTCAATGTTGCCAAATGTGTAATGAAGTAACTAAATGAAAACCAAATATTCCTAACCTAACTTTACTGAAAACGGTGGCAGTTGTATTAGGGTTGACAATATTAATTTATAAATTAAAAAATTAACTATTATTTTTTAATACTAACAGTGTTGCCAAATTATGAAGTAACTTAATTAAAATCAAATGTTCCTAATTAAATGAAACAGTTTGCTGTGTTTGATATCAAAAGAAAGAAAACCATAAAAGCCGGTTTTGAAATGACAAAAAAATGTGTCATGTCGATCTGCATTTGTTTATCGAAAAAAGTTGTTAGAAGTAGGTTGTCTTTGGATTTTAAGGAAACGACACAATGTGGACGGGTGTGCACGAATGACAAAAATGTTCTACGTAAATAAGAATTTGCTTTTTGCAAAATGTTGTCAGAAAAATGTTGTTTGGAAAAAGTTGTGAGAAGTATGTGGTGTTAAGTATCAAATGAAAGGGCTCGATAAGGGCTGGCGTGTAGAATTAACAAAAATGATCAATGTTGATCGGCTTTTGTTTTTTGCAAAACTTTCTCAAAGGTACGTCGAGTTTGATTTCAAATGAAAGGTCTCGTTGAGGGCTAGCAAGCAGAATTGACAAAAATGTTCCATTCCGATCGGCTTTTGTTTTCTGCAAAAAGTTCTCAAAGGTATGTTGAGTTTGGTCTCAAATGAAAGGTCTCGTTGAGGGCTAGCGTGCAGAGTTGACAAAAATGTGCCATGTCAATCGCCTTTTGTTTTTTGCAAAAAGTTGTCAGAAGTGTGTGGTGTTTGATCTCAAATGAAAGGTTTCGTTGAGCGCTAGCGTGCAGAAGTGACAAAAATGTTCCATTCCTATCGGCTTTTTTTTTTAGCAAATAGTTGTCAGAAGTATGTGGTAATTAGTATCAAAATAAAAGTCTCGATGAGGGTTCGCGTGAAAAATTAACAAAATTGCTGAATCTTGATCGGCTTTTGTTTTTTTGCGAAAAGTTCTCAGAAATATGTCGAGTATAGTCTCAAAAGAAAGAAAACCATAAGGGCCGGTTTTAAAATGACAAAAAAAATGTGTCATGTCGATCTGCATTTGTTTTGCGCAAAAAGTTGTTAGAATTATATTGTCTTTGGGTTTTAATGAAACGACACAATGTGGACTGGTGTGCACGAATAACAAAAATATTCTACGTCGATTAGAATTTGCTTTTTACAAAATTTTGTCAGAAATATGTTGTGTTTGGAAAAAGTTGTGAAAAGTATGTGGTGTTTAGTATTAAATGAAAAGACTCGATAAGGGCTGGCGTGTAGAATTAACAAAAATAATCAATGTTGATCGGCTTTTGCTTTTTGCAAAACTTTCTCAAATGTACGTCGAGTTTGGTCTCAAATGAAAGGATTCATTGAGAGCTAGCGAGGAGAATTGACAAAACTGTTCCATTCCGATCGGCTTTTGTTTTGTGCAAAAAGTTCTCAAAGGTATGTTGACTTTGGTCTCAAATGAAACGTCTCGTTGAGGGCTAGCATGCAGAATTGACAAAAATGTGCTATGTCGATCGGTTTTTGTTTTTTGGAAAAAGTTGTCAGAAGTGTTTGGTGTTTGGTGTCAAATGAAAGGTTTCGATAAGGGCTGGTGTGCAGAATTAACAAAAATGGTTAATGTTGATCGGCTTTTGTTTTTTGCAAAAAGATTTTAGAAGTATGTCGAGTTTGGTCTCAAATGAAAGGTCTCGTTGATGGCTAGCGTGCAGAATTGACAAAAATGTTCCATTTAGATCGGCTTTTGTTTTCTGCAAAAATTTCTCAAAAGTAAGTCGAGTTTGGTATCATACAAAACGTCAAGCTGAGGGCTAGCCTGCAGAATTGACAAAAATGCGCCATGTCAATCGCCTTTTGTTTTTCTGCAAAAAGTTGTCAGAAGTGTGTGGTGTTTGGTCTCAAATAAAAGGTTTCATTGAAGGCAGCTTGCAGAATTGACAAAAATATTCCATGCCTATCGGCTTTTGTTTTTCGCAAATAGTTGTCAGAAGTATGTGGTATTTGGTCTCAAATGAAAGGTTTCATTGAGGGCTAGCGTGCAGAATTGACAAAAATATTCCATGCCGATCGGCTTTTGTTTTTCGCAAATAGTTGTCAGAAGTATGTGGTGTTTGGTATCAAAATAAAGGACTTGATAAGGATTTCGTGAAAAATTAATAAAATTGCTTATTATTGACCGGCTTTTGTTTTTTGTGAAAAGTTTTCAGAAATATGTCGAGTTTGGTCTCAAATGAAAGGTTTCATTGAGGCTAGCTTGCAGAATTGACAAAAATATTCCATGCCGATCGGCTTTTGTTTTTCGCAAATAGTTGTCAAAAGTATGTGGTATTTGGTCTCAAATGAAAGGTTTCATTCAGGGCTAGCGTGCACAATTGACAAAAATATTTCATGCCGATCGGCTTTTGTTTTTCGCAAATAGTTGTCAGAAGTATGTGGTGTTTGGTATAAAAATAAAGGACTTGATAAGGGTTTCGTGAAAAATTAACAAAATTGCTTATTATTGACCGGCTTTTGTTTTTTGTCAAAAGTTTTCAAAAATATGTCGAGTTTGGTCTCAAATGAAAGGTTTCATTGAGAGCTAGCTTGCAGAATTGACAAATATATTCCATGCCGATCGGCTTTTGTTTTTCGCAACTAGTTGTCAGAAGTATGTGGTATTTGGTCTCAAATGAAAAGTTTCATTGAGTGCTAGCGTGCAGAATTGACAAAAATATTCCATGGCGATCGGCTTTTGTTTTTCGCAAATAGTTGTCAGAAGTATGTGGTGTTTGGTATCAAAATAAAGGACTTAATAAGGATTTCGTGAAAAATTAACAAAATTGCTTATTATTGACCGGCTTTTGTTTTTTGTGAAAAGTTTTCAGAAATATGTCGAGTTTGGTCTCAAATGAAAGGTTTCATTGAGGCTAGCTTGCAGAATTGACAAAAATATTCCATGCCGATCGGCTTTTGTTTTTCGCAAATAGTTGTCAAAAGTATGTGGTATTTGGTCTCAAATGAAAGGTTTCATTGAGGGCTAGCGTGCAGAATTGACAAAAATATTTCATGCCGATCGGCTTTGGTTTGTCGCAAATAGTTGTCAGAAGTATGTGGTGTTTGGTATAAAAATAAAGGACTTGATAAGGGTTTCGTGAAAAATTAACAAAATTGCTTATTATTGACCGGCTTTTGTTTTTTGTCAAAAGTTTCAAAAATATGTCGAGTTTGGTTTCAAATGAAAGGTTTCATTGAGAGCTAGCTTGCAGAATTGACAAAAATATTCCATGCCAATCGGCTTTTGTTTTTCGCAACTAGTTGTCAGAAGTATGTGGTATTTGGTCTCAAATGAAAAGTTTCATTGAGAGCTAGCGTGCCGAATTGACAAAAATATTCCATGCCGATCGGCTTTTGTTTTTCGCAAATAGTTGTCAGAAGTATGTGGTGTTTGGTATCAAAATAAAGGACTTGATAAGGGTTTCGTGAAAAATTAACAAAATTGCTTATTGTTGACCGGCTTTTGTTTTTTGGGAATAGTTTTCATAAATATGTCGAGTTTAGTCTCAAATGAAAGGTCACGTAGAGGGCTAGCATGCAGAATAGACAAAAGTGTTCCATGTCGATCTGCTTTCCTTTTCACAAAAAGTTGTCAGAAGTTTATAGTGTTTGGTATCAAATGAAAGTTCTCGGTGTGGGCTAGCCTGTAGAAATTGCAAATATGTTCCATGTCGATTGACTTTTGTTTTATGCAAAAAAAAATGTCAGAAGTATGTTGTGTTTCGTATCAAATGAAAGGTCTCGGTGAGGCCTGGCGTACATAATTGAGAAAAATGTTTCATGTCGACCGGCTTTTGTTTTTTTCAAAAAGTTATTACATGCATATCGTGTTTGGAATCTAATGAAAGGTATTGGTGAGGGCTGACATGCAGATATGACAAAACCGTTTTATGTCGATTGGCATTTATTTTTTTTGTACTGACAGCGGAGCTCTAGGGAATGCTCGGCGTAGCCGAGAATTCGCTAGTCTTTTACTAAAAATGTAGTTAAATTATTCAAAGTATATAAATCTGGAAAATAGTGAGGAGGTATTATTATTTTTGGATTTTGTTTTGGTATTTTATATTGTGTAGTATTTTTTTCCTCTATTTTTTTACCATATAAATTTTTAATTGATTTTATGTCATCATTACTTAATTCAAAATCTGATATATTATTAAAATATTTATTTTTATTATATGCATACATAGCAGAATTTTGATTATATATATGTTCAAGCCCTAACGCATGTCCAATTTCATGTACTAAAACTGTGATAAAAGACATTTTATTATTATCAATTTCTGTATGAGATAGTTTAAAATTCCAATTTTCACTCTTATCCATGTGAATATCTACAGACCTTACCGTTGGATGTGGTAAAAAGGCATGTCCTAATACATTGCCATTACATATTTTTACTGTGAGTGGTTCTTGTGTAAAAAAATAAAAACTGTGCAAAATTAATAACTTGAAACAATGGATCCTAGTAGCCATGTCTAAATTTAAGAAGAGTCACGCTGTTATCTGTCACTTTTGACAATCTGTCTATGAACTGTAAACGATTGTAACTTCTTATAGAACATTCATATTAAAGAAGTAAATACAGTATCATGTATAATAGTCTTGAGCAAAGGTGTTACAACTAATTTAAGTTTAAAAAATAAGGTATTTATTTAATATTAATTTTGACGTTTCCAATGTCAAAAGTCAATGTTGCCAAATGTGTGATGAAGTAACTAAATTAAAACCAAATATTCCTAAATTAACTTCTCTGAAGACGGTGACAGTTTTATTAGGATTGACAATATTAATTTATAAATTTAAAAATTAACTACTATTTTTTAATACAAACAGTGTTGCCAAATTATGAAGTAACTTAATTAAAATCAAATGTTCCTAATTAAATGAAACAAAATAAAAATCAAATATTTCTAAATAAAATAAATTGAACACTTTGCTGTGATATCAAAAGAAAAAAAACCATAAGGGCCGGTTTTAAAATGACAAAAAATTGTGTCATATCGATCTGCATTTGTTTTGCGTAAAAAGTTGTTAGAAGTATATTGACCTTGGGGTTTAATGAAACGACACAAAGTGGACTGGTGTGCACGAATGACAAAAATATTCTACGTCGATTAGAATTTGTTTTTACAAAATTTTGTCAGAAATATGTTGTGTTTGGAAAAAGTTGTGAGAAGTATGTGGTGTTTAGTATCAAATGAAAAGGCTCGATAAGGGCTGGCGTGTAGAATTAACAAAAATATTCCATGCCGATCGGCTTTTGTTTTTCGCAAATAGTTGTCAAAAGTATGTGGTATTTGGTCTCAAATGAAAGGTTTCATTGAGGGCTAGCTTGCAGAATTGACAAAAATATTCCATGCCGATTGGCTTTTGTTTTTCGCAAATAGTTGTCAGAAGTATGTTGTGTTTGGTATCAAAATAAAGAACTTGATAAGGGTTCCGTGAAAAATTAACAAAATTGCTTATTGTTGACCGGCTTTAATTTTTTGTCAAAAGTTTTCAGAAATATGTCGAGTTTGGTCTCAAATGAAAGGTTTCCTAATACATTGCCTGGTCCAACGAAATTTGATCTACATATATAGTTATACGTATAAGATTTATGGATAACTCCTCCGAATGAAATAATAATATTTGGTTTATTTTGAAAATTTTTAAACTCTTTCCTCTGGAAGGTTATATTTACATGTTTTTCCGAAATTTCAAACGCTTTTCTTGTTATATCTTGTATTTCACTGGTTGTTTGTATAAAATCCCATGTTATAACAGATTGATTCCTAGCTATTGCTTTATTAGCGAAATTTTTATATTTATCAAATACACCACATCTAGGTGTATTCATCAAAGCTAACGTGTTAGTATCCAAAATATTTGTGACATTTAAATGATAATATTCTTGAAATGTTCTTAAAGCATGTAAATATTCTTCACTGTTGGAATGTAGGTCAAACTGATTATTTGGAGATATTTCTAGGAAACCATATGTTCCTAAATAGTCCACTGATTGGTAAAACTCATCGCTGTCATTAAACTGTTGTAATTCTTCAATATTTAAAGAAATATCTTTTTCACCATTATAAGAAGATATGTTTGTACTATTTTCACTTGCCAATGCAGAATAAATGAAAAAAATTATAAAGTATAGCACCTGAAAGAAACATGTTTCTTATTTTATACATTTTTAAGTAATGAAATCTGAATGCATTGTAACTTTGGTTTTATAGTTGATTTTTTGCTGAATTTGCAAAAATCATCGTTTTATATGATTGCAATTAACACAGTCTTCATGACCAGTTAAAAGACATAATACAATTCGACGATTACACTCATCTTTCTCCTCCTCTTCCAATCTATACTGATTTAAAATCCACATATCATATAAGAATACATTTTTCATATTCTCAGGTAAAACATAGTAAATGTTATTTCCATTATAATATTTAGCAGTCAACATACACTCATATTTTGTTTTTATATAATCAAGTTTAAAACAAATAACTTGACCTCTCTGTAACTTGATATTAAATTTAATAAGTGGATTCAATTGTGACTTCTCTTCTTCTACCTCAATCCATAAATCTACTAATCCATTTATTCTCGGTTGTTGATATTTTATTTTTAGTGAAAAACTATCATTTTTACTTGTAAAAAATACTATTTTGTTATATAGAATATACATACCACGAACTTGTAATAGCTGACAAAAAATGTCAGCACTATTTATAATGCTCCAATACATATTAACGTTTGCAAAATACTATGCATATATTTACAGGTACTATAATTTATAGAACAATCCCCACTATTGATAGTGGAGTAATACTTTAACACTATTTAGTATTAAGTTCATATCCCCATGGCAATGTACTTGTGTATAAATAATTCACAACTCTTTTGTCATCATGAAGACTCAAAATAATTTTTTGTTGTCTTGTTGTATACACATTATGCAGTTTAAATGTGATATGTTGCTGATTTTTAGAAATTATTATATTGTTAAATAAACAATTATAATAATCTTCAAAAGTAATTGTTTTCAAAACTCCGGATGTTATACCTTTAGCTTTCTTAAACGATTTATTACAATTTAATATTTTATAGGTACACATTTTTGATCTTAATCCTATAAATTCATATAATAACTGCCCATTGCATTCGTCTTTCATTAATCCAATTACTTTTTTATTGGCTAAAGGTAGACCATAACAATTATTTTCGTTGTAATCAGATATGTCAAATTTAGAAATATCTCGCAACATCAATTCATATATGTTGATATTAACAAACTTATATATTAAGCTATCTGTATCTGTATACAATAATTTTGCTTTATCACCCATTTCCTTTCTAATATAATTATAATGGAAGTCATATACATATGTTTTTGAAATATCTAAAATTGAGAAGCCTATAAAAATTGGTTTATTAAAATAGATATTAGTTTTTTTCATTTCAATAATTACAACATCAGATATTTTCGTAATTGTTTATCTAAAACAGTACAATTATAAAAATTTGGTCTTGACATGTAATACTTAGCTCCGTACCTACCAGACAATTTTGTAACAATTTTCACATCTTTGTGCTTCCGCACATTTTCCATAGTTTTCCCAAATACTGCATTGTTCATTAATTTGTAAAAAATTTTTTTCAACTCATTATTACATATTGTCCTTAGGTGTGTATTCAAATTAATATATTTTTTCAACCAATCACTTTGTCTAAATTGTAGTATTCGATGAATTTTAGTCAATTTCATTCCTAACTCTAAACATTGTTTCAAATTTTGATAATGAATATTATAATTTTGTTTGCAGTATAAATTCGTAATTAATTTTGCATTCTTCGAATTGGGTGGAATAAAATGTTCAGGACATAACGGCAAGTCTTTATGAGCTTCATGTAATTGTTTTCCATATTCCAAATCAACCTCAAGAATATAACCAGTATCAGAAGAATTACTTAAATTAAAATAGTCAATACTATAGAAATATTTTTCCTCCACCCACTCAAAATCTTTATATGGTAAAAAATGAGACATTGCTGCTCCATATAAATTATTTATATCAAAATACATCAAAAAATTTCATCTTCCTGTGAATTATATAAATTTCCCATATATCGGTTATTTGCTTTTGCATACCTATTTGAACATTGTGAAACACCACCTCTAATTCCCTTCTCGATAAATAAAATTTTATCAATATCAGTCAGTAATTCAAGTTCTATTTCAGTACATTTTAACATGGCATTATAAACAAGGCCTGGAGCAGTAAAATACCATAAACTGTCTAATCCATATGTTTCTATACAACTTTCTCGAAAATTTTCAAATATATCTGCTAACAAAAGAACATCAGTTTTCATATATAAATCTGCATATTCTCCCAACGTTTTAATGTTAAACTCATTCCATACATGTAAAGCATATTCATAGTCGGTATTGCTAATATTCTCATTTTTTAATGTGCTATAAAAATGTAATTTTGAAGGTAAAGATTTTTTTCTGAGTAATTGAAATTCTTCTTCATTTTTACAAAATGATTTTGTTATTTTCAATTCTGAATCTTGTAAAAATGAGGAAAGTTTATTAATACTGCTAGCCATGAATCGAAAAGAATCAATAAACCGAAAATTAATTTTTGTGTATTTTAAATTGTGATAAAGTATCATCATAAGAATATTTTAAATAATAAGCTATACTAAAAGGTGTATGTTTATGAATAAAAGAAGTATTACAATTCAAGTTACTATTATCTAAAGGCTCTAAAAGTGATTCTACATCGCTGTAAACAACAAACGGTACCTTTCCTTTGTTACGAAAATTTTTAAATTTTAACATTTTATTCTTTTCTTCCGGTAAATCAATGCGACATTTATTTTTATTTACAGTATTATAATATTCAGTATGCTTTTGTAATAATACTTCATTTACAAAATAATTTAGACAAATATTACTAAGCCATTTCTTAGCTTTGTACTTTGATAATTGATTTCCTACTAAACGTGATAAATTTTTTATCCAAATATAATGATACTTTACACATTTATCTGTTTTCATTTCTTGTTCTTCCGTTTCACTGTCCTCTGTGCTATCACAATATTCGCTATTTGACTCAACTATTAATAAATTAATTACTCTATTATAATTACTTTTACTTATTGCTATAGGAACAACCTGAAATTTCTTTTTTTGAATTTTTTCTAACGTATATACCCAAATACTTAATTCATTTAATTTTTCAAATTTTGAAATATCTTTTAATTGCATTGGAAAACTTATCCCATTATATTTTAATACGTTTTGAAAAGGTGGTTATGATGTAAAACGCTCAGAATTTTTTTTAACCGGATGTAATGCTGATACCACGGCTCTCAAAAAACAATACTCATCGTTATTTTTAATATTTATTACAGCACGTTTATTGCTTATACTCTTAAGTAGTTCAGTATAACACCCACCGGTGATTGGTGTATAGGTATTAATATTTACTTTTAAATGCATTATTTTTAACAATGCCCAACCACTGTCCCTTTCTTGAAATTCTTCTAATTTTGGTAAAATTTTATCTTTCACATTTTCTTAATACCAATCATTTAAATCTGTTAACCGCGTGATAACAACATTAGATGTATTAAAGCTTTTCACCTCTTTTATTCCTTTGGTAGGTAAAATGAATTCAGCACTCAACACACAATTTACTTTTATTAAAGATTTTTTTAATACTTCAATAATTCTATGTCTGAATATGGTTTTTACTTTTTCCAAAAACAATCTAGGATCAACATAATAGTTATTGAGAATTATCCCCGTTTTAATTCTCCCATTAAATGCTGAACACAAATCTACCCAAACTAATTTCTTTTTTGAATTTTTGTTTTGATTATTTTATTTGAATAATTCGTACAAGAAGCAACAGGGTTATTTCTATCCACAATTTGTGATAACATTAGCCGAAAATATTTCAAATGAGATAAATTCACTTCTAATTTAAATAAATTTTTATTTTTATTTTTTTTAACACGTTGATTCTTTATAAATTTTATGAGTAATAATATAAACTTATTTATTTTATTTTTACATCTTGCTACCTCTTCCTTAGTTTTTATTAAATCTATTGTTGCTTGCAACGTTTTTATAAGACTATCACTTAGACAACTAATAGTTTCTTCTGACATTTTTATTGAAATATGTAAATTATATAGCAGAACCACCCTGATTTCGTAATAAGTAAGAACATTACATCATCTTATAATTCATAAGATGCTTAGTTGCAAGGGTGTCATGTTTACTTAGTATAAAATGTACGTGAGAATGTTTTTGTAGTTAGTTATAGTTCATATGTTAACTTTGTAACTTGTAATCGCTTTTCGTAAAATAAAATTTTATTTTAAAAACGCATTTCTTCGTTTTTAAAATAAAATTGGCGCAGTCGGTAGGATTGCAAACGGCTTCACTGAGTAAATTTACAAAAAAACCTGTGTTAAGCCGTCGATTTCAATCGTTCATTTGCAAATCCGAATCTCGCGAAAAGTGCATTGTTGCCGAGACGATCCGTGCCGTCGCCAAGTCAGAGCCAGCATCCATCTCCAACAATCCGAGTACAACTACAAGGGAACTATCAACTCCTGGTGCCCAGAGTCCGAGCCGTCGCCGAGCCAGAGCCAGAACTAGCCACCAGCTACGAGGACGAGGAACAACGAGCAGCCTGAGGGAACATCAGAGCATCGCAGTCCGTTCCATCCCCGAAACCACAACAGGGCAAATGAAGATTGCCATCAGCACCATAGTCCTTCTACTGTGAGTCGCAAACCCATTATTTAAACTATTATACCTATTTAATATTTAATAAGCTCATAAGCTGAACTTATAATTGTTATTTAAATATTGTTATTATTATATTAATTTAAAATGACTCCACCGCCAACTCCAGACACAGCAAACATTTTCACACATCTCAATAAGGACATACTTATGTTCCTAGACATAATCCCAAATTTTGACGGTAACAGCAAAACTCTAAGTGATTTCATTACATCCACTGAAGAGGTTATTAATATTATTAATCAATCGAGCCGTTCAGAAATTACTAAAAAATTAATATTGCTATCAATAAGGAAAAAAGTTACCGGCCAAGCAAGAGAACTATTATCAGGCACAGCAACAAATTCTTGGGGTGAACTAAAAACATTTTTAATACAAAATTACGGCGATAAAAGAAATGAAGCAACTATTTTGATAGAAATTTGTGACTTAAAACAATTAAATGAATCCATTTTTGACTATCATAAAAAAATATTCGAATTATATTTGATTTATAAGAGTAAATTAGAAGTTAAACTTGTAGGACAGGAATTAAAAAATATGATCGCCTTTGGTCAAATTTATGCAACCCAATGCTTTATTAAAAATTGTCGAGAACCTTACAAATCTCAACTGAGTGCCAGACACCCAACATCATTGACTGAAATAGCAAATTTAATAACAAATGATTTGCAATACGTTAAAAACCAGCCTAAACCCTCTGTACAGACAGTACACAAACCAATACCATACCAAGTCCCATCTAATGCCTTCCGAACAACACAACAATTCGTTAATAAACCATCAGTCTCAAATCAACAACCTCAATTCCCCAGACAACCCCCACAACAGAAACCCATGTATAAACCAACTCCAATGTCTATCAGTACTCGCTCGTTCCGACCCAACCAAAATAATAGATTCACACCACAATCAAGACCTACATTTGTCGCCGAAGAACTATATAATATCGAACAAAACCCCGAAATCGAACCTGACTCAGAACAAGACTCGCAAAATTACGAAGAACTCGAATATCTTGAATTAGTTGACGAACAGAACGATAACGAAAACGTAAATTTTCCGAAAATAGCCGATCTCAATTTGAATCAATGACCATCAATATGATTAGCAATTTGCCATATCTAAAACTGCAAGACCTGTACATTTTAATTGACACCGGATCCTCACAAAATTTCATCAGTAAAGATTACGTCTATAAAAATAAATCCAAGTTTAAAATTTTCAAAGAATCCTTCACCATTAATACAATGAACGGTAAATCTAAAGGAGACGAGTATACGTTTATAAAATATAAAGATAAAGAATTAAAATGTTACCTATATAATTTTCATTCCAGTTTTCACATTCTACTCGGTTTTAATGGTTTAAAAATATTAAACGCTCATATAAATTTACAAAAAGAGGTAATAACATTTTTAAATAAATACAAACATAAATTCGAATATTTCGATCAAAATTCAAAACACACGGTTTTTAATATGGAAACAATAAACGGAACAAACATTAATATCGAGCATTTAAACGACGAAGAAAAGAAAGAAGTAATAAAATTATTAAATAAATTTAATGACATAATACCTAAAGATAATGAAAAATTAACATTCACAAGTAAAATTAAGCATCGCATTAGAACAAGTGATGAAACACCTGTCTATTCTCGTAATTACAAATATCCAGAGATTTATAAAGAGGAAGTAGAAAATCAAATTTCTAAATTACTGTCAGATAATATAATCCAACCATCGTATTCCCCATGGTCATCCCCGATCTGGGTGGTGCCCAAAAAAAGTGATTCCTCGGGACAACAAAAATATAGAATGGTAATAGACTATCGCCGTTTAAATGAGAAAACTATAGACGACAAATTCCCCATCCCGGACACAACGGATATTCTAGACAAACTAGGCAAAAGTTGCTATTTCACAACAATCGATCTCATGAGCGGGTTCCATCAAATCGAAATGGACCCAAGGGATATTGAGAAAACGACCTTTAACACCAACAGTGGCCATTACGAATTCACCCGCATGCCTTTTGGGCTCAAAAACGCCCCTTCTACGTTCCAAAGGCTCATGAACTATGTTCTCCGTGATTACATTAATAAGATTTGTTTTGTCTACCTAGACGACATCATCGTACTAGGCACTAGCATTCAAGAACATTCTGAAAATATTGCCAAAATTTTCCAAAAACTTAGAGAAGCGAATTTAAAAATACAGCCAGACAAGTGCGACTTCTTCCGGAAAGAAGTATGCTACTTAGGACATATAATCACTACTCAAGGCATCAAACCAAATCCTGAAAAAATTAAAACAATTCAAAATTTCCCGCTTCCAAAAACCCCAAAAGAAATAAAATCCTTTCTTGGCCTTCTCGGATATTATCGTAGATTCATAAACAACTTTTCTAAAATCACGAAACCATTCACACTCTGTCTGAAAAAGGGAAGCAAAATTGATATTCATAACAAAGACTATTTGGAAAGTTTCAAAATTTGTAAAAACTTATTAAGCTCTAATCCGATACTGCAGTATCCAGATTTTGAAAAAGAGTTTATATTGACCACCGATGCCAGCAACTATGCTCTTGGAGCAGTTTTGTCACAAAAACATAACAACAAAGATTTACCCGTCGCTTATGCATCGCGAACTCTTAACAACCACGAACAAAATTATAGTACCGTTGAGAAAGAGCTATTGGCAATCGTTTGGGCCACGAAACATTTCAGGCAATACTTTTTAGGAAGAAAATTTAAAATTATTACCGATCATAGACCGCTTATTTGGTTAAATTCCCTTAAGGAACCAAATCAAAAATTAATTAGGTGGAAATTAAAATTGGAAGAATTTAACTATTATATCGAATATCAGAAAGGTAATCAAAATTATGTAGCTGATTGTTTGTCACGAATTAAACCTGGTTTCGAAATTAAATACAAAAACGACGATATTTTTGAAAGTAAAAATCCACTCGTTCATTGCATATCAAGAGACTTTGCAATGTCTCAAGGTTTTGCTGACCAAGTGAACCACCGGTACAAGACAAAAGACAAGATAGACAAATTTACATGTGTAGACGATAAGATTGTAATACAACCTGATAACAACAGGACGATAATTCATCTGCTAACAAAGAATAAATACTATGAAAAACCCACCATGCAAAATATCCGGCATTGTTTAAACACGTTATTGGACTATTTAATACAAAATGACATAAA
The DNA here is from genome assembly GCA_035578165.1 of Stenolophus ochropezus. Taxonomy (NCBI): domain Eukaryota; kingdom Metazoa; phylum Arthropoda; class Insecta; order Coleoptera; family Carabidae; genus Stenolophus; species Stenolophus ochropezus. Next base: position 410,175 of record JAQOWZ010000102.1, on the reverse strand, counting down.
CGAAATAGACTTACCAAAAATCTGTACGGGATTAGGTAAGAAAAAATGGCCCCAAATAAAATCCTTAATAGAAGATATTTTCCAAAACAGTTCAATAATTTTTAATGTTTTTGAAGAACCAAAAGACATCAAAATTAAAAATTACGCTAGTTCAATCGTTGTTGAAGTAGACGATCAAAATTCCTCAAGTACAGAAACAGCACATTCAGACGACGAGAAACCTTTGAATGGACTGACTTATATCGAATCACCCGTGAATGTAGGAAGAAATCAAATTGTAGTAAAAGAAGTTAATACCAAAAATCACGTAAAAATCGAAAAATTATTCAACAACAAAATTCAAAGATTTTACCTATACCTCAATAAAGTTAATTGCAATAAAACTATTATGGAATTCATAAAACAATACCTACAGCCCGGAATAAATTACTACTGCCTAATACCTGAACAGTTCATCAAAACCTTTAATGCCGTACTCCAAATTATGTTCAGATCAAATTCATATAAACTAATCTCTTGTAAAAACTTAATAACTGACGTACAAGACAGAGACGAACAAATATTAAAAATTAGCCAATATCATGAAGGAAAAACAAACAATCGTGGTATTACAGAAACTTATCAAAAGCTAAAACAAACAATGTATTGGCCAAACATGCAAAAAGACATACAAAATTATATAAATCAATGCGAAACCTGCTTATTAAATAAATACGAAAGAAATCCGATACAGATACCTAACATTCTAACCCCCACGGCAAATAAACCCCTCGAAAAAATCCACATAGATCTACTATCTCTAGAAAAAACAAAGTTCCTGACCATCGTAGACAGTTTCTCTAAATTCGCTCAAGCCTACGAATTAAAATATCAAAATGCAATAACTATTATCAACAAATTAATGAAATATTTCTCGCACTATGGTATCCCTTTAGAAATAATCGCTGATAACGGCAAAGAATTTAACAATCAAATATTAACTAATTATTTAAATATCAGAAAAATTAAAATTAACTTTACAAGTATTGACAACCCTAAATCAAATGGAATCGTCGAAAGATTTCATAGTACCTTAATCGAACATCTTCGAATTCTTAACCAAAATAAAATATTTAAAGAACAAAAATTAAAAGAAAGAGTAAATTACGCATTAATCGCATACAATAATTCTATACATTCGGTCACTAAACAAACACCCCTTAATGTTTTATTCGGACATTTAAATTTAAATAATATTAATCAAACCGACGAAATAGTCGTAGACTCCTACATTCAAAACCATAAAGAAATGATGCAGGAAGTTTATAATCAAATTAAAAGAAATATTGAAATAAGTAAAGAGAAATATTCTAAAGAACCTGGGAACACAATCGACCTACCCGAGCAAGTATATTTAAAACAACATAAAAGAAATGTCGGTAAATGCGAAAAACCTAAATTTAAAATAATAAACGTAGAAAAAATAATTCCCGAAAGATGTCAAATCATTGATAATAAAAATAAAAAACATAAACTAAACCAAATTAAAAAACCACGTGCTGTTGCAGATACACAACCATCGGACATCCCGAGTTGCTCAAAAATGAAATCGGAAACCCCGGCATAAACATAGTAATGTTAGGCGATGCGTACGTTCAAACGCATGAAAAGTACATTTTTGTTAATCTAAATCTCGATAACGTATTAAACCAAATAAATAATCTACTAAAGAATAAACATAAACTTTACATTGAACTTCAACCCTTAACCCTATCATCCTCTAACGGCACTTTCAATAACAGCATGAACATCTTAGAAAATATAATCAGTAAAATAGACTCCAAAAAATACATATTCACAAAACGACATAGACGCGATCTTATTAATGGTCTTGGTTCTATCATAAAAAGTATTAGCGGTAATTTGGACGTTTCAGACGCGGAAAAATACGATAACTTAATAAATAAATTATCCACCAATCAAGAAATTCTAAAGAATAGCCTAAACTCTCTAATTTGGCACAATAAAAATTTAACAAACCAATTTAATAAACAATTAGATTTAATCAATCAGAATAATATTAATATTATGCAAAATCTAGCGTCATTAAAAAAACAATTGGGATTTATATTAGAAGCCCACGAAATTCAACATGTCAAAAATCTGTTTAACGAATTGATTCATATAGCCAATCAACTATACATCACACTAATTCAGATCGAAGAGACATTCACCTTTTGTAGCTTAAACACCCTCCATTTTGGGCTCTTATCGCGAGAAGAAATAATTAATATGATTCAGAATAAAATTAAAGAACCAATAAACAAAATCATTATAAATAACTGGGAAAGTAGCCATTTAATTAAAACATATTGCCAATATGACAACTTGAGCCTAAGAATGATAATAATTATTCCAATTCCCGAATATAAAAGTCACCTAATCCAATTTACTCCAATACCCACTTCTTTGTCCGATAATTACCATACTCTAAACATTATACCTGGATACTACGAAGAACAGAATTGTCAAATTAGAAAATTAAAGGAATGTACTAAAATCGATATGTCAACCCACTTCTGTCAAAAAGAAAATAATGTTATCGATACTTGCTTAACAAACCTGTATTGTCATCACGATAATAAACATTGTAATTATATTAAAGTCCACAATAAGAATGAAATATTTCAGATTCCCAATACGAATGTAAAATATTTATACTTACCAAACGAAGAAGACATAAAACTTGAATGCGAACAAGATGTATTACAGAAGAAATTAAAAGGAATATATTCCGTAAAGAATTGTAAAGTCAATAATGATAACTACGAATTTCACAAGTCAGTGGGCAAAATACTTAAATTTAACTTCGATAATAAGTCACCCACAAAAATCATTAATAAAACCATAAGCATAAAATCTTTGGAAAAAATTACTTTAAATGATCAAGCCACAGTGAAATTAGATAATTCTTATTCGCATTCGAACATTAACAATATTTGTACGCTAATAGTTGTAATAATTATATTAATCGTTATATTAATTAAGCTTTTTAAATTATGTAAAAGTAAATACGACATCTATAAGAATAAAACAAAATTTAGACCAAAAAATGAAGTCATCTCTTTGGAAGAGATACCTTCATCTAACAGGGGAGGAATTATATAGCAGAACCACCCTGATTTCGTAATAAGTAAGAACATTACATCATCTTATAATTCATAAGATGCTTAGTTGCAAGGGTGTCATGTTTACTTAGTATAAAATGTACGTGAGAATGTTTTTGTAGTTAGTTATAGTTCATATGTTAACTTTGTAACTTGTAATCGCTTTTCGTAAAATAAAATTTTATTTTAAAAACGCATTTCTTCGTTTTTAAAATAAAATTTGTATATTCTATATTCAAAATATTTTAGTTTGAGTACAACCTAGGAATGAACTACCGGTTATTAATATGTTATTTATTTATTTAAAACTGTTTTACCTGCACGTGTGAAGGGAATTTTAAAGTTGCACTACGTATATTAGTTATTCAAAATAATTTACTTTTAAATACACCGACTGTATATCAACAACCTATTGATGAACTACCGGTTATTAATAAGTTAATTATTTAATAAAAAAATATTTTACCTGCTTCTTGTGAAGAGAAGTTGCAATAATTCAGTTCAAACAACTATAAAAACTTTCAACACAATTCAGTCTTATATACTAAAAAGGTTAAAGTTTATCGTTAAAAATTGATTGCAAGATGTTCTCGAAGTTCTTTGTTAATTACACAACATAGCAACACATAATTATTTGTTTGCAAATGTTAATTCATGTAAAGTTATATTATGATATTCTTTTTTATATATTTCAGTTCTGTAACAAAAGAAAAAATATTAAATTATTTTGAAATATTTTTAAATATAATTACTCGTAATTTACAATATTTAAAAAATAGATAATACATACATACATTTACACGTAAATAACATAGACAACCTTGTTACTCCTCATAAATAACATAGACAACTTTGTTACTCCTCCATAATTGGAGTGGCCACAGGATGTCGTCTACCTCACCCGCATAGATGCAGGTTGCCTCCGGTCTCTATACAGTCAATGTCAAGCATCTGAAATATATATATATATATATATATATATATATATATATATATATATATAAATTATGTAGACGCCCATCCCTTATTGCATCATTTTATGTAAGTTTCCACTCTGTAACATTAAACCCTACACAGCATAAACATCATACGACACATAGGTAATAAATAGACCAACTCTACTAGAATCCGTTAGATTATGTAAGTCTGTAGAATAATTAACTTCGTATTATTCTAGTTGTATCTTGTATGTTAAATAAAAACTTTTTAAAAACATTAAATCATATTTCATTGATTTAATTGGCGCAGTCGGGTAGGATTGTTGAAAGACTTTTACTTCGAAGACCTAATAAATTAGTGTCCAATTCGTTTAAAAGTGAAGTCGTCACTTTTAAGTGTTTATTCGGCATGCGAATCATCGTTCTCCAGAGTGTTATAAAAATCTAAAGTAAAATGCAGATTTTACAATCAAAACACAAACGCAAGTGCAACAGACATCTACAAAAACTGCATAACCTCCGACGAAGAAAGGCTCATCATATCGTCGTTAATTCCGTGAGTTCCGAGAGACCTGACCACCGAGAGTAAATCGGCTGCAAATGGCACCTCCAGCTCCTTCACCCGCTGAGCGAACATCAGTGACAACCAAACTTTCGTCTCCTGGACACCTGGACTATAAAGTTGGCCATCATCAACTCAATCCTAGTGTTACAGTGAGTTATTATTCAAAACTTTATTAATACTATTTTTGAATTGCTGTACAAATCACTGACTAACAAATTAACGTAACATTAATTGTAATTTGTATAACCCAATTTTATTAAGAAACTTACTGTTATAATTATTATAAAACAAAACACACATAACAATGCCAAACAACACAATTGTACAACCCGTTACACTTAATCCCTTACCCAAAATTCCTTCAGAAATCAAGGAATTAATAGAAATAATACCCGAGTACGATGGAAGTACGGGCACACTACCCCATTTCATAAATATGTGCGACGAAATTCTCGAAATAATCGATAAACAAAATTTATCAATCATTGTAAAACGAATTATCTTACACACTATAAGAAAGAAAATTATTAAAGACGCAAACATAAAACTAGCGACAACAACATATCAAGATTGGAAATCCCTAAAAGACCTTTTAATTGAGGAGTACGGAGACAAGCGAAACGAAGTACACTTCCTCACAGAATTATCACACTTAGAACAGAAACACAATGAAGATATCTTAAGTTATTTTGTTAAATATGAAGATATTTACAACAGACTTATCAGCTTATTAAAATTGAATTTTAGCAACAATTCAGAAAATATTATAATATTCATGTCTTCATATGCTTCACACAATTTCATAATAAACTGTAGAGAGCCATATAGAAGTCAGTTGGCTGCTCGAAATCCAAAATCTTTAAGTGATATTCAGAATTTAATCAAAAATGACTTCCAGTACATTCACACAAACATACACAAGCAGAACACTATCAAACCGAAGATAAACGTTCCAACACCTGTTTACAAACCTGCAACACAAAACCAAAATCCAAATTTAAATCCAAATCAATTCCAACATCGATCACCAATGTTCCCCTATCCTCAACAACAACGAAACTTCCCGAATCAATCAATACATCCAAAACCGAGAGTAAGTAATTATCCTCAGCCTATGTCCATCAGTACAAACACTTTTAGACCACAACAAAAAAGACAGAGACAGGACTTACAAATGCTAGACAGTAATGTCGAAGCCTTTGTTAAACACAACAATGACAACGAATTATTTGAATACTATGACTATGACCAAACACACGATGAACAAAACATTGAAGTAAACAACGAACTAGAGTTACAAACTGAACATTTTTCCATAGAACTTTTAGAAGATTCGAAACCCTAGCAACCTACACTTTACGTCTACCATTTATTCAATTTAAAAATTGCCGTGTTTTAATAGACACTGGCTCCTCTGAAAATTTTATTAGTGAAAGTTTCGTTAACAAAAATAAAAACAAATTTAAAATTTTTGATGAATATTTTGAAATACAAACCGCAAACGCTGTTTCAAACGGTACTCAATTTACATTTGTTGAACTACTTAAGAAAAATTTAAAATGTTTCATTTTTGAATTTCATAAAGATTTTGATATGGTAATAGGAAATTCAGGCTTAAAACTAATAAATGCGAAAATTAATTATTCAGATGAATCTATTTTACTAGAAAAACATAAATTTAAATTTAGCTATTTTCACAAAAACAAATTAGAAATGAATTGTCAAGAAATTTCAGAAAAATTAAAATTAAGAACTGATCATTTAAATAACATAGAAATCAAAGAGTTAAATAAAGTTATTAAAGAATTCGAAGACTTGATTATTGACGACGACAAAAACTTAACTTTTACTAATGTTATAAAACACAAAATTAAGACAAGCGACGAAAATCCAGTTTATCAAAGATCATACAAATATCCAATTATTTACAAGGAAGAAGTTGATAAACAAATTAATAAATTATTAGATCAAGAAATAATTAGACATTCTTACTCTCCGTGGAGTAGTCCAATATGGATTGTTCCGAAAAAACAGGATGCTTCGGGTGAAAACAAATTTCGTATGGTTATAGATTACCGTAAATTATATTCTAAAACGATTGATGACAAATTTCCGATATCTGACATCGCGGTTATTTTGGACTAACTTGGTAAATGTAACTATTTCACTACAATTGATTTAAAAAGCGGATTTCACCAAATTGAAATGGATTCTGACTCAATAGAAAAAACTGCCTTTTCAACTGATCAAGAACATTTTGAATTTCTTAGAATGCCTCTTGGTCTCAAAAACGCAGGAAGTACATTTCAGAGACTAATGAATTTTGTTTTAAAAGACCTCATTAATAAAATATGTTTCGTTTATTTAGATGATATAATAATATTGGGCAAATCATTACAAGAACACATTCAAAATATCAAAATTGTTTTTCAAAGACTAAGAGAAGCAAATCTTAAATTACAACTCGATAAGAGCGAATTTCTTAGAAAAGAAGTCGCGTATCTCGGACATATGATTACCACTGAAGGCATTAAACCGAATCAAGATAAAATTGAAACCATAAAAAAATTTACTCTTCCAAAGACCCAAAAGGAAATCAAATCATTTTTAGGCTTTCTTGGTTATTACCGCAGATTTATAAAAGATTTTTCTAAACTAACTAAACCGTTTACCAAATGTTTAAAGAAAAATGCCAAAATTAATATTGAAGACAAGGAATACATTTCAAGTTTTGAAAAATGTAAATTATTACTTTCGAACGCACTAATATTACAGTATCCTGACTTTTCAAAACAATTCCGTCTAACGACCGACGCCTCAAATTATGCTTTGCGTGCAGTCCTATCCCAAAATATAGATGGAAAAGATCTACCTATAGCTTACGCAAGCCGGACACTCAACGATCATGAAATAAATTATTCAACAACAGAAACAGAACTACTTGCTATTATCTGGGCTACGAAACATTTTCATCCCTATTTATACGGTCACAAATTTAAATTAATTACAGATCACAAACCCCTTATTTGGCTAAACAGTTTAAAAGAACCAAATTTAAAACTTGTACGTTGGAAATTAAAATTATCACAATATAATTATGACATAGAATATCAAAAAGGCAAACAAAATTACGTTGCAGACTATCTATCTAGAATTCCGAAACCTTTCGAGATAAATTATAAAACTTTAAATATTTTTGACCACAAAAAACCCATAATACATTGCATTTCCAAAGATTTTGAAATAGGTCAAGGCTTCGCAAAACAGATTAATGAAAAATATCATACTAAGAACGATTTAGATAAAATAAATATAGTAAATAATATTGCCATACAAACATCACCTAGATTAATCATACATTTAATTACAAAAGAAAATTATTTTAATAAACCAACTTTAAAAAGCATCGAAAATAGTTTAAAATAATTAAGACGTTACCTAATCGAAAATAATATTAATTCAATTAACATGCCAAAAATTGCATGTGGTTTAGATAAGCAAAATTGGTTAGATATAGAAAATTTACTAAGACAAACTTTCAAATTAATGTGTTTGCTTCAAACAAAATCGAGAACTACGCAAACTCCGTTATCGCTGAAAAAAACACGGACAGCTGTACTCAGCATTCTGATGACAAATCTCCTATCAACGGCCTTCATTACAAAGACACTTCAATAAATTTTGGTAAAAATCAAATTATTTTTAAAGAATCAAATTCGAAAAGCTCTGTAGAAATTTAAAAAAATGTTCGGACACGAAAAACAAAGAATTTATATTTACCTAAACAAAACTAATTTTAAAAATACCCTATTAAAATTTATCAAAGAGTACCTCATACCTGGAATACATTATTATTGCATTGTTCCGGTACAATTTCAAAAAATGTTAAATTCAATTTTACAAATTTATTTCCAACCAGGCACTTATATTTTAACTAGTTGTAAAAATCAATTGCAAGACGTAGAATTATCAGACGAACAAATTGACTTTATCATTTAGGCAAAACGAACCATCGTGGCATAATTGAAACCTATCAGAAACTAAAACAACAGTACTATTGGCCAAACATGCAGCAAACTGTTTCTAAATTCATAAACAACTGTGATGTATGTCAGGAAAACAAATATGAAAGAAATCCCATAAAACTACCCATTATCAAAACACAAACAGCGAACAAGCCCCTCGAAATTATTCATATTGATATTTTATCATTAAAGAAAAAAAATTCTTAACAATAATCGACAGTTTCTCCAAACACGCACAAATTTATTATTTGTCAGAAACACTGTAACTATTATACAAAAATTAATAAAATATTTCTCCATTTTCGGCACTCCTAAATTAATAATATCAGATAATGGTTTACAATTTAAAAACCAATTGATATATAACTTTTTATCAACTAAAAATATTCGTATTCATCTTATTAGTGTCAATAATCCAAAAAGTAATGGAAATATTGAAAGGTTCCATTCAACAATAATAGAACATGTTAGAATATTAGAACAAAATAAAGATTTTAACGATTTAACAATTAGTAATAAAGCCCGTTATGCTCTTCAAGCGTATAACCAGACTATTCACTCAGTTACAAAACGTACACCGAATGAAATACTTTTCGGCCATTATAATGAATTAAAAGAAGAAATTTCTTCTGAAATTGTTACTGACAACTATGTTCAGACCCACAAAGAAATTATGGAGAAAATTTACGATGAAACCAAATTGTTATTAGATAGTAGTAAAAAGAAGTACGCTACGTCACAAGTAGATAGTATTAAATTACCTGATAAAGTATTCGAAGAACAAGCCAAAAGAAACACCGGTAAAGTCGAGAAACTCCGCTATAAGAAACAAAAAATCAAAACATATGTAAAAGACAAAGCTCAAATAATAACTGACAAGAACAAAAAAATAAAAATTGACAAAATAAAACCTCACCGTCAATTTACAGACTCATACGAACAGCAACAACCATCAACCTCAAAGACGAAACACACAACCCCGGAATTAACGTCCTGAAGCTAGGAAATGCCCTAATTTCAACTAATAATAAGTACATTTATGTTAAGCTTAATTTAGATAGAATTAAAGAAACGTATAATAACCTTACATATCATTATATTCAATTAAAATTAGAATTAAATATAAAATATAAGAAATATGTAGAAGACTTAAGTAATAACTTTATTATGTTAGAAAACTTCTTGGACATTGTAAATAGTAAAATTCAAATTCTCCTATATGACAACAAAGAGAAACGTGGACTTATAAACGGAATAGGTTCTATAATTAAAAGTGTTACTGGCAACTTAGACGCCACTGATCAAGAAAAATATGATAACGCCTTAAGATTAATTCAAAAAAATGAAAATATTCTGAAAGACAATCTAAATCAAGTAAATACTTTTAATAAAAATATTTCGGAATATTTCAATAAACAAGTAGAGAAAATTAACGTTAATAATAAAATTATTCAAAATAAAATTAATGAAAAAAAAAAAAATTAATGAAGAATTGTGTGAAGTGTTGACAGGGAAGTGTGCACGTGTGTGAGCTCCGTGGTTTTTAACTCTAAAAGGGTATACCACGAGCAATTTATTACGAACAGATGATTCTCCGTGTGTATCAACAACAATACTGCATCGCCAGTTATTATCTTAAGAGACGTTGACCGGAGATAAGAAAAAATAGAGATAAAGCAAGTAAGTGCTACGTGACAGGAGAGAAGTTAGCTTCTGAAAAGTCGATCTGGGCTTGCTTCTATCGCCGTCAACGTAGCGACTTTGCGCCTTAAGTTAGGCAACTTATTATGTCTACACGTGAATCAGACAGCGAATCAGACAGTAAACGCAAACGTGAATGGCAACAGGACGGATTTTTCAAAAGAAGCAAAAAAACATTAAGGACCCCCACAAAAACAGATAAGTCCAACGACATGGCAGACATGAAAGAGCTAGTGAACACTTTGTTACAGGAAATTAAAGAAGTACGCAGAGAAAACCAAGAATACAAAGATGCAATAAGTAAGGTTATGGAAGAAAATATTGTTATGAAGAAGGAAATAGAACATCTTAAAAAACGGGTGGATCTTCTAGATCAAATGAACAACAGACTGGAAAGGATAGACAAAGCAAGTAGAAGACATAACATAATAATTAGCGGATTAAAAATAGTCGAAAATAATGAGACAGAGATCATAAAAAAACTAGAAAGCTTTATGTTTTTACAAATGCAAGTTAACGCTAAAGTAATGAAAGCAGTAAAGATCAAGGATCACATAGTCATGGCAGAAATAGAAAGCTTGGAAAAAAAGATTGAAATCTTTAAAAATAAATCAAAATTAAAGAGAGGCGTATACAGTAAAGTTTATATAAATAATGATATGACAAAAAGGGAACAAGACATACAAAAAACAATTAGAAAATTAGCATATAACGAGAAACAAGCCAACAAACAAGTAAAAATTAAGTACCAACATCTAATTATAGACGGAGAAAAATATGTATGGAATGAGAATACTAATAAATTGGAAAAAACAAAAACAGAGACAGAACCGAATCACGATCCAAAAAACTCAAGAACATAAATGGGAATAAAAAATCTAGGACTGATATACAGGCGACGACCGACATGAATACTCACAAAAAGAAAAGTATTTGGAAACTAGCAACGTGGAATGTTAGAAGTATGAATGGGAAAGAACATGAACTGTACGATGAATTTAATAAATTAAATATAGATATATTAGGAATAACAGAAACAAAAAAGAAAGGTAAGGGAGAAATAATTATAGATAATGGGCATATGTTGATTTACAGTGGAGTGCCGAAAGAAAATAGAGCAGTAGCAGGAGTAGCTTGCCTAGTAAATAAAAATTTAATAAACTACGTACAGTCCTGGGAAGGATGTAGTGAGAGGATCCTAAAAATCGAGTTGAAAATTGAAAAAGAAAGTGAAAAAACAATAATAATAATATATGGACCGGATGAAGATGAGTTAGTTGACATAAAAGACAAATTTTGGGAAGAATTAAATCTAGTTACAGAGAATAGTAAAGGGGAAATTTATGTAATCGGAGACTTTAATGGAAGAGTAGGCATACGAGATGAAAACACTGCAAACACAGTGGGGATATATGGAGAAAACCGAAGAAATAATAACGGAAGAAGACTGATAGACTACTGTATATTAAATGACTTGTTAATTAGTAATACGTTTTTTCAACATAAAAATGTACATAAATACACAAGACAAGGGCCAAGAGAAGAAGATAGATCAATAATAGACTATATACTTGTGGAAAACAAAAAAAGGAATTTAGTACAGGATTGCCGAGTGAGGCGTGGTCCAGAAATCTTCAGCGATCACTTTCTCGTAGAAGCAAGAATTAAAAAAATGAGTAAAGATGAGAACACTAAAACTGAAGAAACAAGGATAATAGAATATGAGACAATAAAAACATACAAACTTAGAGATATAATAACAGCGACAAAATATGCACAAGAAATAAATAGATTAACTGACATAGAGAAAATTAACTATAAGGACAAGGATATAGAAGAAACATGGAATATTTTTAAAAAAATAATAACACAAGCAGCAAAGAATATATGTGGAAGTAGTAAAAAGAAAGCTAATAAAAGAATGACGTCCTGGTGGAATGAGGAAATAAAAGAGGAAGTAAAAAAGAAAAAGAAAACATGGGTAAAATATCTTAGTAATAGAACAAATGAAAACTATGATCAATACAAACAACAAAGACGGAAGGTCAAAGAATTAGTAGCACAAGCGAAAGAAAAAAGCTGGGAACAATTTGGAAAACAAATGGAAGACAACAGTAAAGAAAGTCAAAAATTATTTTATAAAACACTGAAATCATTAAGAAATGAACAGAGGAAAGTAGCAAATACAGTCAAATCCAAAGAAGGTACAATATTAACGGAAGAACAAAATATCATGAACAGATGGAAGCAATATTTCCAAGAGCTATTATTCACAGATGAAGATAATCAGATAGAACCTGTTGAACAAATTCTAACAGACCAGGTAGAAAATGTGAATGGAGACGAAACGCAGGAAATACAAATAGAAGAAGTAAAAGAAGCACTACGAATACTTAAAAATGGTAAAGCAGCAGGGCATGACAAAATTACGCCAGAAATGTTAAAGTACATGGGGGAAAAGGGCATAGAAATATTGTTAACAATTTTCAACAAAATTTGGAATGGAGATAAAATACCAAACGATTGGGAATTAGCAATAATTGTGCCGATTCACAAGAAAGGAGACACTAAAGAATGCAACAACTACAGAGGCATATCGCTATTGTGTACGGCACTGAAAGTATTGGAAAGAATATTAGAAAAAAGATTAAGAAACAAAATAGAATCAACAATGTCCGAAGTACAAAGTGGATTTAGGAAAGGACGCAGTAGCCAAGACCATATATTCACAGTTAAGGACTTAATACATAAGACTAAGATCACTAACACAAAAACATACATGACATTCATAGATTTAGAAAAAGCGTTTGACAGAGTACAAAGAGAGATAATGTGGAAAATACTAAAAAGAAAAGGTATAAGCACCAATCTTTTAAATGCTATAAAAGGACTTTATAACAAAAACACGAACTACGTAATTAGCCAAAATAGGAAAAGCGAGCTCTTCGAATCAAAGAACGGTTTGAGACAAGGAGGAGTAATGAGCCCAGTCTTATTTACGATATTTATGGATGAGATAATAAAGGAGTGCGATCAAAAACTCAATAAGATACATGTAGGGTATAGAAATCTACTACCAGTAAAAATATCGATATGTGCTTACGCCGATGACGTAGTAATTATGGCAAACAGCGAGGAAAAAATGCAACAAAATGTTAACACCTGGAACGAAATTATAAAGAAATACAATATGAAAATAAATGCGACTAAAACCAAAATAATGGTAATCTCTAACGAACCAACAACTGCTAATATAACAGTAAATAGTGAAACAATAGAACAAGTTAATAAATTCCAATATTTAGGCATAACAATAGATAGTAACGGCACACAAGATGCTGACATAAACGAAAGAATAATTAAAACGACAAAAATATATCACGCAATGAAACACAATTTTATAGGAAAAAAAGAAATAAGCAATAAAACAAAAATGACGGTATTTAACACAATATATAGAGCGATATTGACGTACGGGTGTGAATCATGGATATTGTCAAATAGAACGAAAAGTAAAATACAGGCGATAGAGATGAAATATCTAAGAAGAGTTAAAGGAGTAATATTGTTAGATAGAGTAAGGAATGAAGCCATCAGGGAAGAACTGCAATGCAAACCAATACTAGATTTCATAGAAACACGACAACTAGCCTGGTGGGGACACATGATACGAATGAACGAAAGTAGACCGGTACGCCAAGTGTGGATGACCAACGTTACACCGAAAAGGGGAAGGGAAAGACCAAAGGACACATGGGATAACGTAATAAAGAAGATGCTGACGAAAAGAAACATCCCGATGGAAGAAGCAAGAAGAATCGCAAAGGACAAGAAACAATGGGCAAAATTAGTGCACATGTGAAATTACTGGACATTAAATTATGTAAATTAAATTAAGATTAAGTGAAAATGTATACATCCTACACCTGAGGGTAGAAGGATGACTGACTATATATATATATATATATATATATATATATATATATATATATATATATATATAAATTAATGAAATGCATATTGTTTTAGGAAAAATAATAGATACAAACGATAAACTTTATATAGAAAATATAATAACACAACTAACATTTGCAGCCACAAATTTGATAAATATTCTTAACGAAATTGAAACTACCTTCGCTTTTTGCGAAACAAACACTTTATATTTTGGTATTTTATCGAGAGACGACGTTAAAAGAGAAATTAACAAATTATTACCAAACAGTTTAAAATACCTTGTAATCAAAAATTGGCAAAACCAACAATTAGTTAAAACATATTGTAAATATGAAAAATTCACTTTGGACATAATAATAGACATCCATATTCCTCCTGTACAAAACGAACTTCTACAAATCACCCCCATTCCTACTTTACACGACAACACTTATATTACATTAGACATAACCCCTGGCTATTACACTAAATCTAATACACACATTAATAATTTGAATAAATGTACTTTAGTAGAAGATAAGCTTTATTTATTTGTAATAATGAAAATTCCCTATCAAATAAATGTGTAGAAAATTTGTATTTTAATAGAAATAGTAATAACTGTAAATATATTAAAGTAATTAACCACAATGAAATCATCCTATTACCTAACTCAAATATTGTATATCTCTTTTTACCAAATAAAAAAGTAATAAATATCAAATGTGATCACGAAATTCAAGATAAATAAATTTCCGGAATTTACAGTATAAAAGACTGTTTAATAAACAAAAAAAAATGTTTAAAAATATTAAGTATGATAAAATTATTAACATAAATATCGGGCAAAATAAAAATAAAATAATTCTTAATAAAACATTGAATATAAAAAATCTAGAATCAGTTAAATTTCCAAGTGTTAACGGCAAATTTAGGTATTATGCAAGTATAAAATTTATTAATGATAGAGTCGAATTACATAAGCAGGTATGTGTTTAAGAGAGGAGCTATTTAATTATTTAGTCAGTTGTGATTTGATTGTTGACGTGAGCACAGTGGTATTCAATAGTGATAGTGAGTGTTCATCATTTGTAAAAGGTGGGTGTCAGCATTCAGTTTTTATATATGTGTGTGTGCTAGAATGGCCTCCCCTGAGGCGGGTGTTGAGTATAGGGTGTCGAGAGTTGAGAAAGGGCTATTCTGCGGTTTAGCTATCCCCTCTTCTGCGGTTGAGGAAGAGTCTACAATTCGGTTGGGACTGCCACATTCGCTGCGGTGATGTGGGACAGTACTTTGCGGAGGCTGTCAACCTCATACCAGGTTTGGTTGAGACGTGCTCACGCTGCGGTGTTGAGACAGGGCTATTCTGCGGTTTAGCTATCCCCTCTTCTGCGGTTGAGGAAGAGTCTACAATTCGGTTGGGACTACCACATTCGCTGCGGTGATGTGGGACAGTACTTTGCGGAGGCTGTCAACCTCATACCAGGTTTGGTTGAGACGTGCTCACGCTGCGGTGTTGAGACAGGGCTATTCTGCGGTTTAGCTATCCCCTCTTCTGCGGTTGAGGAAGAGTCTACAATTCGGTTGGGACTGCCACATTCGCTGCGGTGATGTGGGACAGTACTTTGCGGAGGCTGTCAACCTCATACCAGGTTTGGTTGAGGCGTGCTCACGCTGCGGTGTTGAGACAGGGCTATTCTGCGGTTTAGCTATCCCCTCTTCTGCGGTTGAGGAAGAGTCTACAGTTCGGCTGGGACTGCCACACTTACTGCGGGGGTGTGGGGCAGTACTTTGCGGAGGCTGCCATCCTAATACCTATATCCTTTCTCTCACCTATTCTCTCTTTTAAGGTTTAGGAACTGGTACTGATCACTCACTGAGCGAAGAGTTTCTCATATCTCTGTTTATTTCAGATTTCGAGTGTGTCCAGCCCAGAAGGCCCCCAGAACTAGATGACCGAGAAGGGAGCGTCGACTGGGAGATATATTTGTTAACCATAATGTTATTTTCTTTCATAATTGTATTTTAAAATAATTAATAAATAGGTATACTTAACATTTCAGAAGTGGGATCTGAACACCTTTAACCTTCAGATTTACATACAGCATAACTTTTGGAGCATTGCGGATATTTGTTACATTTATGTTTAGCTGGATAACGAAACTAGAACAACATTTCAATATGGCATTACCTAACAACAGTCCTCAGTTTCAATACGCAAGTTCAGTTAGAAGGCTATCACCGAATAATGTGCAATGGATGCAGGAAAAACAATTCTCAGTTGAACCATCTAATTACTCTGTCCGTCCAGAAACCGTAAAACCATTTTGATTCTTCAGATACAAGTCTTTCAAGCGAAAAATGGATTCAGAAAATAGATGATTTGCGCGCTATGTATAAATGGGATGAAGTAACTACCATTATGTATGTGACATCACGATTGAAGGGGTATGCGCAAACGTGGTATAAAGGTCTGCAAGGAATAAATCATTCTTGGGAAACATGGAAGACTATGTGTTAGAGGCATTTCCGTCACAGAAAAATTACTTTCAGTTGCTTCAAGAAATGATGGCTCGCATTAAAAAACCGGATGACACGATGTTGCAATATTACTATTAGAAGCTGGCGCTACTCAATGCTTGTGACATCACAAGAGAAAAGGCCGTCTCATGCATCACTGATGGAATTCCTGACGAAAACACCAAAACTGCTGCTCTTTCTAGAGATTACAAGAAACCGGAGTCTCTTTTATTATTTTTGAAAACGGTCAAGGATAATCTATCTACACGAAGCCTGTCTGTTCCCCATAAACGCGATTTACATTGAGTTTCTCAAAAGAACAAGCTGCCTTTCTATACTACCCAGCATCACAATGATGGTATGGCAAACGTCCGTTGTTTTACTTGCGGAAAATTGGGACATACACGCACACATTATGGCATCAAACGGCAAACTTAAATCGAATTACGTAGGACGAAATGGAGGTGAGTTCAGTGGAAATAGGAATCGCCAACCACAACAACGTCAACATCTAAATGTTCAGCGTCAACAACAGCCACAACCACAATTTCCAGAAAGGAACATCGTAGTAACTTCTGCGGAGATAAGTGGAAATTGTAAATTTTTAATGGATGTTGAAGTAAATGGAACGGGAGTCAAATCATACGTCGATATGGGATCTGCTTGCATCATCATGAAGGAATCAGTAGCACAACTAAAATTACTTTTCAACAAACACAAAACAGTTACTCTGCGTGGTTTCGGGAATGGATGTGTGAAGACTTTAGGTGAAACTGAAGTTCAGAAGTTGAAAATTGATGAAGTAGAGCTATATGTACTATTCAACATAGTACCAGACACAGTTCAATCCATACATATAATTGTTGGACAACCTTTCGCAGAATTACCGGAGGTAGTTGTTTACAAGGATTCAAATCGGCTAAGATTTTACAGGAAAAACGACTCACCATTCAGTGAAATCGAAGCGACACCCCGTAAGAAGGTAAACATCTGGACCAAACATGCAACTGTTGTACCTCCAGGACATGTAGGGATAACTTTTTGTAGATTTAAGCGTACGAACACCTGAAGGAAACGAGCATGTATTCCCGCGAACAATTGTAGAAGCAGACCAGGATATGGAATGTGTTCTTCCAGTCGTAAATCTATCAGATACGGATATAACATTTCAGAAGGATAAAATTGTAGCAAGAGGATGAAAGTGTCAAGCTGATAATAATGAAGTGCAAAAAAATGAAGGAATTGATTTTACGGAGGATGAACTACATGTGAGAACGGATATAAATAAGGATCAACGCGAACAACTGATACGTCTATTGCAGGAATAAAGAGATTGTTTTGCAAGAACTGTGAAGGATATTTGATGCACGAATGCTACTGAAGTGGATATTTTACTGACTGATGACGTGATGACACACCCATTACTTACAGGCCGTACAGATTATCAATTTCAGAAAGGAAACAAGTTCAGGGAATAGTACAAGAGCTTCTGGATTGCGACATTATACGCGAATCACCTTCACCCTTTTTAGCACCGATTTTACTAGTGAAGAAAAAGAACGGAGAAGCACGAATGTGTATCGACTACAGGCATTTGAATAAAGTAACCGTGTAAGACCGATAACCCTTACCAAGAATTGATGACCAATTGAATCGGTCGCAAGAAGCGAAGTTCTTCACAACTTAAGATATGAAAACAGGATACTACCAGATACCTATCGCGGAGAGTTCAAAGTATAAAACTGCATTTGTAACACCAGACGGACACTATGAGTTTAATCGTCTTCCTTTTGGATTATCCAATGGACCATCAGTTTTTCAGAGGCTAATCAACAAAGTTCTAGGATCATGTCGATGTCGTAACACCATCGCCATGGCCTGCTTAGATGACATCATCTGCCTATCATCATCATTTACAGAGGGAATTCAGCGGCTGACGACACTGTTCGACATTTTTAGGGCGAACAACTTGACACTGAATATGAAGAAATGTTTCTTTTTTCAGAGCAGCATAAATTATTTAGGATTTGATATTGATCGAGATGGAGTTAGACCTGCAGCAGAGAAAATAAAAGCCGTCACCGAATTTCAGGCACCGAAGAATGTACATCAAGTAAGACATGTTGTAAGATTTTAAGAGCACATCTTTAATACTTTTGGAGTCCTGACAAGATTAGTTTCCAATCGAGGAACAGCCTTTACATCGAAGCAATTCATAAACTACTGTCGGGAAAAGAGCATTAAACATATAATGAACGCTTTGGCTACACCACGCGCTAATGGTCAGTGCGAAAGGGTAAATTCCACGATCTTAGCGGCACTTGCTACTTCAATACAAGAAGAAAACAAAAGGGACACAAAATTGGCACAAGTACAGTTTTCATTTAATAATGCAGTAAACTTGTCAACTAAGAAAACACCAAGCGAGTTTTTATTCGGTTACCGACCTAGATCTACTAGTGACGCAATTTTAAGCACCGAAGTTCAACCAGAGCAGCCAGTAATAAATGTGACTGATACTCGGCAAGAAGTGCACAACAATTATTAAACGAACAACAACGGATTAAAAGTAATTACGACAAACACAGGTGCAACATGCAACTTCTAGCCCCGTTTGACGGACCCTTTCAAGTGAGGCAAGTCCTACCAAATGACAGATATTTAGTTTAAGAGTTACCTGGTTCTAAACGAACTAAAAGAGGCAAGTATAGTAATGTTATTGCAATAGGCTGAATGAAGCCATATGTCGAACCGGAAGGAATATCTGTGTCGTCCAGAAGTAAAGTAAGCGAGGTAGATGACGATATACACGACATCGTAGATTAGTCCGCGAGGACGCGGAAAAGTCAGGATGGCCGAACTGTTAACGGCAAATTTAGGTATTATGCAAGTATAAAATTTATTAATGATAGAGTCGAATTACATAAGCAGGTATGTGTTTAAGAGAGGAGCTATTTAATTATTTAGTCAGTTGTGATTTGATTGTTGACGTGAGCACAGTGGTATTCAATAGTGATAGTGAGTGTTCATCATTTGTAAAAGGTGGGTGTCAGCATTCAGTTTTTATATATGTGTGTGTGCTAGAATGGCCTCCCCTGAGGCGGGTGTTGAGTATAGGGTGTCGAGAGTTGAGAAAGGGCTATTCTGCGGTTTAGCTATCCCCTCTTCTGCGGTTGAGGAAGAGTCTACAATTCGGTTGGGACTGCCACATTCGCTGCGGTGATGTGGGACAGTACTTTGCGGAGGCTGTCAACCTCATACCAGGTTTGGTTGAGACGTGCTCACGCTGCGGTGTTGAGACAGGGCTATTCTGCGGTTTAGCTATCCCCTCTTCTGCGGTTGAGGAAGAGTCTACAATTCGGTTGGGACTGCCACATTCGCTGCGGTGATGTGGGACAGTACTTTGCGGAGGCTGTCAACCTCATACCAGGTTTGGTTGAGACGTGCTCACGCTGCGGTGTTGAGACAGGGCTATTCTGCGGTTTAGCTATCCCCTCTTCTGCGGTTGAGGAAGAGTCTACAATTCGGTTGGGACTGCCACATTCGCTGCGGTGATGTGGGACAGTACTTTGCGGAGGCTGTCAACCTCATACCAGGTTTGGTTGAGGCGTGCTCACGCTGCGGTGTTGAGACAGGGCTATTCTGCGGTTTAGCTATCCCCTCTTCTGCGGTTGAGGAAGAGTCTACAGTTCGGCTGGGACTGCCACACTTACTGCGGGGGTGTGGGGCAGTACTTTGCGGAGGCTGCCATCCTAATACCTATATCCTTTCTCTCACCTATTCTCTCTTTTAAGGTTTAGGAACTGGTACTGATCACTCACTGAGCGAAGAGTTTCTCATATCTCTGTTTATTTCAGATTTCGAGTGTGTCCAGCCCAGAAGGCCCCCAGAACTAGATGACCGAGAAGGGAGCGTCGACTGGGAGATATATTTGTTAACCATAATGTTATTTTCTTTCATAATTGTATTTTAAAATAATTAATAAATAGGTATACTTAACACAAGTCAACAAATAACACACTTAAATGAAATTAATAACTTTGAGTCACATTCAATATTTTTTGATATAATTTTATGTATTGTTACCATAGTTGTAATCATGTTCTTATTTTATAAAATTTATGTAATAATTAAGAAAAGAAATTTAATCAAATCAAATAAAAATAAACTAACAATTGAACATCCAACAGGTATACTTTCATCTTAGGGGGGAGGAATTATGTAGACGCTCATCCCTTATTTCATCAGTTTCCACTCTGTAACATTAAATCCTACACAGCATAAACATCATATGACACAAAGGTAATAAATAGACCAACTCTACTAGAATCCGTTAGATTATGTAAGTCTGTAGAATAATTAACTTCGTATTATTCTAGTTGTATCTTGTATGTTAAATAAAAACTTTTTAAAAACATGAAATCATATTTCATTGATTTAATTTACATATATATATATATATATATATATATATATATATATATATATATATATATAATAAACAAAGTCAAATTATAAATGTTATATGTTAGAGGGTAATTATTTACAAGCATTAGATAACAACTTACTTCACTCCCAATCTTTCTTAATTGAATTAATTAGTTATAATGTGTTTGATAACACTGAGTTTATAGCATGCAGTTATTGTTTATTTGAATCAGTACTCTATTGGCAGTCGTGAGATAAGTGTCGGAGGTGTTTGATTCAATAGGTGAGACACAATACTTATGAGTTACTGAGTGTGAGACAGTATATTTACTGTAGTGTGATCTTGATTTTATCCTATCCCTATCCGCGGCGCGTAAACCCGTTAACACTGCATTGACAGGAGGGTGAAGCCGAGGCGCGACGCACCAGGGTACCCTGGTGCCAACGGTGCCCTGCTAGAACAGGTGCCTTAGTTTCGCTTGCATCTCGGTGGGGAGGTGGAGTATGGGTTTGTACTCGGCTTTCACTCATACTCCTGAAGCCTTGGTATAACTCACTGTGGGAGATGTCAAGTTGCTCGATGGATTTCGAGTGTTCTGCTACCGTGGATTCGGTAGCCGGCATATCGTGGATTCGATATGTGACACTCCTTTCGAGGAGTATCCTTTTCAATTTTACCCGTCTTACCTGGTTTGTTGTTGAGTGTGAGTGTTGTTGTGTGTGCGAATGATATATAGTTGTGTGCAATGTGTTTCACTAAGCATTAGCTTACTCTTTGACTTTCCTTTTCAGGGTGTTCCAAATTAAAAGACGTGATTGGCGTATCATATATTTATTGTTATTTTCGTATCAGAGTGTACAATTATTTAATTAATTATATTGATTGCAATTATTTCAGACTTTTATTTTAGCTACTCTACATCATTAAAATATCTTCATAACAATTCAGAAGTGGGATCGGAACCTGGATTAGGATTCTTTAATTGTTTTAACATGTCACATCATCAGGATAACGAATCTACTGGAATTGGGAACGCGTCTCCTAAAATCAACCTTTTGATACGAATGGCGGAAAACAGTATCAACGAAAGAACAGGCCGGTAAAACCGGACATGTTAAAAGAGATTGTCGTGCAGTTAGACAAGCATCTACTTCTAGCAACGCTTTCAGACTAACTATGCATATCCGACCACCGCTACTAAACAACCGCACACAACCAACCTCATCGAATGACGATAAGCAACCTTTTGTTATACTAAGATTTGTCGGATAGTTCGGAAAGCGACACCACAGCACAGGATGAAGATACGTTAGGAGTACAAGATGTCCTCGAGGACAAGGACTAAGTCAGGATAGTCGAATGTTATAACCACTTTTATTTAATTTAATTCCCTTATTAATTTAGGAATGTACCTATTTACTATTCTTTTTTCTATTGTCTTACGTAAATGGTTACGGTACACTATTACTTCAACTCCGTAAGTTAATTTTAAATAGTTCCGTTTTGATACTCTAGTAGTAAATAACGTGAAGTGATTTCATTGTGAATTCTTATTAAGAGAGCGTGTTGTGACAACAGGTGAGAGGGTTTTTATCTTATACTTAACGCGTTGTGTGAGCGGTTTTATTTCATGTTTAAAGCGTATTGTGAGATATTTTATTTAATGGTTAATGCGTAGTATGGAATAGTTTATTTAATAGTTAACGTATAATGGGAGATAGTATATTTGTGGATTAACGCTTGGTTTGAGATGCTTTATTCGATGGTTAACTCGTAGAGCGATATAGTGTCTGATACGTTTGGCGCGGATGGAGCCTCTTGAGTGTGTCTCGGGGTTGCCTGATATATGGAGCCTCTTGAGTGTATCTCGGGGTTACCGATACGTAGAATCCGTCGTGAGTGTGTCTCCGGGTTGTAGGACCGCGGATGAAGCCTCTTGAGTGTGTCTCGGGGTTGCCTGATATACGGAGCCTCTTGAGTGTGTCTCGGGGTTACCGGTGCGTTTGAATCCGTCGCGGATGTAGCCTTTTGAGACATTTCAATTGAACCGAATTCGATACAAGTTATTGATATGATTGTAGGACAATCACTGACAGAATTGCTACACATACGAATTTTTAAAGATGACAAGACGTTGCTTTTATTTATAGCTGATGAAGTTAGTTTACCGCAGATCGGTGCGTTACCAGTAAAAAAACAAAACGTTATGGACAATGGAAGCAGTAGTTATACCTCCAGGTTATGCTGGGAATATAATATGTCTTGTGAACTCTACGGAAGATAGGTTCATTGACCGTAGCGTATGTTCTAAGGAAAATCAAGAACACTATTTACCATGATGCGTATTTTCGACGGATGAAGAAGGGACTCGCATATTACCCGTTTGAAATTTATCAAATAATGATCTTATAAAAAAGAAAAAGAAGTTGCGCGCGGAACCATATGCAAGGAAGACAGTCTAGATATGACCTCAGGATACTATCAGGTACCTGTAACTGAAAATCACGACATCGAACATCGTTTGTCACTCCAGATGACCAGTTTGAATTTACTAGGATGCTCTTCGGTTTAACAAATGCTCCAAGTGTATTTCAACGTATGGTGAATAAAATATTGGGACGATTACGAGATTCGATAGTACTAGCATATCTAGGTGACATACTTTGTTTAGTCCCAGACTTCGAAGAAGGATTTCGAAGATTGAAAATTATATTGGAAGTTTCTAGAGAACATAGGTGAGTTACTTAGGTTTTGATATTGACGCTGACGGAATACTTTCCGGTAAAGAAAAGATCCGTGCTTTAAGTGACTTCCAAACACCAGAAAACGTACTTCAAATTCGGCACTTTATCGGACTAGCAAACCTTTTTTTTTAGGAAATTCATTAATGCATTCGCTGTAGGTTACAACTCCAGAATTTACGTTTTCCGTGGAATACTGACAGGGTACGAGGATGAGTCATGTAGATGCGTTAAGTCGATAGAAGGCCAAGACACAACGGACTTGTTTGACAAAAAAAAAAACTAAATATCACAGGTTCTTAGTAAAACAACTGAAACTGACTACAAAAAAAAATCAATTTATAAAGATTATTGCTTAAAAAAACGGTCGAATATATCGCATTACTTGTAAAGGACTGCAATGGGTTGTACCCCGGAGTCTAACACGAGAGATAGTGAAGAATCCTCATGATGATTTCGGTCACTTCGGGGTGGAGAAAATGTTGAACAAGCTAACTGAAACATAATGGTTTCCTAAAATGCGAGAATATGTGAGGAAATATATAAACTGCTGCAAAGCAGGTCTGTATCATAAAGTACCAAAAGGAAAACGAGAAGGATTTCTTCACCCAATACGAAAAGTAGTTGTGCCTTTTCATACCATTCACATGGACCACTTAGGACCATTCAACAAGAGCGGATTCGGGCAACAAGTATGTAATTGTTATCGTAGAAGAATTTACAAAATTCACTTTGCTACGAGCAGTAAAAAAAAAAACAACGAAAACAAAACCGGTTCTAAATTTCTTACAATACATAATCGATATGTTTGGTGTACCGACAAGATCAATTAATGACTTGGATCAGCTTTACATCTAAAGAATGTGAACAACTTTGCAAACATTATGGACCAGTGGTGAGAGGTTCAACGGAACAGCTTTAGCTGCCTTAGCAACTTCCAGGACCGATGACAAACATTGGGATAAGAGAGTATCAGGAGTTCAATTCTCAGTTAACAATACTAATTGCGCAGAAACTGGAAAAACGTCTAGCGAATTATTGTACAGTTACCGTCCAAGAGCACCAAATGACTCAAGGTTGACGAACAAAATTCAGAGCAGTAATTATCGATATAGCAGAAACGCGACAAGAGGTTGCTAAGAAAATAGAAAACGATCAACAAAAACAAGCAGTTTGATTTCACATAAAAACAAAAGCTCCACAAAAATTCAGTTGCGGAGACCTTGTTTTTGTAAAGAAATAATATACAGTGATAGAGGGAAACAGTAAAAAAAAAAATATTACTACATTATGCTGGACCATTTAAAATAGAGAACGTTTATTCAAACGAAGATATCTAGTTGTGGAAATGAATGGATCAAATAGGAGCATGAGATGCGGATATAAAAACGTAATAGCAGTGGACAACATGAAACGATGGGTACTAGTAAAAGATTAGATGAATAATTCAGAAAGTGACAGACTGCGTCAGATGATGATGTTCATGGAATTGAAAATTAACTTCTCGAGGGCGAGAGTTTTTCAGGACGGCCGAACTGTTAGAGGGTAATTATTTACAAGCATTAGATAACAACTTACTTCACTCCCAATCTTTCTTAATTGAATTAATTAGTTATAATGTGTTTGATAACACTGAGTTTATAGCATGCAGTTATTGTTTATTTGAATCAGTACTCTATTGGCAGTCGTGAGATAAGTGTCGGAGGTGTTTGATTCAATAGGTGAGACACAATACTTATGAGTTACTGAGTGTGAGACAGTATATTTACTGTAGTGTGATCTTGATTTTATCCTATCCCTATCCGCGGCGCGTAAACCCGTTAACACTGCATTGACAGGAGGGTGAAGCCGAGGCGCGACGCACCAGGGTACCCTGGTGCCAACGGTGCCCTGCTAGAACAGGTGCCTTAGTTTCGCTTGCATCTCGGTGGGGAGGTGGAGTATGGGTTTGTACTCGGCTTTCACTCATACTCCTGAAGCCTTGGTATAACTCACTGTGGGAGATGTCAAGTTGCTCGATGGATTTCGAGTGTTCTGCTACCGTGGATTCGGTAGCCGGCATATCGTGGATTCGATATGTGACACTCCTTTCGAGGAGTATCCTTTTCAATTTTACCCGTCTTACCTGGTTTGTTGTTGAGTGTGAGTGTTGTTGTGTGTGCGAATGATATATAGTTGTGTGCAATGTGTTTCACTAAGCATTAGCTTACTCTTTGACTTTCCTTTTCAGGGTGTTCCAAATTAAAAGACGTGATTGGCGTATCATATATTTATTGTTATTTTCGTATCAGAGTGTACAATTATTTAATTAATTATATTGATTGCAATTATTTCAGACTTTTATTTTAGCTACTCTACATCATTAAAATATCTTCATAACATATATTTAAAATTTATAACTTACATTTAATCGTTCAATGAGGTGTATATGCACTGCCATGGATATTTTTACAAGTTGCATTGAAGTCATTGTGGTTAGCGACCAGAGCAGAAAACGAACTGAATAAACATTAAGTCGTATATCCCAAAAAGGTTCAAGTTTATCGTTAAAAATTGGTTACAAAATGTTCTAGAAGTTCTTCGTTAATTACACAACATAGCAACACAAGTTTGCAGTTGTAATAATAAGCTGATATATTTCACCACAAAATGTTCTAGAAGAATTTTTGTACATCCGCGCAATGTGAGCTGATAAATTATTCAGATCAGTTTATAATTAGCTGATAGTTCACGCAATAAGGTTATCATATCAACTTGTTTGCACTCGAAAACATCATTTCAACTTCAATTTCGCTGTGGACACAGCAACGATTAGTGGCCGTCTTCGTTACATCTTGATACTTGGCCCCCGTTAATTACCTAAAAAATAGACCTATATGACTGAAGACAGGTACCCCACCTGTTCATTAAACAATAGCCGAAGTCAGGTACCTACTTGTTAATTAATTAAACAATACACCTACCTGATACAGGTTAATTACAACAATACACGTATCTTATACAGGTTAATTAAAACAATACACCTACCTGATACAGGTTAATTAAAACAATATACCTACCTGACCAGTCTCCCCCACCTGGATAAACCAGGTACTTGGGGTTGCTGAAGAAGGGGTTAGGGGTTGCTTAAGAACTGCCCCTAAGAGGCTAGGGGTTGCTGAAGAACTGCCTCTAAGGGGCTAGGGGTTGCTGAAGAACTGCCTCTAAGGGGCTAGGGGTTGCTGAAGAACTAAGGGGCTAGGGGTTGCTGAAGAACTGCCGAAGAAGGCGTTCAGAATCCCCTACTTGATACAGGTTAATTAAAACAACACACCTACCTGACCAGTCTCCCCCACCTGGATAAACCAGGTACTTGGGGTTGCTGAAGAAGGGGTTGCTAAAGAACTGCCTCTAAGGCGTTGCTGAAGAACTGCCAACGCAGAGGCTAGGGGTTGGTGAAGAACTGCCGAAGAAGGGCTTCACACAGCCAAATATCCAAGAAATCCACCCCTAAGTCTTAAGGGGTTGCTGAAGAACTGCTGAAGAGTGGTAGATCTGGATGACCACGATCATCGAGCTTGGACGGCCATCGAGTTTGAGTTAGAATCCCTAGAGCATATCTACTATAAACATTCAATTTTCGGGTGTAATTTTAATGAATACGTTGTATATTGTAAGCTACATGGGCTGGATTCTAGAATACCTACCACACTTGAAATAGCAATTTTCTTGTTGCAATGTTTTCTTTTAGCTAAAAGATGATGAAAAATTATAAAATTCGGGCGCGGAAGCAAATATTTATATGATTTTTTACAAAAATAAAGTCAGATTTTACCTATTCTTAATGAATACGTTGTATAGTGTAAGCTACATGAGCTGGATTCTAGAATACCTACCACACTTAAAATAGCAATTATCTTATTGCAATGTTTTCTTTTAGCTAAAATATGATGAAGAATTATAAAATTCGGGCGCGGAAGCAAATATTTATATAAATTTTTACAAAAATTAATTCAGATTTTACCTATTCTTGATAAATACGTTGTATATTGTAAGCTGCATGGGCTGGATTCTAGAATACCTACTACACTTGAAAAAGCAATTTTCTTGTTGCAATGTTTTCTTTTAGCTAAAATATGATGAAAAATTATAAAATTCGGGCGCGGAAGCAAATATTTATATGAATTTTTGCAAAAATAAAGTCAGATTTTACCTTTTCTTGATGAATACGTTGTTTATTGTAAGCTACATGTGCTGGATTCTAGAATACCTATCACACTTGAAATAGCAATTTCCCTGTTGCAATATTTTCTTTTAGCTAAAATATGATAAAGAATTATAAAATTCGGACGCGGCAGCAAATATTTATATGATTTTTTACAAAAATAAAGTCAGATTTTACCTATTCTTGATGAATACGTTGTATAATGTAAGCTACATGGGCTGGATTCTAGAATACCTACCACACTTGAAATAGCAATTTTTCTTGTAGCAATGTTTTCTTTTAGCTAAAATATGATAATGAATTATAAAATTCAAGCACGGAAGCAAATATTTATATGATTTTTTACCAAAATAAAGTCAGATTTTACCTATTCTTGAAATGGATATTTTTGTTAAATCATTCATATTCATAATTTAGGATCTATACTATGGATAATTTTAGCATTGGACATGCAAAGTGACCATAACGTGGTACCAATCAGATAATAAACATTCAAATTTCGGGTCTCATTTTAATGAATACGTTGTATATTTAATCTACATGGGCTGGATTCTAAAATACCTACCACACTTGAAATAGCAATTTTCTTGTTGCAATGTTTTCTTTTAGCTAAAATATGATGAAGAATTATAAAATTCGAGCGCGGAAGCAAATATTTATATGATTTTTTACAAAAATAAAGTCAGATTTTACCTATTCTTGATAAATACGTTGTATATTGTAAGCTACATGGTCTGGATTCTAGATACCTACCACACTTGAAATAGCAATTTCTTGTTGCAATGTTTTTTTTTTAGCTAAAATATGATAAAGAATTATAAAATTCGGGCGCGGATGCAAATATTTAAATGAGTTTTTTTAAAAATAAAGTCAGATTTAAACTATTCTTGATGAATACGTTGTATATTGTAACCTACATGGGCTGGATTGTAGAATACCTGCCAAACTTAAAATAGCAATTATCTTGTTGCAATGTAATCTTTTAGCTAAAATATGATAAAGAATTAAGAAACTCGGGCACGAAAGCAAATTTTTATATGATTTTTTACAAAAATAAAGTCAGATTTTACCTA
Organism: Stenolophus ochropezus; assembly: GCA_035578165.1. Classification (NCBI taxonomy): domain Eukaryota; kingdom Metazoa; phylum Arthropoda; class Insecta; order Coleoptera; family Carabidae; genus Stenolophus; species Stenolophus ochropezus. Next base: position 380,897 of record JAQOWZ010000102.1, on the reverse strand, counting down.
TTCTTGATAAATACGTTGTATATTGTAAGCTACATGTGCTGGATTTTAGAATACCTACCACATTCGAAATAGCAATTTTCTTGCTGCAATGATTTCTTTTAGTTAAAATATGATGAAAAATTATAAAATTTAGGTTCGGAAGCAAATATTTATACGATTTTTTAGAAAAATATAGTCAGATTTTACCTATTCTTGATGAATACGTTATATATTGTAAGCTACATTGGCTGGATTCTAAAATACCTAAAACACTCGAAATAGCAATTTTCTTGTTGCAATGATTTCTTTTAGTTAAAATATGATGAAAAATTATAAAATTCTGGTGCGGAAGCAAATATTTATATGATTTTTTAGAAAAATAAAGTCAGATATTACCTTTTCTTGATGAATACGTTGTATATTGTAAGCTACAAGAGCTGGACTCTAGAATACCTACCACATTTGAAATAGCAATTTTCTTGTTGCAATGTTTTCTTTTAGCTAAAATATGATGAAGAATTATAAAACACGGGCGCGGTAGCAAATATTTATATGATTTTGTACAAAAATAAAGTCTGATTTTACCTATTCTTGATGAATACGTTGTATATTATAAGCTGCATGGGCTGGCTTCTAGACTACCTACCACACTTAAAATAGCAACTTTCTTGTTGCAATGTTTTCTTTTAGCTAAAATATGATAAAGAATTATAAAATTCGGGCGCGGAAGCAAATATTTATATAATTTTTTACAAAAAATAAAGTCACTTTTTACCTATTCTTGATGAATACGTTGTATATTGTAAGCTACATTTTTTTCTTGATGAATACGTTGTTTATTGTAAGCTACATGTGCTGGATTCTAGAATACCTATCACACTTGAAATAGCAATTTCCTTGTTGCAATATTTTCTTTTAGCTAAAATATGATAAAGAATTATAAAATTCGGACGCGGCAGCAAATATTTATATGATTTTTTACAAAAATAAAGTCAGATTTTACCTATTCTTGATGAATACGTTGTATAATGTAAGCTACATGGGCTGGATTCTAGAATACCTACCACACTTGAAATAGCAATTTTTCTTGTAGCAATGTTTTCTTTTAGCTAAAATATGATAATGAATTATAAAATTCAAGCACGGAAGCAAATATTTATATGATTTTTTACCAAAATAAAGTCAGATTTTACCTATTCTTGAAATGGATATTTTTGTTAAATCATTCATATTCATAATTTAGGATCTATACTATGGATAATTTTAGCATTGGACATGCAAAGTGACCATAACGTGGTACCAATCAGATAATAAACATTCAAATTTCGGGTCTCATTTTAATGAATACGTTGTATATTTAATCTACATGGGCTGGATTCTAAAATACCTACCACACTTGAAATAGCAATTTTCTTGTTGCAATGTTTTCTTTTAGCTAAAATATGATGAAGAATTATAAAATTCGAGCGCGGAAGCAAATATTTATATGATTTTTTACAAAAATAAAGTCAGATTTTACCTATTCTTGATAAATACGTTGTATATTGTAAGCTACATGGTCTGGATTCTAGATACCTACCACACTTGAAATAGCAATTTCTTGTTGCAATGTTTTTTTTTTAGCTAAAATATGATAAAGAATTATAAAATTCGGGCGCGGATGCAAATATTTAAATGAGTTTTTTTAAAAATAAAGTCAGATTTAAACTATTCTTGATGAATACGTTGTATATTGTAACCTACATGGGCTGGATTGTAGAATACCTGCCAAACTTAAAATAGCAATTATCTTGTTGCAATGTAATCTTTTAGCTAAAATATGATAAAGAATTAAGAAACTCGGGCACGAAAGCAAATTTTTATATGATTTTTTACAAAAATAAAGTCAGATTTTACCTATTCTTGATAAATACGTTGTATATTGTAAGCTACATGTGCTGGATTTTAGAATACCTACCACATTCGAAATAGCAATTTTCTTGCTGCAATGATTTCTTTTAGTTAAAATATGATGAAAAATTATAAAATTTAGGTTCGGAAGCAAATATTTATACGATTTTTTAGAAAAATATAGTCAGATTTTACCTATTCTTGATGAATACGTTATATATTGTAAGCTACATTGGCTGGATTCTAAAATACCTAAAACACGCGAAATAGCAATTTTCTTGTTGCAATGATTTCTTTTAGTTAAAATATGATGAAAAATTATAAAATTCTGGTGCGGAAGCAAATATTTATATGATTTTTTAGAAAAATAAAGTCAGATATTACCTTTTCTTGATGAATACGTTGTATATTGTAAGCTACAAGAGCTGGACTCTAGAATACCTACCACATTTGAAATAGCAATTTTCTTGTTGCAATGTTTTCTTTTAGCTAAAATATGATGAAGAATTATAAAACACGGGCGCGGTAGCAAATATTTATATGATTTTGTACAAAAATAAAGTCTGATTTTACCTATTCTTGATGAATACGTTGTATATTATAAGCTGCATGGGCTGGCTTCTAGACTACCTACCACACTTAAAATAGCAACTTTCTTGTTGCAATGTTTTCTTTTAGCTAAAATATGATAAAGAATTATAAAATTCGGGCGCGGAAGCAAATATTTATATAATTTTTTACAAAAAATAAAGTCACTTTTTACCTATTCTTGATGAATACGTTGTATATTGTAAGCTACATATGCTGGATTCTAGAATATCTACCATACTTGAAATAGCAATTTTCTTGTTGCAATGTTTACTTTTAGCTAAAATATGATGAATAATTACAAAATTCGGGCGCGGAAGCAAATATTTATAGGTTTTTTTTACAAAAATAAGTCAGATTTTACCTATTCTTGATGAATACGTTGTATATTGTAAGCTACATGGGCTGGATTCTAGAATACCTACCACACTTGAAATAGCAATTTTCATATTGCAATGTTTCCTTTTAGCTAAAATATGATAAAGAATTATAAAATTCGGTTGCGGAAGCAAATATTTATATGATTTTTTACTAAAATAATGTCAGATTTTACTTTTTTTTGAAGTGGATATTCTTGTTAAAACATTCATATTCATGCTTTAGGATCTATACTATGGATAATTTTAGCATTGCCATGCAAAAGAGACCATAACGTGGTACCAATCAGATAATAAACATTCAATTTTCGGGTGTCGTTTTAATGAATACGTTGTATATAGTAAGCTACATAGGCTGGATTCTAGATACCTACCACGCTTGAAATAGCAATATTCTTGTTGCAATGTTTTCTTTTAGCTAAAATATGATAAAAAATTATAAAATTCGGGCGCGGAAGCAAATATTTATATGATTTTTTACAAAAATAAAGTCAGATTTTACCTATTCTTAATAAATACGTTGTATATTGTAAGCTACATGGGCTGGATTCTAGAATATCTACCACACTTGAAATAGTAATTTTCTTGTAGCAATGTTTACTTTTAGCTAAAATATGATAAATAACTATAAAATTCGGGCGCGAAAGAAAATATTTATATGATTTTATACAAAAATAAAGTCTGATTTTACCTAGTCTTGATGAATACGTTGTATATTGTAAGCTACATGGGCTGGATTCTAGACTACCTACCACACTTGAAATAGCAATTTTCTTGTTGCAATGTTTTCTTTTAGCTAAAATATGATAAAGAATTAGAAAATTTGGGCGCGGAAGCAAATAGTTATATGATTTTTTAAAAATAAAGTTAGATTTCACCTATTCTTGATGAATACGTTTTATATTGTAAGCTACATGGGCTGGATTCTAGAATACCTACCACACTTGAAATAGCAATTTTCATGTTGCAATGTTTTCCTTTAGGTAAAATATGATAAAGAATTTTAAAATTCGGGCGCGGAAGCAAATATTTATATGATTTTTTGCTAAAATAATGTCAAATTTTACTTATTTTTGAAGTGGATATTTTTGTTAAAACATTCATATTCATGCTTTAGGATCTATACTATGGATAATTTTAGCATTGGACATGCAAAAAAAACCATAACGTGGTACCAATCAGAAAATAATCATTCAATTTTCGGGTGTCATTTTAATTAATACGTTGTATATAGTAAGCTATATAGGCTGGATTCTAGATACCTACCACACTTGATATAGCAATTTTCTTGTTCCAATGTTTTCTTTTAGCTAAAATATGATAAAAAATTATAAAATTCGGGCGCGGAAGCAAATATTTATATTATTTTTTACAAAAATAAAGTCAGATTTTACCTATTCTTAATAAATACGTTGTATATTGTAAGCTACATGGGCTGGATTCTAGAATATCTACCACACTTGAAATAGTAATTTTCTTGTTGCAATGTTTACTTTTAGCTAAAATATGATAAATAACTATAATATTCGGGCACGAAAGAAAATATTTATATGGTTTTATACAAAAATAAAGTCTGATTTTTACCTATTCTTTATAAATACGTTGTATATTGTAAGCTACATGGGCTGGATTCTAGACTACCTACCACACTTGAAATAGCAATTATCTTGTTGCAATGTTTTCTTTTAGCTAAAATATGATAAAGAATTATAAAATTTGGGCGCGGAAGCAAATAGTTATATAATTTTTTAAAAAATAAATTTATATTTTACCTATTCTTGATGAATACGTTTTATATTGTAAGCTACATGGGCTGTATTCTAGAATATCTACCATACATGAAATAGCAATTTTCTTGTTGCAATGTTTTCTTTTAGCTAAAATATGATGAAGAATTTTAAAATTCGGGCGCGGAAGCAAATATTTATACGATTTTTTACTAAAATATTGTCAAATTTTACTTATTTTTGAAGTGGATATTTTTGTTAAAACATTCTTATTCATGCTTTAGGATCTATACTATGGATAATTTTAGCATTGGATATGCAAAAGAGACCATAACGTGGTACCAACCAGATAATAAACATTCAATTTTCGGGTGTCATTTTAATGAATACGTTGTATATAATAAGCTATATAGGCTGGCTTCTAGACTACCTACCACACTTGAAATAGCAATTTTCTTGTTGCAATGTTTTCTTTTAGCTAAAATATGACGAGGAATTATAAAATTAGGGCGCGGAAGCAAATCTTTATATAATTTTTTACAAAAATAAAGTCAGATTTTCCCTAATCTTGATGAATACGTTTTATAGTGTAAGCTACATGTTCTGGATTCTAGAATAACTACCACACTTGAAATAGCAATTTTCTTGTTGCAATGTTTCTTTTAGCTAAAATATGATGAAGAATTATAAAATTCGGGCGCGGAAGCAAATATTTATATGATTTGTTACAAAAATAAAGTCAAATTTTACCTATTCTTGAAATGGATATTTTTGTTACAATATTCATATTCATGCTTTAGGATCTGTACTATAAATAATTTTAACATTGGACATGCAAAAGTGACCATAACGTGGTACCAATCAGATAATAAACATTAAATTTTTGGGTGTCATTTTAATGAATACGTTGTATATTGTAAGCTACATGGGCTGGATTCTAGAATACCTACCACACTTGAAATAGCAATTTTCTTGTTGCAATGTTTTCTTTTAGCTAAAAGATGATGAAAAATTATAAAATTCGGGCGCGTAAGCAAATATTTATATGATTTTTTTACAAAAATAAAGTCAGATTTTACCTATTCTTAATGAATACGTTGTATAGTGTAAGCTACATGAGCTGGATTCTAGAATACCTACCACACTTAAAATAGCAATTATCTTGTTGCAATGTTTTCTTTTAGCTAAAATATGATGAAGAATTATAAAATTCGGGCGCGGAAGCAAATATTTATATGATTTTTTACAAAAATAAAGTCTGATTTTACCTATTCTTGATGAATACGTTGTATATTGTAAGCTACATGGGCTGGATTCTAGACTACCTACCACACTTGAAATAGCAACTTTCTTGTTGCAATGTTTTCTTTTAGCTAAAATATGATAAAGAATTATAAAATTCGGGCGCGGAAGCAAATATTTATATAATTTTTTACAAAAAATAAAGTCACTTTTTACTTATTCTTGATGAATACGTTGTATATTGTAAGCTACATGGGCTGAAATTATAAAATTCGGGCGCGGAAGCAAATATTTATATGATTTTTTACAAAAATAAAGTCAGATTTTACCTATTCTTGAAATGGATATTTTTGTTACAACATTCATATTCATGCTTTAGGATCTATACTATGGATAATTTTAACATTGGACATGCAAAAGTGACCATAACGTGGTACCAATCAGATAATAAACATTAAATTTTTGGGTGTCATTTTAATGAATACGTTGTATATTGTAAGCTACATGGGCTGGATTCTAGAATACCTACCACACTTGAAATAGCAATTTTCTTGTTGCAATGTTTTCTTTTAGCTAAAATATGATGAAGAATTATAAAATTCGGGCGCGGAAGCAAATATTTATATGATTTTTTAAAAATGAAGTCAGATTTTACCTATTCTTGATGAATACGTTGTATATTTTAAGCTACATGGGCTGGATTTTAGAATACCTACCACACTAGAAATAGCAATTTTCTTGTTGCAATGATTTCTTTTAGCTAAAATATGATAAATAATTATAATATTCAGGCGCGGTAGCAAATATTTATATGATTTTTTACAAAAATAAAGTCAGATTTTACCTATTCTTGATGAATACGTTGTATATTGTAAGCTACATGGACTGGATTCTAAAATACCTACCACACTTGAAATAGCAATTTTCTTTTTGCAATGTAATCTTTTAGGTAAAATATGATGAAGATTTATAAAATTCGGGCGAGGAAGCAAATATTTATATGGTTTTCTACAAAAATAAAGTCAGATTTTACCTGTTCTTGATGAATACGTTGTATATTGTAAGCTACATGGGCTAGATTCTAGAATATCTACCACACTTGAAATAGCAATTTTCTTGTTGCAATGTTTACTTTTAGCTTAAATATGATGAATAATTATAAAATTCGGGCTCGGAAGCTAATATTTATATGATATTTTACAAAAATAAAGTCAGATTTTACCTTTTATTGATGAATACTTTGTATATTGTAAGCTACATGGGCTGGATTCTAGAATACCTACCACACTTAAAATAGCAATTTTCTTGTTGCAATGTTTTCTTTTAGCTAAAATTCGATGAAAAATTATAAAATTTGGGCGCGGAAGCAAATATTTATATGAATTTTTACAAAAATAAAGTCAGGCTTTACCTATTCTTGAATTGGATATTTTTGTTAAAACATTCATATTCATGCTTTAGGATCTCTACTACGGATAAATTTAGCATTGGACATGCAAAAGTGACCATAACGTGGTACCAAACAGATAATAAACATTCAATTTTCGGGTGTAATTTGAATGAATACGTTGTATATTTTAAGCTACATGGGCTGGATTCTAGAATACCTACGACACTTGAAATAGCAATTTTCTTGTTGCAATGTTTTCTTTTAGCTAAAATATTATAAAGAATTATAAAATTCGGGCGCGGAAGCAAATATTTTTATGATTTTTTACAAAAATAAATTCAGATTTTACCTTTTCTTGATAAATACGTTGTATATTGTAAGCTACAAGGGCTGGATTCTAGAATACCAACCACACTTGAAATAGCAATATTCTTGTTGCAATGTTTTCTTTTAGCTAAAGTATGATGAATAATTATAAAATTCGGTCGCGGAAGCAAATATTTATATAATTTTTTTACAAAAATAAAGTCAGATTTTACCTATTCTTGAAATGTATATTTTTGTTAAAACATTCATATTCATGCTTTAGGATCTATGCTATGGATAATTTTAGCATTGGACATGCAAAAGTGACCATAACGTGGTACCAATCAGATATTAAACATTTAATTTTCGGGTGTCATTTTAATGAATACGTTGTATATTGTAAGCTACATGGGCTGGATTCTAGAATACCTACTACACTTGAAATAGCAATTTTCTTGTTGCAATGTTTTCTTTTAGCTAAAATATGATGAAGAATTATAAAATTCGGGCGCGGAAGCAAATATTTATAATATGATTTTTTACAAAAATAAAGTCAGATTTTACCTATTCTTGATGAATACGTTGTATATTGTAAACTACATGGGCTGGATTCTAGAATACCTACCACACTTGAAATAGCAATTTTCTTGTTGCAATGTTTTCTTTTCGCTAAAATATGATGAAGAATTAAAAATTTCGGGCGCTTAACCAATTATTAAATTAACTTTTTACAAAAATAAAGTCAGATTTTACCTATTCCTGATGAATACGTTGTATATTGTAAGCTACATGGGCTGGATTCTAGTATACCTACCACACTTGAAATAGCAATATTCTTGTTGCAATGGTTTTTTTTTTAGCTAAAATATGATAAAAAATTATAAAATTCGGGCGCGGAAGCAAATATTTATATGATTTTTAACAAAAATAAAGTCAGATTTTACCTTATCTTGATGATTACCTTGTATATTGTAAGCTACATGGGCTGGATTCTAGAATACCTACCACACTTGAAATAGCAATTTTCTTGTTGCAATGTTTTCATTTAGCTAAAATATGATAAAAAATTATAAAATTCGGGCTCAGAAGCTAATATTTATATGATATTTTACAAAAATATAGTCAGATATTAACTTTTCTTTATGAATACGTTGTATATTGTAAGCTACATGGGCTGGATTCTAGAAACCTACCACACTTAAAATAGCAATTTTCTTGTTGCAATGTTTTCTTTTAGCTAAAATATAATGAAAAATTATAAAATTCGGGCGCGGAAGCAAATATTTATATGATTTTTTACAAAAATAAAGTCTGATATTACCTATTCTTGATGAATACGTTGTATTTTGCAAGCTACATGGGCTGGATTCTAGAATACCTACCACACTTGAAATAGCAATATTCTTGTTGCAATGTTTTCTTTTAGCTAAAGTATGATGAATAATTATAAAATTCGGGCGCGGAAGCAAATATTTATATGATTTTTTACAAAAATAAAGTCAGATTTTACCTATTTTTGATAAATACGTTGTATATTGTAAGCTACATGGGGGTAGATTCTAGAACACCTACCACACTTGAATAGCAATTTTCTTGTTGCAATGTTTTCTTTTAGCTCAAATATAATAAAGAATTATAAAATTCGGTCGCGGAAGCAAATATTTATATGATTTTTTACAAAAATAATGTCAGATTTTACCTTTTCTTGATGAATACGTTGTATATTGTAAGCTACATAAGCTGGATTCTAGAATACCTACCACACTTGAAATAGCAATTTTCTTGTTGCAATGTTTTCTTTGAGCTAAAATATGATGAAAAATTATAAAAGTCGGGCGCGGAAGGAAAAATTTATATGATTTTTTACAAAAATAAAGTCAGATTTTACCTATTCTTGATGAATACGTTGTATATTGTAAGCTACATGGGCTGGATTCTAGAATACTTACCACACTTGTAATAGCAATTTTCTTGTTGCAATGTTTTCTTTTAGATAAATATGATAAAGAATTTCAAAATTCGGGCTCGGAAGCAAATATTTATATAATTTTTTTACAAAAATAAAGTCAGATTTTACCTATTCTTGATGATTACGTTGTAATACCTACCACACTTGAAATAGCAATTTTCTTGTTGCAATGTTTTCTTTTAGCTAAAATATGATGAAGAATTATAAAATTCGGGCTCGGAAGCTAATATTTATATGATATTTTACAAAAATAATGTCAGATATTAACTTTTCTTGATGAATACGTTGTATATTGTAAGCTACATGGGCTGGATTCTAGAATACCTACCACACTTAAAATAGCAATTTTCTTGTTGCGATGTTTTCTTTTAGCTAAAATATAATGAAAAATTATAAAATTCGGGCGCGGAAGCAAATATTTATATGATTTTTTACAAAAATAAAGTCTCATATTACCTATTCTTGATGAATACGTTGTATATTGTAAGCTACATGGGCTGGATTCTAGAATACCAACCACACTTCAAATAGAAATATTCTTGTTGCAATGTTTTCTGTTAGCTAAAATACGATGAAAAATTGTAAAATTTGGGCGCGGAAGCTATTATTTATAAGAATTTTTACAAAAATAAAGTCAGATTTTACCTATTCTTGATGAATACTTTGTATATTGTAAGCTACATGGGCTGGATTCTAGAATACCTACTCCTACTGTTGTGTTTGAAACTCAGGAACTGGATATTATGTTTTTTGTAACAATAAAAAATTTTTAGACACACAGAAAATACATTTCTTTATTGACAGTTTATTCACCGCATGACATTGCTGATTTTCTCTCAGCGTTGCCAATACCTAAAAATTCCCTAAGTTTAAATATATATAATTCCTCCGCGCCTATTTCAAAATATTTTACACATATAACAATAAATGAGTATTATTATTTTTTTTTCACATATTTATAACAATTACATAACAAGTATAAAATTTATTATTAACCTATACAAATTATTGAAGTTGCAGTCTTTGTACTGGGACTGCTTATTCGTTCTGATCTACGTAGTGTTATAGGAATTGGATTTGGTTCTGGAGTAGGATTTGGTTCTAGAATAGGATTATTTTCGGGAGTGGGATTTAGATTAGCATTAGGATTTGGTGTAGCGTTAGGCTCTTCTTCATTCTTTAGTTCTGGTTCTTGTTTTTCCTTATACAGTTGCGGATATTCTGCTGGTTTTGGTTCAACTATAGGCTCAGCTATCAAATATTCTGGCGGAATTTTCGCACAGTTCACGGTCTATGTAATAAGGTTTGAGATGGTCGGCGTGTTTGTACTTTATATCTCCTTCAACTTTAACAAGGTATGTTACAGGGCTTACATTCTTCATAATTTTTCCTTTTTCCCAATACTTTTTATTTTGTTTTATAATATAAACTAGAACCTCTTGTTTCTCGTAAAACTGTCTTATTTTTTCTTTTTTGTTTTGTTGTTTTATTTCGCTTCTTTTTCCTCCTCCTTCGAGTGGTTTTAACATAGAGAGTCTTGTTCTCGGTTTCATTTTAAATACTATTTCGGCTGGGCTGATTCCCGTGACGGTATGTGGGGTATTACTGAATTTAAAAATAAATTTCTGTATTTGTAGAGTTATTGTATCTTGTTTACCTCTGTTCTTGTTGTCTTCTAATTGTTTCTTTAAGTTGTCCTTTATAGTTTTCACCTGTCTCTCGACAAATCCATTGGATTTTGGATGGTTTGGCGGTGTTAATGTACACTTGATATTATTATTCTGGCAGAAATTTTTGTATTCCTTGCTGTTAAATGGTGGTTTATTATCCGAAACTAATTGTTCGGGTAATCCGAAATATTTGAATGTGCTTCTTAATTTTTCAATGGTTTTGTCTGAGTTTGTACCTGTACTCATCTCATGAATATCTAAATATTTACTGTGAGCGTCAACAATCAGTAAAAAATGTTTTCCTTCTCTCTCCAAAAAGTCAATATTTACTCTCTGGAAATTCCTAACCGTTGACGACCATTGTACAACAGGAACGTCTGTCTGTGGAGAGTGTATGTGGCATGTATCGCATTTGCGGACAAAATCTTCAATATCGCAATCAATATTCGGCCACCATACTTCTGACCTTGCCAAGCTCTTCATTCGTACAACCCCAATATGTTGGTCGTGTAATAGTTTGAGAATCTCCGGTCTAAGCTGATACGGTATTTTCAGACGGTTTCCCCAAAAGAGGCAGTCACTATCTAACGATAATTCATTTCTTCGGACAAAAAATGATTTGAAATAAATATCTACTCTATTTGGCCAACCATTTTTTGTATATTCAATTATTTTTGTAAGTAATTGATCGCTTTTGGTGTTTTTGACAACGTCAAAATTCGTTAATGTTTCGCGAAAGTGCGAGAAAAAGTGAATATTCGTATCTAAATTCTCACCTGACAATGGGAGACGAGACATAGCATCTGCATGTGCCATATCGGTTCCCTTTCTGTAGACGAATGTGTATTCATATGTGGATAAAATTACTGCCCACCGTTGTAGTCTTGATGCAGCTAACGTTGGCAGTTTGCTTCTCTGGCTGAGTAATGCTTTTAAGGGCTTGTGGTCACTCACAAGTGTAAAGTGTTTCCCATAGATATATTTATGGAACTTCTTAACGGCAAAAATTAGAGCAAGAGCTTCTCTTTGGATTTGTGCATAGTTTTTTTCTGCTGTCGTTAAGGTTCTTGACACGAACATGACAGGTCTTTCCTCTCCATTGATTTTATGACTCAAAACGGCTCCCACACCGTATGGTGAGGCATCTGCAGCTATAATTACAGGCTTAGTGACATCGTAGTGAACAAGTGCTGAACTATGTGCTAAGACTTGTTTACTTATATTAAATGCCTCTTGACACTTATGATCCAAAATAAATTCAGCATTTGCTTTTTCTAAATGATATAAGGGGTGTAATAAGGATGACATCATAGGGACAAACTTACGATAATAATTGATGAGATCCAGATATGACCGTAGTTGACGAATATTTTCAGGTTTAGGAGCTTGCAGAATGGCATCAATCTTACCTTTAAGGGGTTTAATTTCATGTTCCTTAATTTCGTGACCTAGGAATTCTACTGTTCGTACGAAAAACTGACATTTCTTGAAATTTACTTTGACATTGAATTTCCAAAGTCGTTCTAAGACTTTTCTTACATTTTCGTAACATTCAGACTCAGACATCCCCGTGACAATGACATCATCTATATAACATGCGACCATAGGAATACCTTGTAAAATGGTATCCGTGGCTGCTTGAAACAGGGCTGGTGCGCTTGAAACACCGAAAGGTAATCTAGTGAACTGAAATAGTCATTTGTGTGTATTTATCGTTAACAATTTCTTCGACTGGTCTGTGACTTTCATTTGTAAATATACATTAGATAAATCTAATACAGTGAAGAATTTACGTCCGGCTATCTTCGATTGTATCTCGTCGAAAATAGGTAATGGGTACTGATGCGTCTTCAATGATGAATTTAGAGTTCTCTTAAAATTGACGCATATTCGTATTTGTGAACTGATTTTGCGTGAAACTGGGACGATTGGACTTGCCCATTCACTGAAGTTAACCGGTTGTAGAATTCCACTTAGGACTATATCTTCTTATTCCATTTCTACATTTTCGCGGATAGAATAGGGAACAGGATAAGCTTTATGAAATACAGGGATAGAATTTTCCTTCAGTACTAGGTTAGCAGTTACTCCCTGAATACTTTCAGCACGGTCCTCCACAAAGACTGGCTCAAAATCTTTCTGCAATTGATACACAATATGATTAAGATTACCAGACTTATTTTCTACATCTTTCACAAAACTTATAGTTAAATTTCTTCTCCATTCTGGCAAAATAACATCTAACCAGTTTCTGCCACATAATGGCGTAAATGACGTTTTACTGTTAACTATGATTAAAGGTACAACAAATTTTTTTGAATGAACTTTTATATTTACATTGACACTACCTATGACGTTTAAATTTTCTCCAGAAATTGACTTAAGTTTAGATTTACATGACTGGACTCTTAATTGCGGAAATAAACGTTTAAAATCTTCTTTAGACATTATTGACACGACTGCTCCAGAATCAATTTCAAATTCTACATTAATATTTTCAATTTCAATTTTACTTAATACAGAGTTACTACCCTTCACACTAATTTCCTTTATTTTTTGACAATGGTTTGTCTCAGAGATATGAGTAATCTTACCGTGACTATTTTGACTACCGACATCTACCACACTGTTTACAAACTCTTCTTCGTCTTCATCTTCTCTTTCTTCATCCACTGCATGTATCTTCTTCCGGTTGCGACACATCTTAGACGTATGACCCGTGCGTTGACAAACGAAGCACTTTCATTCCTTGGCAGGACAATTTTTCAGGTTATGCCACCTTCCACAGCGGTAGCATTTCTGTTGACGTGAACTAACATGGGGCTAGGACTGGAACACTGCTGCTGACTTATGGTTATAGCTAGGGTGACTACGGGACTCCTTTCTGTCCTTCACAGCTTTTACTTTATTTACAGGGACTGAATGCAATAGTTTAGATTGTTCTTGGGCAAGTTCGAGACTAACAGCCAGCTTACAGGCTTCTTCAAAGGTATTCAGACTTGATTCACACAACAATTTTTGTTGTATTCGTTCATTGGTTATGCCGTAAACTAGTTTATCTCTTAGTGCTTCATTTAGAAATGTTGTGTACTGACACGACTTTGACAGTTTCCTTATTTCCATAATATAATCGGAAATATGTTATTTAAATCTTTCTGCTATAACTAGCTTATCAGGGGCGAAATGCTTCTTAAGTAATTCAGTATGTTGTACATACGTTTTAGTTTTTGGTGCATCTGGAGTGCATAAATTCTTTATTACTTCGTACGCCTCTGGGCCAATCAGAGTTAAAAATAATGGAACTTTTTTTTCTGCTACAACATCGTTACATGCAAAGAATTGTTCCATTCTTTCAATGTAGGAATTGACATCTTCCTTTCCACACTTTAACTGTTCTATTTGACCGATAAAAGCAATTTTTATTTTCACGATCACGGATTTTTTTTTCCAAATTTGTTTATCCTAGTCGCCAAATGTTGTGTTTGAAACTCAGGAAATGGATATTATGTTTTTAGTAACAATAAATAATTTTTAGACACAAAGAAAATACATTTCTTTATTGACAGTTTATTCACCGCATGACATTGCTGATTTTTTCTCAGCGTTGCTAATACCTAAAAATTCCCTAAGTTTAAATATATACAACCTACCACATTTGAAATAGCAATTTTCTTGTTGCAATGTTTTCTTTTAGCTAAGATATGATAAAAAATTATAAAATTCGGACACGGATACAAATATTTATATGATTTTTTACAAAATAAAGTCAGATTTTACATTTTTTTGATTAATACGTTGTATATTGTAAGCTACATGGGCTGGATTCTAGAATACCTACCACCCTTGAAATAGGAATTTTTTTGTTGCAATATTTCTTTTAGCTAATATATGATGAAAAATTATAAAATTCGGGCGCGGAAGCAAATATTTATATGATTTTTTACAAAAATAAAGTCGGATTTTACCTATTCTTGAAATAGATATTTTTGTTAAAACATTCATATTCATGCTCTAGGATCTATACTAAGGATAATTTCAACATTGAACATGCAAAAGTGAGCATAACGTGGTACCAATCAAATAATAAACATTCAATTTTCGGGTGTCATTTTAATAAATACGTTGTATATTGTAAGCCACATGGGCTGGATATCTAGAATACCTACCACACTTGAAATAGCAATTTTTTTGTTGCAATGTTTTCTTTTAGCTAAAATATGATGAAGAATTATAAAATTCGGGCGCGGAAGCAAATATTTATATGATTTTTTACAAAAATAAAGTCAGATTTTACCTATTCTTCATGAATACGTTGTATATTGTAAGCTACATGGGCTGGATTCTAGAATACCTACCACACTTAAAATAGCAATTTTCTTGTTGCAATGTTTTTTTTAGCTAAAATATGATGAAAAATTATAAAATTCGGGCGCGGAAGCTAATAGTTATATGATTTTTTACAAAAATAAAATCAGATTTTACCTTTTCTTGATGAATACCTTGTATATTGTAAGCTACATGGGCTGGGTCCTAGAAACCTACCACACTTGAAATAGCAATTTTCTTGTTGCAATGTTTTCTTTTAGCTAAAATATGATAAAGAATTATAAAATTCGGGCGCGAAAGCAAATATTTATATGATTTTTTACAAAAATAAAGTCAAATTTTACCTATTCTTGATGAATATGTTGTATATTGTAAGCTAAATGGGCTGGATTCTAGAATAGCTACCACACTTCAAATAGCAATTTTCTAGTTGCAATGTTTTCTTTTAGCTAAAATATAATGAAAAATTTTAAAATTCGGGCGCGGAAGCAAATATTTAAATGATTTTTTACTAAAATAAAGTCAGATTTTACCTTTTCTTAAAGAATACGTTGTAGATTGTAAGCTACATATTTATATGATTTTTTACAAAAATAAAGTCAGATTTTACCTATTCTTCATGAATACGTTGTATATTGTAAGCTACATGTGCTGGAATCTAGAATACCTACCACACTTGAAATAGCAATTTTCTTGTTGCAATGTTTTCTTTTAGCTAAAATATGATGAAGAATTATAAAATTCGGGCGCGGAAGCAAATATTTATATGATTTTTTACAAAAATAATGTCAGATTTTATCTTTTCTTGAAAAATAAGTTGTATATTGTAAGCTACATGGGCTGGATTCTAGTATACCTACCACACTTGAAATAGCAATTTTCATGTAGCAATGTTTTCTTTTAGCTAAAATATGATAAAGAATTAAAAAATTCGGGTGCGGCAGCAAATATTTATAAGATTTTTTACAAAAATAAAGTCAGATTTTATCTATTCTTGATGAATACGTTGTATATTGTAAGCTACATGGGCTGGATTCTAGAATACCTACCACACTTAAAATAGGAATTTTCTTGTTGCAATGTTTTCTTTTAGCTAAAATATGATAAAGATTTTACAAAAATAAAGTTAGATTTTACCTCTTTTTGAAATGGATATTTTTGTTAAAACATTCATATTCATGCTTTAGGATATATACTATAAATAATTTCAGCATTGAACATGCAAAAGTGAGCATAGCGTGGTACCAATCAGATAATAAACATTCAATTTTCGGGTGTCATTTTAATAAATACGTTGTATTTTGTAAGCCACATGGGCTGGATATCTAGAATACCTACAACACTTAAAATAGCAATTTTCTTGTTGCAATGTTTTCTTTTAGCTAAAATATGATGCAGAATTATTATATTCGGGCGCGAAAGCAAATATCTATATGATTTTTTACAAAAATAAAATCAGATTTTACCTATTCTTGATGAATATGTTGTATATTGTAAGCTAAATGGGCTGGAATCTAGAATAGACACCACACTTCAAATAGCAATTTTCTAGTTGCAATGTTTTCTTTTAGCTAAAATATAATAAAAAAAAATTAAAATTCGGGCGCGGAAGCATATATTTAAATGATTTTTTACTAAAATAAAGTCAGATTTTACCTTTTCTTGTAGAATACGTTGTAGATTGTAAGCTACATGGGCTGGATTTTAGAATCCCTACCACACTTCAAATTGCAATTTTTTTGTTGCAATGATTTCTTTTAGCTAAAATATGATGAAGAATTATAAAATTCGGGCGCGAAAGCAAATATTTATATGAGTTTTTACAAAAATAAAATTAGATTTTACCTTTTTTTGATGAATACGTAGTATATTGTATGTTACATGCGCTGGATTCTAGAATACCTACCACACTTGAAATAGTGATTTTCTTGTTGCAATGTTTTATTTTAGCTAAAATATGATGAAGAATTATAAAATTCGGGCGCGGAAGCAAATATTTATATGATTTTTCACAAAAATAAAGTCAGATTTTACCTATTCTTGATGAATACTTTGTATATTGTAAGCTACATGGGCTGGAATCTAGAATACCTACCACACTTGAAATAGCAATTTTCTTGTTGCAATGTTTTCTTTTAGCTAAAATATGATGAAGAATTATAAAATTCGGGCACGGAAGCAAATATTTATTTGATTTTTTACAAAAATAAAGTCAGAATTTACCTATTCTTGATGAATACTTTGTATATTGTAAGTTACATGGGCTGGATTATAGAATACCTACCACATTTGAAATAGCAATTTTCTTGTTGCAATGTTTTCATTTAGCTAAAATATGATGAAGAATTATAAAATTCAGGCGCGGAAGCAAATATTTATATGATTCTTTACAAAAATAAAGTCAGATATTAATTATTCTTGAAATGGATATTTTTGTTAAAACATTCATATTCATGCTTTAGGATCTATACTATGGATAATTTTAGCATTGGCCGTGCAAAAGTGACCATAACGTGGTACCAATCAGATAATAAACATTAAATTATCGGGGGTCATTTTAATAAATACGTTGTATATTGTAAGCCACATGGGCTGGATATCTAGAATAAATACCACACTTGAAATATCAATTTTCTTGTTGCAATGTTTTCTTTTAGCTAAAATATGATGAAGAATTATAAAATTCGGGCGCGGAAGCAAATATTTATATTTTTTTTTACAAAAATGATGTCAGATTTTACCTATTCTTGATGATTACGATGTATATTGTAAGCTACATGGGCTGGATCCTAGAATACCTACCACACTTGAAATAGCAATTTTCTTGTTGCAATGTTTTCTTTTAGCTAAAATATGATGAACAGTTATAAAATTCGGGCGCGGAAGCAAATATTTATATGATTACTTACAAAAATAAATTCAGATTTCACTTTTTCTGGATGAATACGTTGTGTGTTGTAAGCTACATGGGCTGGATTCTAGAATACCTACTACACTTGATATAGCAATTTTCTAGTTGCAATGTTTTCTTTTAGCTAATATATAATGAAAAATTTTAAAATTCGGGCGCGGAAGCAAATATTTAAATGATTTTTTACTAAAATAAAGTCAGATTTTACCTTTTCTTGAAGAATACGTTGTAAATTGTAAGCTACATGGGCTGGATTTTAGAATCCCTACCACACTTCAAATAGTAATTTTCTTGTTGCAATGTTTTCTTTTAGCTAAAATATGATGAAGAATTATAAAATTCGGGCGCGGAAGCAAATATTTATATGAGTTTTTACAAAAATAAATTTAGATTTTACCTTTTTTTGATGAATACGTTGTATATTGTAAGCAACATGCGCTGAATTCTAGAATATCTACCACACTTGAAATAGTGATTTTCTTGTTGCAATGTTTTCTTTTAGCTAAAATATGATGAAGAAATATAAAATTCGTTCGCAGAAGCCAATATTTATATGATTTTTTACAAAAATATAGTCAGATTTCACCATTTCTTGATGAATACGTTGTATATTGTGAGCTTCATGGGCTGGATTCTAGAATAAGTACCACACTTGATATAGCAATTTTCTTGTTGCAATGTTTTTTTTTTTAGCTAAAATATGATGAAGAATTATAAAATTCGGGCGCGGAAGCAAATATTTATATGATTACTTACAAAATAAATTCAGATTTCACCTTTTCTGGATGAATACGTTGTGTGTTGTAAGCTACATGGGCTGGATTCTAGAATACCTACTACACTTGATATAGCAATTTTCTTGTTGCAATATTTTTTTTAGCTAAAATATGAAGAAAAATTATAAAATTCAGGCGCAAAGCAAATATATATATATGATTTTTTACAAAAATAAAGTCAGATTTTACCTTTTCTTGATGAATACGTTGTATATTGTAAGCTACATGGGCTGGATTCTAGAATACCTACCACATTTGAAATAACAATTTCCTTGTTGCAATGTTTTCTTTTAGCTAAAATATAAAAAAGAATTATAAAATTCGTGCGCGGATGCAAATATTTATATGATTTTTTACAAAAATAAAGTCAGATTTTACCTATTCTTGAAATGGATATTTTTGTTAAAACATTCATATTCATGCTTTAGGATCTATACTATGGATAATTTTAGCATTGGACATGCAAAAGTGACCATAACGTGGTACAAATCAGATAATAAACATTCAATTTTCGGGTGTCATTTTAATGAATACGTTGTAAATTGTAAGCTACATAAGCTGGATTCTAGAAAACCTACCACACTTGAAATAGCAATTTTCTTGTTGCAATGTTTTCTTTTAGCTAAAATATGATAAAGAATTATAAAATTCGGGCGCGAAAGCAAATATTTGTATGATTTTTGACAAAAACAAAGTCTGATTTTACCTTTTCTTGATGAATACGTTGTATATTGTAAGCTAAATGGGCTGGATTCTAGAATCCCTACCACACTTGAAATAGCAATTTTCTAGTTGTGTAGTTTTCTTTTAGCAAAAATATGCTGAAAAATTATAAAACTCGGGCGCGGAAGTAAATATTTATATGATTTTTTACAAAAATAAAGTCAAATTTTTACCTTTTCTTGATGAACACGTTGTATATTGACCTACATGGGTTGTATTCTAGAATAACTACCACACTTATAATAGCAATTTTCTTGTAGCAATGTTTTCTCTTAGCTAAAATATGATGAAAAATTATAAAATTCGGGCGCGGAAGCAAATATTTATATGATATTTACAAAAATAAAGTCAGATTTTACCTATTCTTGATGAATACGTTGTATATTGTAAGCTACATGGGCTGGATTCTAGAATAACTACCACACTTCAAATAGCAATTTTCTTGTTACAATGTTTTTTTAGCTAAAATATGATGAAGAATTATAAAATTCGGGCGCGGAAGCAAATATTTATATGATTGTTTACACAAATAAAGTCAGATTTTACCTATTCTTGATGAATACGTTGTGTATTGTAAGCTACATGGGCTGGATTCTAGAATGCAATGTTTTCTTTTAGTTAAAATATAATGAAGTTTTATAAAATTCGGCCGCGGAAGAAAATATTTATATGATATTTTACAAAAATAATGTCAGATTTTACCTATTCTTGATGAATACGTTGTATATTGTAAGCTACGTGGGCTGGATTCTAGAATACCTACCACACTTGAAATAGCAATTTTCTTGTTGCAATGTTTTCTTTTAGCTAAAATATGATAAAGAATTATAAAATTCGGGCGCGAAAGTAAATATTTATATGATTTTTTACAAAAATAAAGTCAGATTTTACCTATTCTTGAAATGCATATTTTTGTTAAAACATTCATATTCATGCTTTAGGATCTATACTATGGATAATTTTAGCATTGGAAATGCAAAAGTGACAATAATGTAGTACCATTCAGATAATAAACATTCAATTTTCGGATGTCATTTTAATGAATACGTTGTATATTGTAAGCTACATGGGCTGGATTCTAGAATACCTACCACACTTAAAATAGCAATTTTCTTGTTGCAATGTTTTTTTTTACTAAAATATGATGAAGAAATATAAAATTCTTTCGCAGATGCCAATATTTATATGATTTTTTACAAAAATATAGTCAGATTTCACCATTTCCTGAAGAATACGTTGTATATTGTAAGCTTCATGGGCTGGATTCTAGAATAAGTACCACACTTGATATAGCAATTTTCTTGTTGCAATGTTTTCTTTTAGCTAAAATATATTAAAAAATTATAAAATTTGGGCGCGGAAGCAAATATTTATATGATTTTTTACAAAAATAAACTAAGATTTTACCTATTCTTGAAATGGATATTTTTGTTAAAACATTCATATTTATGCTTTAGGATCTATACTATTAATGGTTTTAATCATTTGACATGCAAAAGTGACCAAAACGTGGTACCAATCAGATAATAACCATTCAATGTTTGGGTGTCATTTTAATGAATACGTTGTATATTGTAAGCCACAGAGGCTGGATTCTAGAATACCTACCACACTTGAAATAGTTATTTTCATTTTGCAATGTTTTCTTTTAGCTAAAATATGATGAAGAATTATAAAATTCGGGCGCGGAAGCAAATATTTATATGATTTTTTACAAAAATAAAGTAATATTTTACCTATTCTTGTTGAATACGTTGTATATTGTAAGCTACATGAGCTGGATTCTATAACACCTACCACACATTAAATAGCAATTTCCTTGTTGCAATGTTTTTTTTAGCTAAAATATGATGAAGAATTATAAAATTAGGACGCGGAAGCAAATATTTTTATGATTTTTTACAAAAATAAAGTCAGATTTTACCTATTCTTGAAATGTATATTTTTGTTAAAACTTTCATATTCATGCTTTAGGATCTATCCTATGGATAATTTTAGCATTGGACATGCAAAAGTGACCATAACGTGATACCAATTAGATAATAAACATTCAATTTTCGGTTGTCATTTTAATTTATACGTTGTATATTCTAAGCTACATGGGCTGGATTCTAGAATACCTACAACACTTCAAATTTCAATTTTCGTGTTGCAATGTTTTCTTTTAGCTAAAATATGATGAAGATTAATAAAATTCGGGCGCGAAAGCAAATATTTATAAGATTTTATACAAAAATAAAGTCAGATTTTACCTATTATTGATGAATAAGTTGTATATTGTAAGCTACATGGGCTGGATTCTAGAATACCTACCACACTTGAAATAGCAACTTTCTTGTTGCAATGTTTTTTTTAGCTAAAATATGATGAAGAATTATAAAATTCGGGCGCGGAAGCAAATATTTATATGATTTTTTTAATAATAAAGTCAGATTTTACCTATTCTTGATGAATACGTTGTATATTGTAAGCTACATGGGCTGGATTCTAAAATAACTACCACACTTGAAATAGCAATACTTTTGTTGCAATGTTTTCTTTTAGCTTTAATATGATAAAAAATTATAAAATTCTGGCTCGGAAGCAAATATTTATATGATTTTTTACAAAAAATATGTCATATTTTACCTATTCTTGATGAATAAGTTGTATATTGTAAGCTACATGGGCTGGAATCTAGAATACCTACCACACTTGAAAAAGCAATTTTCTTGTTAGAATGATTTCTTTTATCTAAAATATGATAAAGAATTATAAAATTCGGGCGCGGAAGCAAATATTTATAAGATTTTTTACAAAAATAAAGTCAGATTTTACCTATTCTTGATGAATACGTTGTATATTGTAAGCTACATTGGCTGGATTCTAGAATACCTACCACACTTGAAATAGCAACTTTCTTGTTGCAATGTTTTTTTTAGCTAAAATATGATGAAGAATTATAAAATTCGGGCGCGGAAGCAAATATTTATATGATTTTTTACATAAATAAAGTCATATTTTACCTATTCTTGATGAATACGTTGTATATTGTAAGCTACATGGGCTGGATTCTAGAATACCTATTACACTTTAAATAGCAATTTTCTTGTTGAAATTTTTTTTTTCAGCTAAAATATGATGGAGAATTATAAAATTCAGGCGCGGAAGCAAATATTTATATGATTTTTTACAACAATAAAGTCAGATTTTACCTATTCTTGATGAATACATTGTATATTGTAAGCTACATGGGCTGGATTCTAGAATACCTATCACACTTGAAATGACGATTTTCTTGTTGCAATGTTTTTTTTAGCTAAAATATGATGAAGAATTATAAAATTCGGACGCGGAAGCAAATATTTATATGATTTTTTACAAAAAGAAAGTCAGATTTTACCTATTCTTGAAATGGATATTTTTGTTAAAACATTCATATTCATGCTTTAGGATCTATACTATAGATAATTTTAACATGGGACATGCAAAAGTGACTATAACGTGGTACTAATAGATAATAATCATTGAATTTTCGGGTGTCATTTTAATGAATACGTTGTATATTGTAAGCTATATGGGCTGCATTCTAGAATACCTATCACACTTGAAATGACGATTTTCTTGTTGCAATGTTTTCTTTTAGCTAAAATATGATTAAGAATTATAAAATTCGGGCGCGGAAGCAAATATTTATATGATTTTTTACAAAAATAAAGTCAAATTTTAACTATTCTTGATGAATACGTTGTAAATTGTAATCTACGTGGGCTGGATTCTAGAATACCTACCACACTTGAAATACCAATTTTCTTGTTGCAATGTTTTCTTTTAGCTAAAATATGATGAAGGATTATAAAATTTAGGCGCGGAAGCAAATATTTATATGATTTTTTACAAAAATAAATTCAGATTTTACCTCTTCTTGATGAATACGTTGTATATTGTCAGTTAGATGGCCTGGATTCTAGAATACCAACCACACTTAAAATAGCAATTTTCTTGTTGCAAGGTTTGATTTTAGCTAATATAAGATGAAAATTTATAAAATTCGGGGGCGGAAGCAAATATTTACATGATTTTTTACAAAAATAAAGTCAAATTTTACCTTTCCTTGATGAATACGTTGTATATTGTAAGCTTCATGGGCTGGATTCTAGAATACCTACCACACTTGAAATAGAAATTTTCTTGTGTCAATGTTTTTTTTAGCTAAAATATGATGAAGAATTATAACATTCGGGCGCGGAATCAAATATTTATACGATTTTTTACAAAAATAAAGTCAGATTTTACCTATTCTTGATGAATACGTTGTTTATTGTAAGCTACATGGGCTGGATTCTATAATACCTACCACACTTAAAATAGCAATTTTCTTGTTGCAATGTTTTCTTTTAGATAAAATATGATGAAAAAATTTAAAATTCAGGGGCGGAAGCAAATATTTATATGATTTTTTACAAAAATAAAGTCAGATTTTACCTATTTTTAATGAATACGTTGTACATTGTAAGCTACAAGGAATAAATTCTATAATACCTACCATACTTAAAATAGCAATTTTCTTTTTGCAATGTTTTCTATTAGCTAAAATATGATAAAGAATTTTAATATTGGGGCGCGCAAGTAAATATTTATATGATTTTTTACAAAAATAAAGTCAGATTATACCTTTTCTTGAAGAATACGTTGTATATTGTAAACTACATAGGCTGGATTCTAGAATACCTACCACACTTGAAATAAAAAAATTTTTGTTGCAATTTTTTCTTTTAGCTAAAATGTGATGAAGAATTATAATATTCGGACGCGGAAGCAAATATTTATATGATTTTTTTACGAAAATAAAGTCAGATTATACCTTTTCTTGATGAATACCTTGTATATTGTAATCTACATGGGCTGGATTCTAGAATACCTACCACAATTGAAATAGCAATTTTCTTGTTGCAATGTTTTCTTTTAGCTAAAATATGATGAAAAATTATAAAACTCGGGCGCTGAAGCTGATATTTATATATTTTTTTACAAAAATAAGGTCAGATTTAACCTATTCTTGATGATTACGTTATATATTGTAAGCTACATGGGCTGGATTCTAGAATAACTACCACATTTAAAATAGCAATTTTCTTGTTGCAATGATTTCTTTTAGCTAAAATATGATGAAAAATTATAAAATTCGGGCGCGGAAGCAAATATTAATATGATTTTTTACAAAAATAAAGTCAAATTTTAACTTTTCTTGATGAATACTTTTTATATTGTAAGCTACATGAGCTGGATACTAGAATACCTACCACACTTGAAATAGCAATTTTCTTGTTGCTATGATTTCTTTTAGCTAAAATATGATAAAGAATCATAAAACTCGGGCGCGGAAGTAAATATTTATATGATTTTTTACAAAAATAAGGTCAGATTTTACCTATTTTTGATGAATTCGTTGTACATTGTAAGCTACAAGGGAAGGATTCTATAATACCTGCCATACTTAAAATAGCAATGTTTTCTATTAGCTAAAATGTGATAAAGATTTATAATACTCGGGCGCGGAAGCTAATATTTTTATGATTTTTTACAAAAATAAAGTCAGATTATACCTTTTCTTGATGAATACGTTGTATATTGTAAGCTACATGGGCTGGATTCTAGAATACTTACCACACTTGTAATAGCAATTTTCTTGTTGCTATGTTTTCTTTTTGATAAATATGATAAAGAATTTCAAAATTCGGGCTCGGAAGCAAATATTTATATAATATTTAATATAATACCTACCACACTTGAAATAAAAATTTTTTTGTTGCAATGTTTTCTTTTAGCTAAAATATGATGAAGAATTATAATACTCGGGCGCGGAAGCAAATATTTATATGAATTTTAACAAAAATCAGGTCAGATTTTACCTATTCTTGATGATTACGTTGTATATTGTAAACTACATGGGCTGGGTTCTAGATTACCTACCACACTTGAAATAGCAATTTTCTTGTTGCAATGTTTTTTTTAGCTAAAATGTGATGAAGAATTATAAAATTCGGGCAAATATTTATATAATTTTTTGCAAATATAATGTCAGAATTTACCTTTTCTTGATGAATACGTTGTATATTGTAAGCTACATGGGCTGGATTCTAAAATACCTACCACACTTGAAATAGCAATTTTCTTGTTGCAATGTTTTCTTTTAGCTAAAATATTATGAAGAATTATTATATTCGTGCGCGGAAGCAAATATTTATATGATTTTTTACAAAAATAAAGTTAGATATTACCTATTCTTGATGAATACGTTGTATATTTTATTTATTTATTTATTTACAAAATTCCACTCTACAGGATTTTAACAACCCCAATTACAGAGGGAGTTAAACAAAAATATAAGTAGAACAACAAAACAAATAGAAAGTTTAAAAAATGGTAGTTACAAAAAAGACATAGAAAGAAATAATTCTAATACATTTTCATACCAAAAAATTATTAACATTGAAATAAAATCTCAACCTTTCTTTTTGAAACAGTAATAACTATCAAAGAAAATATCACTTTCTAAATTAAGCTTATTAAACAGTATACTAAGTCTATTACATGGTGTATTTTGGTCAAAATTCTTTTGTGCGAATTTGACATAAAAAGTTAATTGATGTCTACAGCTAACACGAGATACATGTAAGTTTAGCATAAATGAAAGTTCACTGTCATCAATTACATTATGCAGCAATTTGTGTAGAAATAAAGTTGATAATATCTTTCTTCTATTTTCTAAAGATATCAATTTAAAAGTTCTTAACGCCGTTTCATAATGTAAGTAATGATTGAAAACTTTATATTTTTTAAACCAACAATACTTAACAAATTTTTTCTGAACACTTTCAATATGATCTATAAATTTAGCGTAAAACGGTGACCATACTTGACAACAATATTCTAATGTACTTTTAACATACTAATTAAATAACATAATAGCAGTTGATTCATGTTTAAAATTTTTAGATAATCGCATGACAAAATTTAAATTTTGAAATGAAGAAGAAACTATTGATTGAATGTGTTGCACAAAATCTAATTTAGGGTCAAACAACAGCCCTAAATTCTTGAATTTCATTACTCTTTGTAGTAAGTTATTATACATGTAATATTGATGACAAATATGTTGCTTTTTTCTAGTATATGTCACTATTTTACATTTGTTGGTATTAAAATAGAGTTTATTTGTTTTAGACCGTGCTAAAAGAGATATATCATCTTGTAATTCAAAACAGTCAGCCACAGAGTTAATTGTTTTAAACAATTTAATGTCATCAGCATACATAAGAATTTTAGATGATTTAACAAAATCAGTAATATTATTAATAAATAAAAGAAATAATAACGGTCCTAGATTGGACCCTTGAGGAACTCCAGAGGTGGCTGAAAAACATTCGGATGCAAACCCATTAATAACTACGAATTGATAACGATCTGATAAGTATGATGCAAGTAGTTGACAAAGAGGCAGAGAAAAGTTGAATTCATTATATAGCTTATTAATCAATATGTTATGGTTCACTTTGTCAAAAGCTTTAGCAAAATCTGTATATACAACATCAATTTGGCTGCCACTAATACCATTAGATATGATTTCTGTAAACTTCAACAAATTTGTTGTAGTAGACCTTCCTTTTAAAAACCCATGCTGATCTTTTGAGATGTATTTAGAAACACTGCTGTATATGTTATTATGAATAATAATTTCAAAAACTTTTGAAATATTTGATAAGATAGCTATAGGTCTGTAATTAGAAATATCACTCCTATTACCAGACTTAAAAACCGGAGAAATCCTTGCAACTTTTAAACATGAAGGATAAGTATTTGTCTTAAGAGCCATGTTAAAAAGAATGAAAAATGGTTCCACAATTATATCCTTGCAGCCCTTCAAAATATATGAGGGCACTTGATCAGAACCTAAACTAGTTTTAGATTTCAACTTATCAATAGCATCAGCAATATCTTTTTTTACTAATATAGTTAATTTCGGTAATATCCCTATTTGCAGTGTAAGAGTTTATTTCAGTATTAAGAGACACAGTACTAGCATCTGAATACACAGTTGAGAAAAATAGAGCGAATGCTTGAGAAATTGACGAACCATTGTCATATACTTCATTATTCAAATTCATCCTTCGCGGTGTACCACATTTCTTCTTACTTTTAATGTAATCAATTACCAATGCAGAATTAGAATTTATGTTATTTTCAATGTTTGAAATATAAGAATTAAAAGCAAATTTAATGTCTTTTTTAATTTTTGATCTTAAGTGCAAATAATCATTTTTAGCAGATTCAATTCCATGTTTTTTGTATAATTTGCGATTTCTATCTTTTGCTTTTAAGTCTGAGATAATATTTGGTGTAAACCAAGGAAGATATTTGGATTTACTCGTTTTTTTAGTGGGTACACTTTTTGAAAAGACCAGTCTACTGACTCCAAATATCTGTATAATAACAAAAAATTAGCTTTTCTAAAGATAAATAAAATATTTTCAGAGATATTTAATGATTTTTGGTTAGTTTCAAAATCACAGCAATCAATTATTAATGCTGGGTGATGATTATCTAATTTAACAAATGGTACAAAACCCTGTACAACAGTAGAATGTAAATTAGATAAAACTAAATCTAGTAATCTATTATTACTATTTAATACAAAATTATATTGTTGGGCCAGTATGAAATTTGAAAAATTAACTAGGTTTGTTGTTATCGAATTTGTAATTCCATATTTATAATGATCATAAATTAGTGGTATATTAAAATTACCAATAATAATAAAATTACTATCAAGTATAAATGGCAATGACTCAATTTAATTATAAAAGGCAACCAAAAGATCAGCTGTAATAGGCGGTGGCAAGTACACTGTAATAATATGTAAATATTTTAAAGGGCGGAAATTAACCTTGACACACACTACATCAAATTTATGGCTTAAAACATAAGGTGAACCTATAACATATGACTGCAACGATGAATTTACTGCACAAAGAACACCACCACCCCAAGCCTTGCCAGTACTTGCACAATCCCTATTAGAACGATACACATTATAGCTATCATTAAATAATTATTCATTATTAATAGACTCATCAAGCCAGGATTCCGTTATACAAATGACATCAAAATCAGAAGAACTGGTACTGTTATAAAATTCATCAGTTTTTGACTTTAAACCTCGCACGTTCTGATAATAAATACGCATCATAAAATAGATGTAAAATAATGAAATATAAACCAAAAACAAGTAAATATATAAAAATACAATAAGTAAACACCTTATATCTGATAAGTAAATTAATAATAAGCAACTATAAACGGATGAAGGTTACAAACAATTAAATGTTAGTGTCAATGAACTTACTAATAAGTAGATTCGACAAGTAATGTCAGTAAAAGAATTGGTATATAAATGTAAAAAAATATAAAAAATGAGAATTCAAAAAGACAAAAAAAATATTTAACACACTTTAAATTATAAGTAATCAAAATCATATTGTAGCTCCTTAAATTATGAACAAAAATAACAAATTAATAGTGCATAAACACTAAATACATAATTTTATTTATTAATTTATATCATCACTGGAATTAATGCGTTTAACTGTCTTCCCGAATTTCGCAAAGATGTTACCGTTTGATGACCAAACGTTTTTGAATCCATGTTTATTAGAAGCAGCTTTTAAAAGTTCTAATCGGGTTCTAGTAAGATCTTCTTTAATGGTGACCGGGGAACCTTTCAGATTTCTGCGCGCCTTTAATACAGTCTCACGTGATTTATAAGATAAAAATTTTACTGTAATGGGTCGCGGTTTCGCAGAATTTTTTTTAAATTTACCGATACGATGACACCTTTCAAGCGCACTGGATTCAACGTTAATTTTCATCCTTTCATTAAAAATGACACACACTTTAACTTCAACATTTTCATCTTCTTCTTCCGACACACCAAACACTCGAAGACAATTACGGCGAGAGTACTGTTCTAAATCATCACATTTTTCACGTAGAATTTTATTTTCATGCGTAAGATCAGCAATAGTGAGTTCATAATTAAGTTTCAATTCATTAAACTTACTCTCTAAACTATCGTGCACTTTTTTGACGAGATGAGAAATAGCTTCGTCGTCCTTTAATAGACTGGCAACAGCTTCCTTAATCAGGGCACTCATAGCTCTTGTGTTCGTACCAGACATTGTTAACGAAAATATTAGAGAGTTTAAATAAATTTAAGAAAATAATTTCACAACACTGTGGAATCAACACTCAGCGGAACTACCAAAAAACACGTCTACTCACTGCTGGGACACATATGTATTTATGAATAAATTTTTGAAAAATTCATAGACTTCACTGGGATTTAAACCCAGGGCCTTACCATTTCTAGTAGGATGCTCTACCAACTGAGCTACAAAGTCCCGTGACGTCCATGAATCTTTCTCCTGTCTTTTGCCGTGTTTCCCATTCGAGTCCATGAATTTTTCAAAAATTTATTCTTTATTATTAAAAATGTTGAATCGCCATGCGGTTCTAAATATTATAACTTTACTGTGTAAAAACAGTGTGTCAGTTAGTTACTGCGGTGTGGTTCGTTAACCACCAAGTGTGTCAAAGTCCTCAGCCAGTATTCAATGCTCGAAAGAGAGTATACTTGCAAAAACACGGCAAAAGACAGGAGAAAGATTCATGAACGTCACAGAACTTTGTAGCTCAGTTGGTAGAGCATCCTACTAGAAATGAGAAGGTCCTGGGTTCAAATCCCAGTGAAGTCCATGAATTTTTCAAAACTTTATTCTTCATTATTAAAAATGTTGAATCGCCATGCGGTTCTAAATATTATAACTTTACTGTGTAAAAACAGTGTGTCAGTTATTCATATTTATGCTTTAGGATCTATACTATGGATAATTTTAGCATTGGACATGCAAAAGTGACCATAACGTGGTACCAATCAGATATTAAACATTCAATTTTCAAGTGTCATTTTAATGAAGACGTTGTATATTGTAAGCTACATGGGCTGGATTCTATAATACCTACCACCCTTGAAATAGCAATTTTCTTGTTGCAATGTTTTCTTTTAGCTAAAATATGATAAAAAATTATAAAATTCGGTCGCAGAAGCAAATATTTATATGATTTTTTACAAAAATTAAGTCAGACTTTACCTTTTCTTGATGAATACGTTGTATATTGTAAGCTACATGAGCTGGATTCTAGAATACCTACCACACTTGAATTAGCAATTTTCTTGTTGCAATGTTTTCTTTTAGCTAAAATATGATGAAAAATTATAAAATTAGGGCGCAGAAACAAATATTTATATGATTTTTTACAAAAATAAAGTCAGATTTTACCTATTCTTGATAAAAACTTTATATATTGTAAGCTACATGGGCTGGTTTCTAGAATACCTACCACACTTAAAATAGCAATTTTCTTGTTGCAATGTTTTCTTTTAGCTAAAATATGATGAAAATTTATAAAAATAGGGCGCGGAAGCAAATATTTATATGATTTTTTACAAAAATAAAGTCAGATTTTACCTATCCTTGATGAATACGTTGTATATTGTAAGCTACATGGGCTGGATTCTATAATACCTACCACCCTTGAAATAGCAATTTTCTTGTTGCAATGTTTTCTTTTAGCTAAAATATGATAAAAAATTATAAAATTCGGTCGCAGAAGCAAATATTTATATGATTTTTTACAAAAATAAGTCAGACTTTACCTTTTCTTGATGAATACGTTGTATATTGTAAGCTACATGAGCTGGATTCTAGAATACCTACCACATTTGAATTAGCAATTTTCTTGTTGCAATGTTTTCTTTTAGCTAAAATATGATGAAAAATTATAAAATTAGGGCGCGGAAACAAATATTTATATGATTTTTTACAAAAATAAAGTCAGATTTTACCTATTCTTGATAAAAACTTTATATATTGTAAGCTACATGGGCTGCTTTCTAGAATACCTACCACACTTAAAATAGCAATTTTCTTGTTGCAATGTTTTCTTTTAGCTAAAATATGATGAAAATTTATAAAAATAGGGCGCGGAAGCAAATATTTATATGATTTTTTACAAAAATAAAGTCAGATTTTACCTATCCTTGATGAATACGTTGTATATTGTAAGCTACATGGGCTGGATTCTAGAATACCTACAACACTTAAAATAGCAATTTTCTTGTTGCATGGTTTTCTTTTAGCTAAAATATAATGAAAAATTATAAAAATCGGGCGCGGAAGCAAATATTTATATAATTTTTGACAAATATAATGTCAGATTTTACATTTTCTGATGAATACGTTTTATATTGTAATGTAACGGATGTGATTTCAATCAGCAAATTTGTTAGCGTAGGTGGTTGATTGAACTCGCTATCCGCTGCAGAGTGCTGGCACGTGGCTGTGTGGCTTCCGCCGTTCGATGACATTCGATAAGTTGGCAAAAACGGTGGAATACTCTTAAGCGATATGTCAGCAGTTTGATTCGACTTGGTGGAAGACCAAAAATTTGCGAGCATTCTCACATCGGGTGTCGCAAATCACGGTCGTGGTTAGGATAATTAATAGTAATTTAATTTCAGTAGATTTGTTCATTTAGTTTACTTTAAAATTTATTGTTAGTATTTAAGTTATTGCAAATCGGACTTTATAATTTTTAATTTTTAATAAAAATTATTAAACGTCGAAGCTAAAAGAGTAGTGTCTTTTGAAGTGCTCATTTTCACCTTCCACCCGCACCTACCCAGAGTACAGCATCAACGAAGGACAGCAATGAACAGGTAAGTATAAACTTACATTCTTTGAACCGTCCTGCATAATTCAGTACGTCAACGGGGGCTTGTACTTCACTGCACAACCCCTCTGTTACAACTGGCGCTGCGGACAGGATCTAGTTAAATAGAACTAGATTATTACAGACCGACTGAATTATATTAATTTAACGCTTATTTAACGAAAATGGGCCAGAAAGATATTGTACCGGTAACAACCACTATAACCACGACAGTAGCACCCTCGACCGTTTCAGCGAGTACAAGTATAACCACCATCGTTTCACCGATTGAGAATCCGACCGCTCCCCCTCACACGTCCATCGCAATGCCATTTGCCCACCAATTCTATCAGTATCCGCCGCCTAACGTTCAACCATTTTCGGCAGGTCCAAGCTACCAACCGTTCTCTTACCATATGCCAAATTATTTCAATAATGTCAAAGAAATGCCCATTCCATCCGCAGACCACCCTTCACACGCTAGTTCACCACCTGTCACTACAGTATTTAATGATCCTTCTTCAATGTCCGCTCTTAAAACCATTGAAACGTATTCCGGTGGCCCAGCGTTAGAAGCATTCTTAGATAATGTAGCAACAGTTGCAGAGTGTTACCAATGGAACAACAATCAAATTGTAACCGCAATCAAACTGAAACTTATAGGTGACGCGCAACACTGTTTTTACTCCTTGCCGGGTGACAAGCGTCCGAGTACGATCTCAGAAATGCGCGAATGGTTAATTAGCTTATTTGGGAAAAAGGTAGATCACGCTGTAGCGGAAAGAGAATTTTCAAAATTATACCGCCAAAAAGACGAATCGTTAAGGAAATTCGCATTAAGGTTAGAGATTGCAGCAGCAAAATTGTATCCAAATTCTGGGGGTAATAATATGCTAAGTTTGCGGAACAGAATAAAACGCGAAACTCTAATGATGAGACAATTTCTTGAGGGCCTTGATACACGACTAGCAAATGAAGTATGTCGCATACAGCATTGCGAAACAGTAGAAGAAGCTCTGCCCATTGCTGAGCATTGTGAGGAAGTACTCGCTCGTTTGTTTCGGGAAACGAAAGCAGACGCCCATAAATCGCACGTTCGTACGTTGGCTAAAAATTCGGACACTCCTTCTGCGACAAGTAGTCCCAGAAATACCGTAACTGTACGTAATAATAAGAAAAGTTCGAAATCAGGAACTTTACGCACAGACCAGCGTTATTTAGCTACGAAAGGTCGTTGCTTTAACTGCGGCAGTGTAGATCACATTTCAAAGAAATGTCCGAAGCAAAAACAGACATTATGCAATAACTGTGTAGTGGTAGGGCATCGTGCAGATTCTTCAGCGTGTCCTTTAAACTTAAAGGCTGTCTCGACGACGACCCAACGTCAGACAGATTAAGTAGTAAAGTATGCTTAGTTCCACGGGTCGCCGATTATGACCGAGATAGAACAAAGTTAGTAATTTTAAAGGTAGCTGATCGAAATTACATATTTTTAGTTGATTCAGGAGCCGCTGTTTCATTACTAAAACGCAAAGTAGTCGCTGAAAATAAATGGTCAATATTACCATCAAAGGATGTTTTAGTAGATGTTTCAGGTAATCAGTTGAGTAGTGACGGAGTCGTTGAAATTAATACTGATTCTGAAAAAATAAGGCATCGCTTTGTAGTATGTCCGGACGATCTCTTTTTACCATCAGATGGACTGATCGGAGTAGACTTTTTAATTCAGCGTAACGTAGTTATCGATTTTGGTAAGAACATTTTTAAAATTAATAGTAAAGTTCTATCTATGTCAGAAATCGATAGGAACAATAAAAATGCAGACGATAGCATAATTACAATTTATGCTAATGTAGAAGGCAGCGAGTGTGCCAATAGTAGGGACAACTGTTCGAATCAGTTAGAAAATGTTACAGGCGTAGATATCACGAATTCTAAAATTCAAAGTAGTAGTACGGATTGTGTAACGGAGCACAATCAAATAAACATTTGTAGTGATTTTGTATAGATAGATTCTGTGATCGCCCAGACCGAAAAAGATAACATACCTATTGAACCACATTTGACCGAACCCATTATAATTAATAATAATACGCGCGTTAACATTCAGAAATTTAAATGTAGTAATTTGAAAAGATTTGTCGCACGTTCAAAGTATTATGTAACAATACCAGCGCGGCACACAGCTGTGAGTGAAATAATGCTGAACACGCGAATTCCAGACGCGACGTACGTACTTGAACCCACAGAGGTTGATATACCGGGTGTTTTAGTAGCACGTACTGTCTTTCGTAAAGAACAAAATTCAAATTTATTTGTAAATATTATAAACACAGGTCCGACCGAAGTTAAGTTGTCAGCCCGAATACCATTAGGTATAGCAGTAGTGGCAGTAGAAGAAGAAGAGAATGATGTCGAAAATTATCGAAGCGTAAATGTTGTGAGCGGAGGTCAGCCTCATAAGTTTAATTTAGACCATTTACCGATCGGCGAACGAAATAAATTCCAATCCTTTTTAAATGAATATGCTGATATCTTTAAATTAAAAGACACGCCATTAAGTAAGACATCTCTGGTGACACACCGTATACTTACGAGCACTGAGATACCGGTCACTAGAGCTCCTTATCGTGTACCATTCGCCAAGTCATGAAAGATTTAATTGATGAAATGTTAGAAAATAAAATCATACAACCTTCTATTAGTCCATATTCCGCCCCTGTAGTTTTAGTAGAAAAGAAATCAATTGAGGGTGAAAGTTCATTTAGATTTTGTATTGATTACCGCGAATTAAATAAAATAACTAAATGAGATTATTTCCTTATTCCAAATTTACAAGATACTTTGGATCAATTAGGTAAAGCTGCTCGTTTCACCACCCTCGATTTAACTAAAGGCTATTGGCAAGTAGAAATGGATCCGAGAG
The DNA here is from genome assembly GCA_035578165.1 of Stenolophus ochropezus. Classification (NCBI taxonomy): domain Eukaryota; kingdom Metazoa; phylum Arthropoda; class Insecta; order Coleoptera; family Carabidae; genus Stenolophus; species Stenolophus ochropezus. The sequence continues at coordinate 345,287 of JAQOWZ010000102.1, read as the reverse complement.
ATAGAGAAAAAACCGCATTCTCTGTTCCTTGGGGCCATTACAGAATGCCATTCGGTTTGATAAATAGCCCGAGTACATGGCAGCGACTGATGTACACAGTGTTATCAGGTTTGACGGTGACCCAATGCTTTGTCTATTTGGATGATATCATTTGCTTTAGCGCAGATAATTTAGATGAACATATCGAGAGATTAAAATTAATTTTTGATCGGCTACGAGAAGCAAATTTAACTTTGAATCCAGCAAAATGCAAATTTATGCTCGATGAAACCAAGTACCTGGGTCACATAGTGAGTAAAGACGGCGTGAAACCTGATACGGAAAAGATAAGAGTAGTGAAGGACTTCCCAGTACCTCGTGACGTCACGGAAGTCAGAGCATTTCTTGGCTTAGTGGGTTTTTACCGTCGATTTATTCCAAATTTCGCGAGAGAAGCCTTTCCACTCACAACTTTGACGAAAAAGAATGCTAGATTTGTATGGTCTGATGAGGCGGAAGGGGCGTTTATCCACCTTAGAAATTTATTAACGCAGTCACCGATATTAAAATATCCTGACTTTAACAAACCTTTTATCTTATGTCCGGATGCATCTGCTTTTGCAATTGGAGTAGTTTTAAGCCAAGAGCATGATGGACATGAAATGCCGGTGGCGTATGCGAGTCGTCAACTTAAGCCCGCCGAGCGAAATTATTGCACAACGGAAAGAGAATGTTTAGCGTTAGTATGGGGAATAAAACATTTCCGATGTTATTTGTATGGTCAAAAATTCATTGTTTATACCGATCATCAACCTCTGAAATGATTGATGAAAACATCAGAGCCAACAAATCGTTTAATTAGATGGTCATTATTACTTTCGGAACATGACTTTGAAATTCATTATCGTCCGGGAGATAAACATACTAACGCCGACGCACTTTCACGCATTAAGCCTGTACAAATCTTATTTCGCACTAATTATGAACCGATGATATGGGATAGAGACGCTATCAAAATGGCCCAACGGGACGATGATCAAATAAAAGGTATCACTGACGAAATAAATTCAGAAGGAAATTGTGAATTTTACTTTGATGATGACGGGTTGATTTATAAAAAATCGTACGATGATCGTTTCGAAGACAAGTTAGTTATTCCTTTAAAGTTTCGAAATAATATTTTGAAAGCGTGTCATGATTCTCCATTATCGGGTCATGGTGGCACAGAGAAAACGTTCGAAAAAGTTAATTCGCGATTTTTCTGGCCTCACTTGCGTCGCGATGTAAAAGAATACGTGCGCAAATGCGTATCATGTTCGCAAAGGAAAACGTCACTGCATTTACGACCTGCCCCACTGAAAAAGTTTCAGTCGGTAACACGACCGTTTGAGCGGATAGCAATGGATATTGTTGGTCCTCTTGTAACCACTAGCGCCGGAAATAAATATATTCTAACGGTCCAAGATGCAGCTACACGTTATCTAGAAGCATTTCCCCTAAAAGACCAGACCTCTATAACGGTGGCGAAAACGTTTGTCAAGGGTATTATCTTAAGACATGGTACGCCCAGACAATTACTGACCGACTTAGGGACCAATTTCGTTTCAAAACTAATGAAAGAAATTTGTAACGTACTAAAAATCGAACGTTTGTATACTACCGCTTTCCACCCGCAAACAAACGCAAGTCTCGAGAGAAGTCATCGAACGTTAAAAGATATGCTCTCACATTATATCAATGAGCAGCATACGGATTGGGATGAATGGCTACCATTCGTTGTATCAGCTTTTTGTAGTAGTACACATGAAATGCTTGGTGATAGTCCATTTTTCTTAATGTATGGAAGGGATATTGAACTACCTTTCGATGACCTCTTGAGACCTCTTCGCACTAGATACGATACGGACTCTAATTATGCAGCAGAATTCTTACAACGTTTAAAGTTAGCTCACTCTAAAGCAAGAGAACAGCTGGACAAGAACATTGACCGTGTCCACCGTAACTTTAATAAGCGAGCGACTAGTGTCAAGTTTCAAATGGGAGACCGTGTATATCTGTTTACACCAACAGTCAAGGTCGGCACTAGCGCTAAGTTAGCTAAGAAATGGTCAGGTCCGTATCGTATCATTGAAATGCGAGAAGTGAATGCGGTAATTAAAGAAATTTTCGGACGGAAACAAATGACGGTGCATGTGAACTGATTAAAACCTTGTTATTTAACGACCGATGACTTAAAACTTGACGATACGTCAGAGCCAATTGAGTCGACCACTGAAAATGCAGATACGGATGGTATTAACCCTATTATCCCTTGGTCCTCTCAACCGATTATCCCGCAGGATTCAACTTTACAGTCTTCCAGTGGTAGCCATAATCAATCACAGAATAGAAGTCGTTTGTCGGACACCAGCACCACTAACTCGAGTACTGACACCGTCGTGGAAACAGCGTCCCGGCCCCGATACGCAACTAGAAGCCACGGAGCTGTCGCTGACCACTCGTGGATCCTCAACACACGGATCTAATTACAAAAAGACTATCACATTAGAGTAGTAAAGTTATTCATCAGAACGCTAAAGTTATATGTAGTTTTTGTTGTAGTTTTAAGATTACTTTTAATAGACTCATGGGCTGAACTGATTGCTTTCGATTGCGCAGACCCAGAAGTGGAAGTATCCAAGATCTCGCTGTTAGATATTAAACCTTGTCGTGACCCGAAGAATAGCTCAGAAGAGATTCCAACGAAAATCCAGTTACTGCAAGAACGACGGTACACAGAAGTGCATGTATATAGCTGCTTAGTGATTGTGCAGCAGTTGATCGAGCTTTGCGGCATGCACTCACACACCAGCGCAGTAGCAGGCGGATTAGCCCGATACGTCCATTACATAAAGGCCGACAGCTGTTCCGAAGCACACCAATTTCAACGCTTAGATCTCTCAGGGTTAGGAGCTGGAATTATCTCTAGTTTGACTTTAAACGGAACTACCGAAGTATCAACGACGCTGGAGGGACGCCTAGAACCCAGCGGGAAATGCTCCGGCGTTCGATACACCCTTAATGGCATTACGTACGAAGACGTGATCGTTAGCGCCGCTATCACCATCAAATTATTCGACTATCTCGCCATTGCCGACGTCGAAGAAAATGCCGTTCGACTGCGTACAGGCACAGTATGTATGTACTCCAAAAATTATTGTTTTGATGATGCAGCAGGTGAAGTGACCTGGGAAGCCGACCAGTTGGACCGATGCTCTGAGCGAGGTATGGACGTACTCTACGAAGGTCCAGCCACAATTCTAAATATCAACAGTACCGGCACTAAGTACATCATGGTAGGAGCCCGTGATACGGTTTTCGCCTTGAGGTTATTGTCCGCTGAATTGTTATGCCATCAGCGGGCATGGCGTACAGAGCAGAATAGATTGATAGTTATTTTTGAATCCTCGCTTGGCTTCTATTTTCAGAAATCAAGAAGAGTGACCCACAATACCGACATCATGGCACAGGTTCTCAGTAAGTTGCTGTTCCTAGAGATCGCTTTCAAGCAACAGGCTAGAGAGCTCGTGTACGACGCCATTATGAAGAGATGCCATCTACGAGAAAATATCCTCAAAAACCGTATCATGTTAGCCTTAGAAAAGCCGGATATTGTCAGCGGCCTCGTGAAGGAAGCAGCCGGGCATATGGGTCGAGTGATAGGCGAAGTTTTATACATAATTCGTTGCAGTGCTAAAGTAGTAGTAAGAATGAGAGCAAGTTCATGGCCCCTCTTACTCGTATAATTCAGGACCATGGTAAGCAGGTCGACTGCAGAACTAAATTGCCAGTTATATTCCACCTGGAAGGCAAATGGTTCGAAATTGACCCCGAACTTAGAAGAACGCAGCCCGATCCTATGGTCCTCGACGCTAACGATCCCAGCGACGTAATGCCAATGACGAAGATAGCCCCGATCAGCGCCAATGGAGTGTACAGTAAGCAGGACATGGAAGAGTTCCAACGCACACTCTTGTTCCCACAGGAGCGACGCGCCGTAACTAACGTAATCACGAGAAGGGTCACGGGAGTTCAAGTAGATAGCCAGGATTACCACTTGTCCAATGTATTCAGCCAAAGCGAGTTCGCCAAGATGGCATGGAGTGCTGCAGCGGAAGTGTGGGGTTTCTTATTATATATGGGAAATCTTTTCTCGGTTCTGATGCTTCTGTACACTCTGTACGCGCTGATAAGGTACGTAGCAAACGTAGTGTTAAACCTACTGAGTTTAAGGAAGGTGGTCACTCCTGATCAACCCCCTCGGAGATGGTTCCTGTTCGCCAGTTTGTGGAATGCCTTAACTACGCGATACCTAATTAACTTGGCACGACAACAAACCCCGAACCAAGTCGCGGAGACCGAGCCTCCACCAATCTACCCGGGTCTCCCAATAACAGTAGCTCAGCAACCCAGTGGTTCTTCCGCCAACCTCGACATTCTGCGCCAGCCCATAGTCTAGTTTGTTTTGTATACCACTACCAAGTTGAATGAAATTCAGCTAGACTCGACTTTGAATTCCACTCACAGTCGAGTTTAGAGGGGAAGATAGTGTAACGGATGTGAGTTCAATCAGCAAAAATTGTTAGCGTAGGTGGTTGATTGAACTCGCTATCCGCTGCAGAGTGCTGGCACGTGGCTGTGTGGCTTCCGCCGTTCGATGACATTCGATAAGTTGGCAAAAACGGTGGAATACTCCCAAGCGATATGCCAGCAGTTTGATTCGACTTGGTGGAAGACCAAAAATTTGAGAGCATTCTCACATCGGGTGTCGCAAATCACGGTCGTGGTTAGGATAATTAATAGTAATTTAATTTCAGTAGATTTGTTCATTTAGTTTACTTTAAAATTTATTGTTAGTATTTAAGTTATTGCAAATCGGACTTTATAATTTTTAATTTTTAATAAAAATTATTAAACGTCGAAGCTAAAAGAGTAGTGTCTTTTGAAGTGCTCATTTTCACCTTCCACCCGCACCTACCCAGAGTACAGCATCAACGAAGGACAGCAGTGAACAGGTAAGTATAAACTTACATTCTTTGAACCGTCCTGCATAATTCAGTACGTCAACGAGGGCTTGTACTTCACTGCACAACCCCTCTGTTACAGTAAGCTACATGGGCTAAATTCTAGAATACCTACCACATTTGAAATAGCATTTTTTTTGTTGCAATGTTTTCTTTTAGCTAAAATATGATGAAGAATTATAAAACTCGGGCGCGGAAGCAAATATTTATATGATTTTTTACAAATATAATGTCAGAGTTTACCATTTCTTGATGAATACGTTGTATATTGTAAGCTACATGGGCTGGATTCTAGAATAACTACCACACTTGAAATAGCAATTTTCTTGTTGCAATGTTTTCTTTTAGCTAAAATATGATGAAGAATTATAAAATTCGGGCGCAGAAGCAAATATTCATATGATTTTTTACAAAAATAAAGTCAGATTTTACCCATTCTTGAAATGGATATTTTTGTTATAACATTCATTTTCATGCTTAACGATCTAACTATGGATAATTTTAGCATTGGACATGCAAAAGTGACCATAACGTGGTACCAATCAGATAATAAACATTCAATTTTCGGGTGTCATTTTAATGAATACGTTGTATATTGTAAGCTACATGTGCTGGATTCTAGAATACCTACCAAACTTAAAATAGCAATTTTCTTGTTGCAATGTTTTCTTTTAGCTAAAATATGATGAAGAATTATAAAATTCAGGCGCGGAAGCAAATATTTATATAATTTTTTACAATAATAAAGTCACATTTTACCTATTCTTGATAAATACGTTGTATATTGTAAGCTACATGGGCTGGTTTCTAGAATATCTACCACACTTGAAATAGCAATTTTCTTGTTGCAATGTTTTCTTTTACCTAAAATATGATGAAGAATTATAAAATTCGGGCGCGGAAGCAAATATTTATATAATTTTTTACAAAAATTAAGTCACATTTTACCTATTCTTGATGAATGCGTTGTATATTGTAAGCTACATGGGCTGGATTCTAGAATATCTACCACCCTTGAAATAGCAATTTTCTTGTTGCAATGTTTTCTTTTAGCTAAAATATGATGACAAATTATAAAATTCGGGCACGGAAGCAAATATTTATATGATGTTTTACATAAATAAAGTCAGATTTTACCTTTTCTTGATGAATACGTTGTATATTATAAGCTACATGGGCTAGATTCTAGAATACCTACCACACTTAAAGTAGCACTTTTCTTGTTGCAATGTTTTCTTTTAGCTAAAATATGATAAAGAATTATAAAATTGGGGCGCGGAAGCAAATATTTATATGATTTTTTACAAACATAAAGTCAGATTTTACCTATTCTTGATAAATACATTGTATATTGTAAGCTACATGGGCTGGTTTCTAGAATACCTACCGCACTTAAAATAGCAATTTTGTTGTTGCAATGTTTTCTTTTTGCTAAAATATAATAAAAAATTATAAAATTCGGGCGCGGAAGCAAATACTTTTACGATTTTTTACAAAAATTAAGTCAGATTTTACCTATTCTTGATGAATACGTTGTATATTGTAAGCTACATGGGCTGGATTCTAGAATACCTACCACACTTGAAATAGCAATTTTCTTGTTGCAATGTTTTCTTTTAGCTAATCTATGATGAAAAATTATAAAATTCGGGCGCGGAAGCAAATATTTATATGAATTTTTACAAAAATAATGTCGGATTATAGCTTTTCTTGATGAATACGTTGTATATTGTAAGCTACATCGACTCGATTCTAGAATAACTACCACGCTTGAAATAGCAATTTTCTTGTTGCAATGTTTTCTTTTAGCTAAAATATGATAAAAAATTATAAAATTCGGGCACGGAGCAAATATTTATATGATTTTTTTACATAATTAAAGTCAGATTTTACCTTTTCTTGATGAATACGTTGTATATTGTAAGCTACATGGTCTGGATTCTAGAATACCTACCACCCTTGAAATAGCAATTTTCTTGTTGCAATGTTTTCTTTTAGCTAAAATATGATGAAGAATTATAAAATTCGGGCGCAGAAGCAAATATTCATATGATTTTTTACAAAAATAAAGTCAGATTTTACCCATTCTTGAAATGGATATTTTTGTTATAACATTCATATTCATGCTTAACGATCTAACTATGGATAATTTTAGCATTGGACATGCAAAAGTGACCATAACGTGGTACCAATCAGATAATAAACATTCAATTTTCGGGTGTCATTTTAATGAATACGTTGTATATTGTAAGCTACATGTGCTGGATTCTAGAATACCTACCAAACTTAAAATAGCAATTTTCTTGTTGCAATGTTTTCTTTTAGCTAAAATATGATAAAGAATTATAAAATTCAGGCGCGGAAGCAAATATTTATATAATTTTTTACAATAATAAAGTCACATTTTACCTATTCTTGATAAATACGTTGTATATTGTAAGCTACATGGGCTGGTTTCTAGAATATCTACCACACTTGAAATAGCAATTTTCTTGTTGCAATGTTTTCTCTTAGCTAAAATATGATGAAGAATTATAAAATTCGGGCGCGGAAGCAAATATTTATATAATTTTTTACAAAAATTAAGTCACATTTTACCTATTCTTGATGAATACGTTGTATATTGTAAGCTACATGGGCTGGATTCTAGAATATCTACCACCCTTGAAATAGCAATTTTCTTGTTGCAATGTTTTCTTTTAGCTAAAATATGATGACAAATTATAAAATTCGGGCACGGAAGCAAATATTTATATGATGTTTTACATAAATAAAGTCAGATTTTACTTTTTCTTGATGAATACGTTGTATATTATAAGCTACATGGGCTAGATTCTAGAATACCTACCGCACTTAAAGTAGCACTTTTCTTGTTGCAATGTTTTCTTTTAGCTATAATATGATAAAGAATTATAAAATTGGGGCGCGGAAGCAAATATTTATATGATTTTTTACAAACATAAAGTCAGATTTTACCTATTCTTGATAAATACATTGTATATTGTAAGCTACATGGGCTGGTTTCTAGAATACCTACCGCACTTAAAATAGCAATTTTGTTGTTGCAATGTTTTCTTTTTGCTAAAATATAATAAAAAATTATAAATTTCGGGCGCGGAAGCAAATACTTTTACGATTTTTTACAAAAATTAAGTCAGATTTTACCTATTCTTGATGAATACGTTGTATATTGTAAGCTACATGGGCTGGATTCTAGAATACCTACCACACTTGAAATAGCAATTTTCTTGTTGCAATGTTTTCTTTTAGCTAATCTATGATGAAAAATTAAAAAATTCGGGCGCGGAAGCAAATATTTATATGAATTTTTACAAAAATAATGTCGGATTATAGCTTTTCTTGATGAATACGTTGTATATTGTAAGCTACATCGACTCGATTCTAGAATAACTACCACGCTTGAAATAGCAATTTTCTTGTTGCAATGTTTTCTTTTAGCTAAAATATGATAAAAAATTATAAAATTCGGGCACGGAAGCAAATATTTATATGATTTTTTTACATAATTAAAGTCAGATTTTACCTTTTCTTGATGAATACGTTGTATATTGTAAGCTACATGGTCTGGATTCTAGAATACCTACCACCCTTGAAATAGCAATTTTCTTGTTGCAATGTTTTCTTTTAGCTAAAATATGATGAAGAATTATAAAATTCGGGCGCGGAAGCAAATATTTATATAAATTTTTACAAAAAGAAGGTCAGATTTTACCTATTCTTGATGATTACGTTGTATATTGTAAGCTACATGGGCTGGATTCTAGAATACCTATCACACTTAAAATAGCAATTTTCTTGTTGCAATGATTTCTTTTAGCTAAAATATGATGAAAAATTATAAAATTCGGGCGCGGAAGCAAATATTTATATGATTTTTTACAAAAATAATGTCAGATTATACCTTTTCTTGACGAATACGTTGTATATTGTAAGCTACATGGGCTGGATTCTAGAATACCTCCCACACTTGAAATAGCAATATTCTTGTTGCAATGTTTTCTTTTAGCTAAAATATGATGAAGAATTATAAAATACGGGCGCAGAAGCAAATATTTATATAATTTTTTACAAAAATAAAGTCAGATTTTACCTATTTTTGAAATGGATATTTTTGTTAAAGCATTCATATACATGCTTTAGGACCTATGCTATGGATAATTTAGCATTGAAAATGTAAGAGTGACCATAACGTGGAACCAATCAAATAATAAACATTCAATTTTTGGGTGTCATTTTAATGAATACGTTGTATATTGTAAGCTACATGGGCTGGATTCTAGAATACATACCACACTTGAAATAGCAATTTTCTTGATGCAATGTTTTCTTTTATCTAAAATATGATGAAGAATTATAAAATTCAGGCACAGAAGCAAATATTCATATGATTTTTTACAAAAATAAAGTCAGATTTTACCTATTCTTGATAAATACGTTGTATATTGTAAGCTACATGGGCTGGTTTCTAGAATATCTACCACACTTGAAATAGCAATTTTCTTGTTGCAATGTTTTTTTTTAGCTAAAATATGATGAAGAATTATAAAATTCGGGCGCGGAAGCAAATATTTATATAATTTTTTACAAAAATTAAGTCACATTTTACCTATTCTTGATGAATACGTTGTATATTGTAAGCTACATGGGCTGGATTCTAGAATACATACCACACTCGAAATAGCAATTTTCTTGATGCAATGTTTTCTTTTATCTAAAATATGATGAAGAATTATAAAATTCGGGCGCAAAAGCAAATATTCATATGATTTTTTACAAAAATAAAGTCAGATTTTACCCATTCTTGAAATGGATATTTTTGTTATAACATTCATATTCATGCTTAACGATCTAACTATGGATAATTTTAGCATTGGACATGCAAAAGTGACCATAACGTGGTACCAATCAGATAATAAACATTCAATTTTCGGGTGTCATTTTAATGAATACGTTGTATATTGTAAGCTACATGTGCTGGATTCTAGAATACCTACCAAACTTAAAATAGCAATTTTCTTGTTGCAATGTTTTCTTTTAGCTAAAATATGATGAAGAATTATAAAATTCAGGCGCGGAAGCAAATATTTATATAATTTTTTACAATAATAAAGTCACATTTTACCTATTCTTGATAAATACGTTGTATATTGTAAGCTACATGGGCTGGTTTCTAGAATATCTACCACACTTGAAATAGCAATTTTCTTGTTGCAATGTTTTCTTTTAGCTAAAATATGATGAAGAATTATAAAATTCGGGCGCGGAAGCAAATATTTATATAATTTTTTACAAAAATTAAGTCACATTTTACCTATTCTTGATGAATACGTTGTATATTGTAAGCTACATGGGCTGAATTCTAGAATATCTACCACCCTTGAAATAGCAATTTTCTTGTTGCAATGTTTTCTTTTAGCTAAAATATGATGACAAATTATAAAATTCGGGCACGGAAGCAAATATTTATATGATGTTTTACATAAATAAAGTCAGATTTTACCTTTTCTTGATGAATACGTTGTATATTATAAGCTACATGGGCTAGATTCTAGAATACCTACCGCACTTAAAGTAGCACTTTTCTTGTTGCAATGTTTTCTTTTAGCTATAATATGATAAAGAATTATAATATTGGGGCGCGGAAGCAAATATTTATATTATTTTTTACAAACATAAAGTCAGATTTTACCTATTCTTGATAAATACATTGTATATTGTAAGCTACATGGGCTGGTTTCTAGAATACCTACCGCACTTAAAATAGCAATTTTGTTGTTGTAATGTTTTCTTTTTGCTAGAATATAATAAAAAATTATAAATTTCGGGCGCGGAAGCAAATACTTTTACGATTTTTTACAAAAATTAAGTAAGATTTTACCTATTCTTGATGAATACGTTGTATATTGTAAGCTACATGGGCTGGATTCTAGAATACCTACCACACTTGAAATAGCAATTTTCTTGTTGCAATGTTTTCTTTTAGCTAATCTATGATGAAAAATTATAAAATTCGGGCGCGGAAGCAAATATTTATATGAATTTTTACAAAAATAATGTCGGATTATAGCTTTTCATGATGAATACGTTGTATATTGTAAGCTACATCGACTCGATTCTAGAATAACTACCACGCTTGAAATAGCAATTTTCTTGTTGCAATGTTTTCTTTTAGCTAAAATATGATAAAAAATTATAAAATTCGGGCACGGAAGCAAATATTTATATGATTTTTTTACATAATTAAAGTCAGATTTTACCTTTTCTTGATGAATACGTTGTATATTGTAAGCTACATGGTCTGGATTCTAGAATACCTACCACCCTTGAAATAGCAATTTTCTTGTTGCAATGTTTTCTTTTAGCTAAAATATGATGAAGAATTATAAAATTCGGGCGCGGAAGCAAATATTTATATAAATTTTTACAAAAAGAAGGTCAGATTTTACCTATTCTTGATGATTACGTTGTATATTGTAAGCTACATGGGCTGGATTCTAGAATACCTATCACACTTAAAATAGCAATTTTCTTGTTGCAATGATTTCTTTTAGCTAAAATATGATGAAAAATTATAAAATTCGGGCGCGGAAGCTAATATTTATATGATTTTTTACAAAAATAATGTCAGATTATACCTTTTCTTGACGAATACGTTGTATATTGTAAGCTACATTGGCTGGATTCTAGAATACCTCCCACACTTGAAATAGCAATATTCTTGTTGCAATGTTTTCTTTTAGCTAAAATATGATGAAGAATTATAAAATACGGGCGCAGAAGCAAATATTTATATAATTTTTTACAAAAATAAAGTCAGATTTTACCTATTTTTGAAATGGATATTTTTCTTAAAGCATTCATATACATGCTTTAGGACCTATGCTATGGATAATTTAGCATTGAAAATGTAAGAGTGACCATAACGTGGAACCAATCAAATAATAAACATTCAATTTTTGGGTGTCATTTTAATGAATACGTTGTATATTGTAAGCTACATGGGCTGGATTCTAGAATACATACCACACTTGAAATAGCAATTTTCTTGATGCAATGTTTTCTTTTATCTAAAATATGATGAAGAATTATAAAATTCGGGCGCGGAAGCAAATATTTATATGATTTTTTACAAAAATAAAGTCAGATTTTACCTATTCTTGATAAATACCTTGTATATTGTAAGCTACTTCTGCTGGTTTCTTGAATACCTACCACACTTAAAATAACAATTTTCTTGATGCAATGTTTTCTTTTAGCTAAAATATGATGAAAAATTATAAAATTAGAGCGCGGAAGCAAATATTTATATGATTTTGTATAAAAATAAAGTCAGATTTTACCTATTCTTGATGAATACATTGTATATTGTAAACTACATGGGCTGGATTCTAGATTACCTACCACACTTGAAATAGCAATTTTCTTGTTGCAATGTTTTCTTTTATCTAAAATATGATAAAGAATTATAAAATTCGGGCGCGGAAGCAAATATTTATATAATTTTTTACAAAAATAAGGTCAGATTTTACCTATTCTTGATGATTACGTTGTATATTGTAAGCTACATGGGCTGGATTCTAGAATACTTATCACACTTAAAATAGTAATTTTCTTGTTGCAATGTTTTCTTTTAGCTAAAATATGATAAAAAACTATAAAATTAGGGCGCGGAAGGAAATATTTATATGATTTTTTACAAAGATAAAGTCAGATTATACGTTTTCTTGATGAATACGTTGTATATTGTAAGCTACATTGGCTGGATTCTAGAATACCTACCACACTTGAAATAGCAATTTTCTTGTTGCAATGTTTTCTTTTAGCTAAAATATAATGAACAATTATAAAATTCGGGCGCGGAAGCAAATATTTATATGATTTTTAACAAAAATCAGGTCTGATTTTACCTATTCTTGATGATTAGGTTGTATATTGTAAACTACATGGGCTGGGTTCTAGATTACCTACCACACTTGAAATAGCAATTTTCTTGTTGCAATGTTTTCTTTTAGCTAAAATGTGATGAAGAATTATAAAATTCGGGCGCGGAAGCAAATATTTATATAATTTTTTGCAAAAATAATGTCAGATTTTACCTTTTCTTGATAAATACGTTGAATATTGTAAGTTACATGGGCTGGATTCTAGAATACCTCCTACACTTGAAATAGCAATTTTCTTGTTGGAATGTTTTCTTTTAGATAAAATATGATGAAGAATTATAAAATTCGGAAGCGGAAGCAAATATTTATATAATTTTTAAAAAAATAAAGTCAGATTTTACCTATTTTTGAAATGGATATTTTTGTTAAAGCATTCATATTCATGCTTTAGGATCTATACTATGGATAATTTAGCATTGAAAATGTAAGAGGGACCATAACGTGGAACCAATCAGATAATAAACATTCAATTTTTGGGTGTCATTTTAATGAATACGTTGTATATTGTAAGCTACATGTGCTGGATTCTAGAATACATACCACACTTGAAATAGCAATTTTCTTGATGCAATGTTTTCTTTTAGCTAAAATATAACAAAGAATTATAAAATTCTGTAAGCTACATGGGCTGGATTCTAGAATACCTACCACACTTGAAATAGCAATTTTCTTGTTGCAATGTTTTTTTTTATCTAAAATATGATGAAGAATTATAAAATTCGGGCGCGGAAGCAAATATTCATATGATTTTTTACAAAAATGAATTCAGATTTTACATATTCTTGATGAATACGTTGTATATTGTAAGCTACATGGGCTGGATTCTAGAATACCTACCACATTTAAAATAGCAATTATCTTGTTGCAATGTTTTCTTTTAGCTAAAATATAATAAAGAATTCTAAAATTCGGGCGCGGAAGCAAATATTAATATGATTTTTTACAAAAATAAGGTCAGATTTTACCTATTCTTGATGATTACGTTGTATATTGTAAGCTACATGGGCTGGATTCTAGAATATTTATCACACTAAAAATAGCAATTTTCTTGTTGCAATGTTTTCTTTTAGCTAAAATATGATAAAAAACTATAAAATTAGGGCGCGGAAGCAAATATTTATATGATTTTTTACAAAGATAAAGTCAGATTATACCTTTTCTTGATGAATACGTTGTATATTGTAAGCTACATTGGCTGGATTCTAGAATACCTACCACACTTGAAATAGCAATTTTCTTGTTGCAATGTTTTCTTTTATCTAAAATATGATAAAGAATTATAAAATTCGGGCGCGGAAGCACATATTTATATAATTTTTTACAAAAATAAGGTCAGATTTTACTTATTCTTGATGATTACGTTGTATATTGTAAGCTACATGGGCTGGATTCTAGAATACTTATCACACTTAAAATAGCAATTTTCTTGTTGCAATGTTTTTTTTAGCTAAAATATGATAAAAAACTCTAAAATTAGGGCGCGGAAGCAAATATTTATATGATTTTTTACAAAGATAAAGTCAGATTATACCTTTTCTTGATGAATACGTTGTATATTGTAAGCTACATTGGCTGGATTCTAGAATACCTACCACACTTGAAATAGCAATTTTCTTGTTGTAATGTTTTCTTTTAGCTAAAATATAATGAAGTATTATAAAATTCGGGCGCGGAAGCAAATATTTATATGATTTTTAACAAAAATCAGGTCAGATTTTACCTATTCTTGATGATTACGTTGTATATTGTAAACTACATGGGCTGGGTTCTAGATTACCTACCACACTTGAAATAGCAATTTTCTTGTTGCAATGTTTTCTTTTAGCTAAAATGTGATGAAGAATTATAAAATTCGGGCGCGGAAGCAAATATTTATATAATTTTTTGCAAAAATAATGTCAGATTTTACCTTTTCTTGATAAATACGTTGAATATTGTAAGTTACATGGGCTGGATTCTAGAATACCTCCTACACTTGAAATAGCAATTTTCTTCTTGGAATGTTTTCTTTTAGATAAAATATGATGAAGAATTATAAAATTCGGGAGCGGAAGCAAATATTTATATAATTTTTAAAAAAATAAAGTCAGATTTTACCTATTTTTCAAATGGATATTTTTGTTAAAGCATTCATATTCATGCTTTCGGATCTATAATATGGATAATTTAGCATTGAAAATGTAAGAGGGACCATAACGTGGAACCAATCAGATAATAAACATTCAATTTTTGGGTGTCATTTTAATGAATACGTTGTATATTGTAAGCTACATGTGCTAGATTCTAGAATACATACCACACTTGAAATAGCAATTTTCTTGATGCAATGTTTTCTTTTAGCTAAAATATAATAAAGAATTATAAAATTCGGGCGCGGAAGCAAATATTTATATGATTATTTACAAAAATAAAGTCAGATTTTACCTTTTCTTGATGAATACGTTGTATATTGTAAGCTACATGGGCTGGATTCTAGAATACCTACCACACTTGAAATAGCAATTTTCTTGTTGCAATGTTTTTTTTTATCTAAAATATGATGAAGAATTATAAAATTCGGGCGCGGAAGCAAATATTTATATGATTTTTTACAAAAATGAAGTCAGATTTTACATATTCTTGATGAATAAGTTGTATACTGTAAGCTACATGGGCTGGATTCTAGAATACCTACCACACTTGAAATAGCAATTATCTTGTTGCAATGTTTTCTTTTAGCTAAAATATAATAAAGAATTCTAAAATTCGGGCGCGGAAGCAAATATTTATATGATTTTTTACAAAAATAAGGGCAGATTTTACCTATTCTTGATGATTACGTTGTATATTGTAAACTACATGGGCTGGATTCTAGAAAACCTACCACTCTTCAAATAGCAATTTTCTTGATGCAATGTTTTCTTTTACCTAAAATGTGATTAAGAATTATAAAATTCGGGCGCGGAAGCAAATATTTATACGTTTTTTTACAAAAATTAAGTCATATTTTACCTATTCTTGATGAATACGTTGTATATTGTAAGCTACATGGGCTGGATTCTAGAATACCTACAACCCTTGAAATAGCAATTTTCTTGTTGCAATGTTTTCTTTTAGCTAATCTATGATGAAAAATTATAAAATTCGGGCGCGGAAGCAAATATTTATATGATTTTTTACAAAAATAATGTCAGATTATACCTTTTCTTGATGAATACGTTGTATATTGTAAGCTACATCGGCTGGATTCTAGAATAGCAACCACTCTTGAAATAGCAATTTTCTTGTTACAATGTTTGCTTTTAGCTAAAATATTATAAAGAATTATAAAATTCGGGCGCGGAAGCAAATATTTATATAATTTTTTACAAAAATAAGGTCAGATTTTACCTATTCTTGATGATTACGTTGTATATTGTAAGCTACATGGGCTGGATTCTAGAATACCCATCACACTTAAAATAGCAATTTTCTTGTTGTAATGTTTTTTTTAGCGAAAATATGATGATAAATTATAAAATTCGGGCGCGGAAGCCAATAATTATATGATTTTTTACAAAAATAAAGTCAGATTATACCTTTTCTTGATGATTACGTTGTATATTGTAAGCTACATGGGCTGGATTCTAGAATACCTCCCACACTTGATATAGCAATTTTCTTGTTGCAATGGTCTCTTTTAGCTAAGATATGATAAAGAATTATAAAATTCGGGCGCGGAAGCAAATATTTATATAATTTTTTACAAAAATAAAGTCAGATTTTACCTACTTTTGAAATGGATATTTTTGTTAAAGCATTCATATTCATGCTTTAGGATCTATGCTATGGATAATTTAGCATTGAAAATGTAAGACTGACCATAACGTGGAACCAATCAGATAATAAACATTCAATTTTTGGGTGTCATTTTAATGAATACGTTGTATATTGTAAGCTACATGGGCTGGATTCTAGAATACATACCACACTTGAAATTGCAATTTTCTTGATGCAATGTTTTCTTTTAGCTAAAATATGATGAAAAATTATAAAATTACGACGAGGAAGCAAATATTTATATGATTTTTTACAAAAAAAAGTCAGATTTTACCTATTCTTGATGAATACGTTGTATATTGTAAGCTACATGGGCTGGATTCTAGACTACCTACCACACTTGAAATAGCAATTTTCTTGTTGCAATGTTTTCTTTTAGCTAAAATATGGTGAAGAATTATAAAATTCGGGCGCGGAAGCAAATGTTTATATAATTTTTTACAAAAATAATGTCAGATATTACCTATTTTTGAAATGGAAATTTTTGTTAAAGCATTCATTTTCATGGTTTAGGATCTATACTATGGATAATTTAGCATTAAAAATGTAAGAGTGACAATAACGTGGAACCAATCAGATAATAAATATTGAATTTTTGGGTGTCATTTTAATGAATACGTTGTATATTGTAAGCTACATGGGCTGGATTCTAGAATACCTACCACACTTGAAATAGCAGTTTTCTTGATGCAATGTTTTCTTTTATCTAAAATATGATAAAGAATTATAAAATTCGGGCGCGGAAGCAAATATTTATGTAATTTTTTACAAAAATAAGGTCAGATTTTACCTATTCTTGATGATTACGTTGTATATTGTAAGCTACATGGACTGGATTCTAGCATACCTATCACACTTAAAATAGAAATTTTCTTGTTGCAATGTTTTCTTTTAGCTAAAATATGGTGAAAAACTATAAAATTAGGGCGCGGATGCAAATATTTATATGATTTTTTTCCAAAAATAAAGTCAGATTATACCTTTTATTGATGAATACGTTGTATATTGTAAGCTACATGGGCTGGATTCTAGAATACCTACCACACTTAAAATAGCAATTTTCTTGTTGCAATGTTTTCTTTTAGCTAAAATATAATGAAGAATTATAAAATTCGGGCGCGGAAGCAAATATTTATATGAATTTTAACAAAAATCAGGTCAGATTTTACCTATTCTTGATGATTACGTTGTATATTGTAAACTACATGGGCTGGGTTCTAGATTACCTACCACACTTGAAATAGCAATGTTCTTGTTGCAATGTTTTCTTTTAGCTAAAATGTGATGAAGAATTATAAAATTGGGGCGCGGAAGCAAATATTTATATAATTTTTTTGCAAATATAATGTCAGAATTTACCTTTTCTTGATGAATACGTTGTATATTGTAAGCTACATGGGCTGGATTCTAGAATACCTCCCACACTTGAAATAGCAATTTTATTGTTGCAATGTTTTCTTTTAGCTAAAATATGATGAAGAATTATAAAATTCGGGCGCGGAAGCAAATATTTATATAATTTTTTACAAAAATTAAGTCAGATTTTACCTATTTTTGAAATGGATATTTTTGTTAAAGCATTCATATTCATGCTTTAGGATCTATGCTACGGATTATTTAGCATTCAAAATGTAAGAGTGACCATAACGTGGAACCAATCAGATAATAAACATTCAATTTTTGGGTGTCATTTTAATGAATACGTTGTATATTGTAAGCTACATGGGCTGGATTCTAGAATACCTATCACACTTAAAATAGCGATTTTCTTGTTGCAATGTTTTCTGTTAGCTAAAATATGATGAAAAATTATAAAATTCGGGCGCGGAAGCAAATATTTATATGATTTTTTACAAAAATAAAGTCGGATTATACCTTTTCTTGATGAATACGTTGTATACTTTAAGCTACATGGGCTGGATTCTAGAATACCTACCACACTTGAAATAGCAATTTTCTTGTTGCAATGTTTTCTTTGAGCTAAAATATAATAAAGAATTATAAAATTTGGGCGCGGGAGCAAATATTTATATGATTTTTAACAAAAATCAGGTCAGATTTTACCTATTCTTGATGATTACGTTGTATATTGTAAACTACATGGGTTGGGTTCTAGATTACCTGCCACACTTGAAATAGCAATTTTCTTGTTGCAATGTTTTCTTTTAGCTTATATGTGATGAAGAATTATAATATTCGGGCGCGGAAGCAAATATTTATATAATTTTTTGCAAAATAATGTCAGATTTTACCTTTTCTTAATGAATACGTTGAATATTGTAAGCTACATGGGCTGTATTCTAGAATACCTCCCACACTTGAAATAGCAATTTTCTTGTTGCAATGTTTTCTTTTAGCTAAAATATGATGAAGAATAATAAAATTCGGGCGCGGAAGCAAATATTTATATAATTTTTAAAAAAATAAAGTCAGATTTTACCTATTTTTGAAATGGATATTTTTGTTAAAGCATTCATATTCATGCTTTAGGATCTATACTATGGATAATTTAGCATTGATAATGTAAGAGTGACCATAACGTGAAACCAATCAGATAATAAACATTCAATTTTTGGGTGTCATTTTAATGAATACGTTGTATATTGTAAGCTACATGGGCTGGATTCTAGAATACATACCACACTTGAAATAGCAATTTTCTTGATGCAATGTTTTCTTTTAGCTAAAATAAAATAAAGAATTTTAAAATTCGGGCGCGGAAGCAAATATTTATATGATTTTTTACAAAAATAATGTCAGATTTTAAATATACCTGATGATTACGTTGTATATTGTAAACTACATGCGCTGGATAGCAATTTTCTTGTTGCAATGTTTTCTTTTAGCTAAAATGTGATTAAGAATTATAAAATTCGGGCGCGGACGCAAATATTTATACGTTTTTTTACAAGAATTAAGTCATATTTTACCTATTCTTGATGAATACGTTGTATATTGTAAGCTACATGGGCTGGATTCTAGAATACCTACAACCCTTGAAATAGCAATTTTCTTGTTGCAATGTTTTCTTTTACCTAATCTATGATGAAAAATTATAAAATTCGGGCGCGGAAGCAAATATTTATATGATTTTTTACAAAAATAAGGTCAGATTTTACCTATTCTTGATAATTACGTTGTATATTGTAAGCTGCATGGGCTAGATTCTAGAATACCTATCACACTTAAAATAGCAATTTTCTTGTTGCAATGTTTTCTTTTAGCTAAAATATGATGAAAAATTATAAAATTCGGGCGCGGAAACAAATATTTATATGATTTTTTACAAAAATAAGGTCAGATTTTACCTATTCTTGATGAATACGTTGTATATTGTAAGCTACATGGGCTGGATTCTAGAATACCTCCCACACTTGAAATAGCAATTTTCTTATTGCAATGTTTTCATTTAGCTAAAATATGATGAAGGATTATAAAAATCGGGCGCGGAAGCAAATATTTATATAATTTTTTACAAAAATAAAGTCAGATTTTACCTATTTTTGAAATGGATATTTTTGTTAAAGCATTCTTATTCATGCTTTAGGATCTAAGCTATGGATAATTTAGCATTGAAAATGTAAGAGTGACCATAACGTGGAACCAATCAGATAATAAACATTCAATTTTTGGGTGTCATTTTAATGAATACGTTGTATATTGTAAGCTATATGGGCTGGATTCTAGAATACATACCACACTTGAAATAGCAATTTTCTTGATGCAATGTTTTCTTTTATCTAAAATATAATAAAGAATTATAAAATTCGGGCGCGGAAGCAAATATTTATATGATTTTTTACAAAAATAAAGCCAGATTGTACCTTTTCTTGATGAGTACGTTGTATATTGTGAGCTACATGGGCTGGATTCTAGAATACCTACCATACTTGAAAAAGCAATTTTCTTGTTGCAATGTTTTTTTTTTTATCTAAAATATGATGAAGAATTATAAAATTCAGGCGCGGAAGCAAATATTTATATGATTTTTTACAAAAATAAAGTCAGATTTTACCTATTCTTGATGAATACGTTGTATATTATAAGCTACATGGGCTGGATTCTATAATACCTACCACCCTTAAAATAGCAATTTTCTTGTTGCAATGTTTCCTTTTAGCTGAAATATGATAAAAAATTATAAAATTAGGGCGTGGGAGCAAATATTTATATGATTTTTTACAAAAATTAAGTCAGATTTTACATTTTCTTGATGAATACGTTGTATATTGTAAGCTACATGGGCTGGATTCTAGAATACCTACCACACTTGAAATAGCAATTTTCTTGTTGCAATGTTTTCTTTTAGTAAAAATGTGATGAAGAATTGTAAAATTCGGGCGCGGAATCAAATATTTATATGATTTTTTACAAATATAAAGTCAGATTTTACCTATTCTTGATGTATACGTTGTATATTTTAAGCTACATGGGTTGGATTCTAGAATACCTACCACACTGGAAATATTAATTTTCTTGTTGCAATGTTTTCTGTTAGCTAAAATATGATGAAGAATTATAAAATGCGGGCGCGGAAGCAAATATTTACATGATTTTTTAGAAAAATAAAATCAGATTTTATTTATTCTTGATTAATACGTTGTATGTATTTTGTAAGCTACATGGGGTGGATTCTAGAATACCTACCACACTTGAAATAGCAATTTTCTTGTTGCAATGTTTTTTTTAGCTAAAATATGATGAAGAATTAAAAAATTCGGGCGCGGAAGCAAATATTTATATAATTTTTCAAAAAATAAAGTCAGATTTTACCTATTTTTGAAATGGATATTTTTGTTAAAGCATTCATATTCATGCTTTAGGATCTATACTATGGATAATTTAGCATTGAAAATGTAAGAGTGACCATAACGTGGAACTAATCAGATAATAAACATTAATTTTTGGGTGTCATTTTAATGAATACGTTGTATATTGTAAGCTACATGGGCTGAATTCTAGAATACATACCACACTTGAAATAGCAATTTTCTTGATGCAATGTTTTCTTTTAGCTAAAATAAAATAAAGAATTATAAAATTCGGGCACGAAAGCAAATATTTATATGATTTTTTACAAAAATAATGTCAGATTTTAAATATACTTGATGATTACGTTGTATATTGTAAACTACATGGGCTGGATTCCAAAATACCTACCACTATTGAAATAGCAATTTTCTTGTTGCAATGTTTTCTTTTAGCTAAAATATAATGAAGAATTATAAATTTCGGGTGCGGAAGCAAATATTTATATGATTTTTTACAAAAATAAGGTCAGATTTTACCTATTCTTTATGATTACGTTGTATATTGTAAACTACATGGGCTGGATTCTAGAATACCTACTACACTTGAAATAGCAATTTTCTTGTTGCAATGTTTTCTTTTAGCTAAAATGTGATTAAGAATTATACAATTCGGGCGCGGAAGCAAATATTTATACGTTTTTTTACAAAAATAAAGTCAGATTTTACCTATTCTTGATGAATACGTTGTATATTGTAAGCCACATGGGCTGAATTCTAGAATACCTACAACCCTTGAATTAGCAATTTTCTCGTTGCAATGTTTTCTATTAGCTAATCTATGATGAAAAATTATAAAATTCGGGCGCGGAAGCAAATATTTATATGATTTTTTTACAAAAATAATGTCAGATTATACGTTTTCTTGATGAATACGTTGTATATTGTAAGCTACATGGGCTGGATTCTAGAATACCTACCACACTTGAAATAGCAATTTTCTTGTTGCAATGTTTTCTTTTAGCTAAAATATAATGAAGAATTATAAAATTCGGGCGCGGAAGCAAATATTTATATGATTTTTTACAAAAATAAGGTCAGATTTTACCTATTCTTAATGAATACGTTGTATATTGTAAACTACATGGGCTGGATTCTAGAATACCTACCACACTTGAAATAGCAATTTTCTTGTTGCAATGTTTTCTTTTAGCTAAAATGTGATGAAGAATTATAAAATTCGGGCGCTGAAGCAAATATTTATATAATTTTTTGCAAATATAATGTCAGAATTTACCTTTTCTTGATGAATACGTTGTATATTGTAAGCTACATGGGCTGGATTCTAGAATACCTCCCAGACTTGAAATAGCAATTTTCTTGTTGCAATGTTTTCTTTTAGCTAAAATATGATGAAGAATTATAAAATTCGGGCGCGGAAGCAAATATTTATATAATTTTTTACAAAAATAAAGTCAGATTTTCCCTATTTTTGAAATGGATATTTTTGTTAAAGCATTCATATTCATGCTTTAGGATCTATGCTATGGATTATTTAGCATTCAAAATGTAAGAGTGACCATAACGTGGAACCAATCAGATAATAAACATTCAATTTTTGGGTGTCATTTTAATGAATACGTTGTATATTGTAAGCTACATGGGCTGGATTCTAGAATACATACCACACTTGAAATAGCAATTTTCTTGATGCAATGTTTTCTTTTAGCTAAAATATAATAAAGAATTATAAAATTCGGGCGCGGAAGCAAATATTTATATGATTTTTTACATAAATAAAGTCAGATTTTACCTTTTCTTGATGAATACGTTGTATATTGTAAGCTAAATGGGCTGGATTCTAGAATACCTACAACCCTTGAAATAGCAATTTTCTTGTTGCAATGTTTTCTTTTAGCTAATCTATGATGAAAAATTATAAAACTCGGGCGCGGAAGCAAATATTTATATAATTTCTTTCCAAAAATAATGTCAGATTATACCTTTTCTTGAAGAATACGTTGTATATTGTAAGCTACATCGGCTGAATTCTAGAATACAAACCACACTTGAAATAGCAATTTTCTTGTTACAATGTTTTCTTTTAGCTAATATATGATAAAGAATTATAAAATTCGGGCGCGGAAGCAAATATTTATATAATTTTTTTCAAAAATAAGGTCAGATTTTACCTATTCTTGATGATTACGTTGTATATTGTAAGCTACATGGGCAAGATTCTAGAATACCTATCACTCTTAAAATAGCAATTTTCTTGTTGCAATGTTTTCTGTTAGCTAAAATATGATGAAAAATTATAAAATTCGGGCGCGGAAGCAAATATTTATATGATTTTTTACAAAAATAAAGTCAGATTTTACCTATCCTTGAAATGGATATTTTTGTTAAAACATTCATATTCATTGTATTGTATTGTATTGTATGTATACGAGTGTTTAAGCGTTTTGTCGCTTTTTGTCAACGTGACTTAGAAGATCTATTGCGACACAGCCCTTACTTAGTTCTTGATCTCATCTGCCGTAAGATACCTATTACCTTACCTCTTAGTTGATTGAGTCTCTGCACAGTTACGGCTATGCATTCACACAGTATGTGTTCCGACGATGCTTCGTCCTCTTCACAGAGTCGACAAGTTTCATTTTCAGCTATACCAATTTTGTGCAAATGGTACTTTAAAGGACAGTGGCCAGTGAGAATTCCTGTCATTATATTAAGATCCTTTTTGCTGAGAGCTAGTAACTCTTTGGCGTTTGTCGAAGCTGGGGAAATGAATTTCCGAGCTTGATTGAAGCCTGAAATATTTTTGCAATATGAGGATATGCAGATTCCTCCCAGTTTTTGACCACCTTCTTATAGTAGCTTTGTGGAAGACCACATGAAGGTTCCGGCCCGTGCTAGGAAAGTTTAGCTTCTTTTTTTGCAAGTTCATCAGCTTTCTCGTTTTCTAAGATTCCCTCGTGGCCTGGTACCCATCGTAGGGTGACTTGGTTTGCTTCGGATAGCAATTGGAGGGTCTCCCTGCAGTTCCAGACTAGCTTTGATTTACATGTGAAGGCATTCAATGCCTTTAATGCTGCCTGGCTGTCTGACATTATATTTATTAATGTTTTTTTTTTAGACCTTTATCTAGGTTTATGTGAGCACAGAGATTTATTGCATAAATCTCAACCTGAAAAATTGTGGAGCAGGTGCCTATGGATTCATTAATTTGGCAATTTGGGTCAAGCACACCTACTCCAGTTCCTCCTGTATCCAATTTTGAACCATCAGTGAACCAGGACAAAGAATTCCTTACAACAGGTCTTTCCGTTGCCCATTCAAGGCGAGTATCAGTAACAACCTTATATTTCTGGTCAAAAATTGTATTTTGTTGTCATCTTATCACAGACAGACAAGGCCAGTTTATCTGGTTGTACTTTCCTTAGAATATCCAAGTGGCCCACGAAATTTCCGGGCATAAAGTATTTCGGTCTGCAGAGAGTCAGTGCCTGTTGCATCGCCTCTTTTTTCACCTGAATGTGTAGAGGTGTTAGCCCCCAGAATCACTTCCATTGCTGCAGTCGGACAGGTACTCATAGCACTTGTAATACTGAGGCAGGCAATGCGTTGTAGTTTCCGCAGTGATGCCTGTGCTGTGATTTGTTTCACTTTTGGCCACCATACAAGTAACGCGTAGGTGATCATGGGTCTTACAACACTAGTATACGCCCAATGGGTAATTTTTGGCTGTAGTCCCCAGTTTTTACCCAGAAGCCGACGGCATGTGTCTAACGCTACTGCTGATTTCTTTGTAATCTTGTTGATGTGTGAGTTCCACGTGAGTTTTTGGTCTAGAATGATTTCTAGATACTTAACCTCTGTAGAAAACTCAATTGTAGTACCCTTCAAGTAGGGAGCTTGAAGATTTAGCTTCCTTCTCTTTGTGAAGGGGACGATTGTAGATTTGGTAGGGTTTACACTAAGTTCATGTTCCAGGCACCACTCATGCACTAGATTTAGAGCTTTTTGTGTAAGGTACGAGATAGTGGTGTCACTACGTCCTCTGACCATAATTGCAACGTCGTCTGCATATCCGTTTGCAAAATAGCCAGCTTTATTGAGCCTAGTCAGGAGGTCATCAATGACAATATACCAGAGTAGAGGTGAGAATCCTCTGTTGGTTTTTATCATTACTGATTCTCCTCCTATCAAGGCTGTAATCGTTCGACTTTGCAGCATGGCTTGTATCCACTCCATTACAGCTGGGTCGAAACCTTTTGACCTAGCAGCTCTTTCAATGGATTTATAGGAGGTGTTATCAAAGGCACCCTCAATATCTATAAATATTCCCAGAGCTATTTCTTTTGCCATAAAGGTTTTCTCTATTTTATTGACAAGGCTATGGAGAGCCGTAGTTGTCGATTTTGTTTCCTGGTAAGCAAATTGATTTACGTTTAGTGGTGAAGCAGTTATTACTTCATTCCTAAGGTATTGATCTAAGACCTTTTCAATACCTTTTAGTATAAATGATGATAAACTAATGGGTCTGTATGAATAACGCTGGACGCTTGGACGCCGTCCACCTTTAGGTATAAAGACTACATTAGTTTTCCTCCACAATGTGGGAATGTATCCTAAGTTTAGGATTCCCTTGTATAGGTAGCAGAGTATTGGCAGTATATCCTTTATGCATTTCTGCAAAAGTGCCGGAAAAATGCCATCTCCACCAAGTGTCTTGTAGGGTTTGAAAATATTTATCGCCCATTCAAATCCGTTTTCTGTAAAAATATTATTAGCAGTGTTAAGACTGTTAATTAAGCTTAGCTTAGTTGTAGCTCCGGAGGAATTGTCGTCCTCCTCAACTGGCCACGACGATCCTGGGAAGTGTGTGCTTAACAGAAGCTCCAATGTTTCCTTTGAACCTGTCGTAAAGTCCCCGTCTGGTTTTTTTAGTAGGCCTATTTCATTCGTATGATCTTTTGATAGAACTTTCTGAAGGCGAGCTACCGTGGGCGTTTCTGATAAGCCCTCACAAAAACTACGCCATGCATTCCTTTTAGATCTGCGAATTTCTTTATTATATGAGGTTAGAGCACTTCTATATTGCTCCCAGCTCTCATCGCTGCCACTGGTTTTGGTTTTATTGCAAAACCTTCTAACAGTGACTCTTTGTTTACTAAGCTACTCGGTCCACTAAAGTACTTTCCTAGTACTTTGTCGAAGCTTTACTGTACAGTTGTTTTCATATGCTGTGTGTAGCGCATTATGAAAGTCAATAGAGGCTGTTTCTAGTTCCTCAATTGTGTTTATATTAATTTTCGTAAGTTCTTCCACTTGTATTTATGTCCGTACTACCCCAAACTGTATAGTGTGCGTTTGCATCACATCCAAGGATGAGGTTTCTGTTTCTATGCAGTAGGAGATTAGGTCCCTTACCATCCGAGGTGGGGCTTCCATCGTTTCTCCAGGAAAATATGCCGATGAAATGATTACCTCTTGCATACCTCCTGATATAGGCAGTGTAGCTTCCACAGCTACCAAATCCCTAGATATGAATTTATTTAATGTAACAAATTTAATCGATGTCATGTCATCATATTTTAGCTAAAAGAAAACATTGCAACAACAAAGTTGCTATTTCAAGTGTGGTAGGTACACTTGAATCCATCCCATGTAGCTTACAATATACAACGTATACATTAAAATGACACCCGAAAATTGAATGTTTATTATCTGATTGGTACCACGTTATGGTCACTTTTGCATGTCCAATGCTAAATTTATCCATAGTATAGATTCTAAAGCATGAATATGAATGTTTTAACAAAAATATCCATTTCAAGTATAGGTAAAAATCTGACGTTATTTTTGTAAAAAATCATATAAATATTTGCTTCCGCGTCCGAATTTCATTATTCTTCATCATAATTTAGCTAAAAGAAAACATTGCAACAAGAAAATTGCTATTTCAAGTGTGGTAGGTATTCTAGAATCCAGCTCATGTAGCTTACAATGTAGAACGTATTCATCAAGAAAAGTTAAAAATCTAACTTTATTTTTGTAAAAAATCATAAATATTTACTTCCGCGCCCGAATTTTATAAATCTTCTTCATATTTTAGCTAAAAGAAAACATTGCAACAAGAAAATTGCTATCTTAAGTGTGGTAGGTATTCTAGAATCCAGCCCATGTAGCTTACAATATACAACGTAATCATAAAGAATAGATAAAATCTGAATTTATTTATTGTAAAAAATCATATAAATATTTGCTTCCGCGCCCGAATTTTATAATTCTTCTTCATATTTTAGCTAAAAGAAAACATTGCAACAAGAAAATTACTATTTCAAGTGTGGTAGGTATTCTAGATTCCAGTCCATGTAGCTTACAATATACAACGTATTTATCAAAAATAGGTAAAATCTGACTTAATTTTTGTATAAAATCATATAAATATTTGCTTCCGCGCCCGAATTTTATAATTCTTTATCATATTTTAGCTAAAAGAAAACATTGCAACAAGAAAGTTGCTATTTTAAGTGTGGTATTTACTCAAGAATCCATCCCATATAGCTTACAATATTCAACGTATTCATTAAAATGACACACGAAAATTTAATGTTTATTATCTGATTAGTACCACGTTATGGTTACTTTTGTATGTCCATTGCTAAAATTATCCATAGTATAGATCCTATAGCATGAATATGAATGTTTTAACAAAAATATCCAATTCAAAAATAGGTAAATTCTGACGTTATTTTTGTAAAAAATCATATCAATATTTGCTTCCGCGCCCGAATTTTATAATTCTTTATCATATTTTAACTAAAAGAACACATTGCAATAAGAAAATTGTTATTTCCAGTGTGTTAGGTATTCTAGAATTTAGCCCATGTAGCTTACAATATACAACGTATTCATCAAGAAAAGGTAAAATCTGACTTTATTTTTGTAAAAAATCATACAAATATTTGCTTTTGCGCCCGAATTTTATAAGTTTTCATCATATTTTAGCTAAAAGAAAAAATTGCAACAAGAAAATTGTTATTTCAAGTGTGTTCGGTATTCTAAAATCCAGCCCATGTAGCTTACAATATACAACATATTCATTAAAAATAGGTAAAATCTGACTTTATTTTTGTAAAAAATCATATAAATAATTGCTTCTGCGCCCGAATTTTATAATTCTTCATCATATTTTAGCTAAAAGAAAACATTGCAACAAGAAAATTGCTTTTTCAAGTGTGGTAGGTATTCTAGAATCCAGCCCATATAGCTTACAATATACAACGAAAATTGAATGTTTATAATTTGATTGGTATCACGTTATGGTCACCTTTGCATGTTAATGCTAAAAATATCCATATTATAGATCCTAAAGCATAAATATGAATGTTTTAACAAAAATATCCATTTCAAGAATAGGTAAAATCTTAATTTATTTTTGTAAAAAATCATATACATATATGCTTCCGCGCCCGAATATTATAATTCTTTATCATATTTTAGCTAAAAGAAAACATTGCAACAAGAAAATTGCTATTTCAAGTGTGGTAGGTATTCTAGATTCCAGCCCATGTAGCTTACAATTTACAATGTATTCATCAAGAATAGGTAAAATCTGACTTAATTTTTGTAAAAAATCATATAAATATTTGCTTCCGCGCCCGAATTTTTTAATTCTTTATTATATCTTAACTAAAAGAACACATTGCAACAAGAAAATTGCTATTTCCAGTGTGTTCGGTATTCTAGAATCCAGCCCATGTAGCTTACAATATACAACATATTCATCAAGAATAGGTAAAATCTGACTTTATTTTTGTAAAAAAATCATATAAATATTTGCTTCTGTGCCAGAATTTTATAATTCTTCATCATATTTTAGCTAAAAGAAAACATTGCAACAAGAAAATTGCTATTTCAATTGTGGTAGGTATTCTAGAATCCAGCCCATGAAGCTTACAATATACAACGTATTTATCCGCGCCCGAATTTTATAACTTTTCATCATATTTTAACTAAAAGAAAAAATTGCAACAAGAAAATTGCTATTTCAAGTGTGATCGGTATTCTAGAATCCAGCCCATGTAGCTTACAATATACAACATATTCATCAAGAATAGGTAAAATCTGACTTTATATTTGTAAAAAATCATATAAATAATTGCTTCTGCTCCCGAAATTTATAATTCTTCATCATATTTTAGCTAAAAGAAAACATTGCAACAAGAAAATTGCTATTTCAATTGTGGTAGGTATTCTAGAATCCAGCCCATGAAGCTTACAATATACAACGTATTTATCAAGAATAGGTAAAATCTGACTTTATTTTTGTAAAAAATCATATAAATATTTGCTTCCGCGCCCGAATTTCATAATTCTTCATCATATTTTAGCTAAAAGAAAACATTGCAATAAGAAAATTGCTAT
Organism: Stenolophus ochropezus; assembly: GCA_035578165.1. Classification (NCBI taxonomy): domain Eukaryota; kingdom Metazoa; phylum Arthropoda; class Insecta; order Coleoptera; family Carabidae; genus Stenolophus; species Stenolophus ochropezus. Next base: position 315,299 of record JAQOWZ010000102.1, on the reverse strand, counting down.
TTTAAGTGTAGTAGGTATTTTAGAATCCAGCCCATGTAGCTTACAATATACAACGTATTCATTAAAATGACACCCCCAAAATTTAATGTTTATTATCTGATTGGTACCACGTTATGGTTACTTTTGCATGTCCAATGCTAAAAGTATCTATAGTATAGATCCTAAAGCACGAATATGAATCTTTAAACAAAAATATCTATTTCAAGAATAGGTAATATCTGACTTTATTTTTGCAAAAAATCATATAAATATTTGCTTCCGCGCTCGAATTTTTAATTCTTAAACATATTTTAGCTAAAAGAAAACATTGCAACAAGAAAATTGCTATTTCAAGTGTGCTAGGTATTCTAGAATCCAGCCCATGTAGCTTACAATATACAACGTTTTCATCAAGATGAGGTAAAATCTGACTTTATTATTGTAAAATATCATATAAGTATTTGCTCCCGCGCCCGAATTTTATAATTTTTCCTCATATTTTAGCTAAAAGAAAATATTGCAACAAGAAAATTGCTATTTCAAGGGTGGTAGGTATTATAAAATCTAGCCCATGTAGTTTACAATATACAACCTATTTAACAAGAATAGGGAAAATCTGACTTTATTTTTGTGAAAAATCATATAAATATTTGCTTCTGCGCCTGAATTTTATAATTCTTCAACATATTTTAGCTAAAAGAAAACATTGCAACAAGAAAATTGCTATTTCAAGTGTGCTAGGTATTCTAGAATCCAGCCCATGTAGCTTACAGTATACAACGTATCCATCAAGAATAGGTAAAATCTGCCTTAATTTTTGTAAAAAATCATTTAAATATTTGCTTCCGCGCACAAATTTTATAATTCTTTATCATTCATTAGCTAAAAGAAAACATTGCAACAAGAAAATTGCTATTTCAAGTGTGGTAGGTATTCTAGAATCCAGTCCATGTAGCTTACAATATACAACGTAATTATTAAGAGAAGGTAAAATCTGACATTATTTTAATAAAAAATCATATAAACAATTGCTTCCGTGCCCGAATTATATATTTTTTTTTATATTTTAGCTAAAAGAAAACATTGCAACAAGAAAATTGGTGTTTCAAGTGTGGTAGGTATTCTAGAATCCAGCCCATGTAGCTTACAATATACAACGTATTCATGAAGAAAAGGTAAAATCTGACTTTATTATTGTAAAATGTCATATAAATATTTGCTTCCGCGACCAAATTTTATAATTTTTTATCATAATTTAACTAAAAGAAAACATTGCAACAAGAAAATTGCTATATCAAGTGTGGTATGTATTCTAGAATCTAGCCCATGTAGCTTACAATATACAACGTATTCATCAAGAATAGGTAAAATCTGACTTTATTATTGTAAGATATCATATAAATATTTGCTTCCGCGCCCGAATTTTATAATTGTTCATAATATTTTAGCTAAAAGAAAACATTGCAACAAGATAATTGCTATTTCAAGTGTAGTAGGTATTCTAGAATCCAGCCCATGTAGCTTACAATATACAACGTATTCATTACAATGACACCTGAAAATTTAATGTTTATTATCTGATTGGTACCACGTTATTGTTACTTTTGCATATCCTATGCTAAAATTATCCATAGTATAGATCCTAAAGCATGAATATGTATGTTTTAACAAAAATATCGATTTCAAGAATAGGTAAAATCTGACTTTATTTTTGTAAAAAATCATATAAATATTTGCTTTCGCGCCCGAATTTTATAATTCTTCATCATATTTTAGCTAAAAGAAAACATTGCAACAAGAAATTTGCTATTTAACGTGTGGTAGGTGTTCTAGAATCCAGCCCATGTAGCTTACAATATACAACGTTTTCATCAAGATTAGGTAAAATCTGACTTTATTATTGTAAAATATCATATAAATATTTGCACCCGCGCCCGAATTTTATAATGTTTCCTCATATTTAGCTAAAAGAAAATATTGCAACAAGAAAATTGCTATTTCAAGGGTGGTAGGAATTATAAAATCTAGCCCATGTAGCTTACAATATACAACGTATTCATCAAGAATAGTTAAAATCTGACTTTATTATTGTAAAATATCATATAAATATATGCTTCCGCGCTCGAATTTTATAATTTTTCCTCATATTTTAGCTAAAAGAAAATATTGCAACAAGAAAATTGCTATTTCAAGTGTGGTAGGTATTATAAAATCTAGGCCATGTAGTTTACAATATAGAACGTATTCAACAAGAATAGGGAAAATCTGACATTATTTTTGTAAAAAATCATATAAATATTTGCTTCCGCGCCCGAATTTTAAAATTCTTCATCATATTTTAGCTAGAAGAAACCACTGCAACAAGAAAATTGCTATTTCAAGTGTGGTAGGTATTCTAGAATCCAGCCCATGTAGCTTACAATATACAACGTAATTATTAAGAGAAGGTAAAATCTGACATTATTTTAATAAAAAATCATATAAACATGTGCTTCCGCGCCCGAATTTTATAATTTTTTATCATATTTTAGCTAAAAGAAAACATTGCAAAAAGAAATATGGTATTTCAAGTGTGGTAGGTATTCTAGAATCCAGCCCATGTAGCTTAAAATATACAACGTATTCATGAAGAAAAAGTAAAATCTGACTTTATTATTGTAAGATATCATATAAATATTTGCTTCCGCGCCCGAATTTTATAATTCTTCAAAATATTTTAGCTAGAAGAAAACATTACAACAAGATAATTGCTATTTCAAGTGTAGTGGGTATTCTAAAATCCAGCCCATGTAGCTTACTATATACAACGTATTCATTAAAATGACACCCGAAAATTGAATGTTTATTATCTTATTGGTACCAACGTTATTGTTACTTTTGCATGTCCAATGCTAAAATTATCCATAGTATAGATCCTAAAGCATGAATATGAATGTTTTAACAAAAATATCCATTTCAAGAATAGGTAAAATCTGACATTATTTTTGTAAAAAATCATATAAATATTTGCTTTCGCGCCCAAATTTTATAATTCTTCATCATATTTTAGCTAAAAGAAAACATTGCAACAAAAAAATTGCTATTTCAAGTGTGGTAGGTATTCTAGAATCCAGCCCATGTAGCTTACAATATATAACGTATTCATCAAGAAAAGGTAAAATCTGACTTTATTATTGTAAAATATCATATAAATATTTGCTCCCGCGCCCGAATTTTATAATTTTTCCTCATATTTTAGCTAAAAGAAAATATTGCAACTAGAAAATTGCTATTTCAAGTGTGGTAGGTGTTATAAAATCTAGCCCATGTAGCTTACAATATACAACGTATTCAACAAGAATAGGGAAAATCTGACTTTATTTTTTTGAAAAATCATATAAATATTGGCATCTGCGCCTGAATTTTATAATTCTTCATCATAGTTTAGCTAAAAGAAAACATTGCAACAAGAAAATTGCTATTTCAAGTGTGGTAGGTAATCTAGAATCCAGCCCATGCAGCTTACAATATACAACATATTCATCAAGAAAATGTAAAATCTGACTTAATTTTTTAAAAAAATCATATAAATATTTGCTTCCGCGCCCGAATTTTATAATTCTTCAGCATAATTTAGCAAAAAGAAAACATTGCAACAAGAAAATTGCTATTTCAAGTGTAGTAGTTATTCTAGAATCCAGCCCATGTAGCTTACAATATACAACGTATTCAACAAGAATAGGGAAAATCTGACTTTATTTTTTTGAAAAATCATATAAATATTGGCATCTGCGCCTGAATTTTATAATTCTTCATCATAGTTTAGCTAAAAGAAAACATTGCAACAAGAAAATTGCTATTTCAAGTGTGCTAGGTATTCTAGAATCCAGCTTATGTAGCTTACAGTATACAACGTATCCATCAAGAATAGATAAAATCTGTCTTTATTTTTGTATAAAATCATATAAATCTTTGCTTCCGCGCACAAATTTTATAATTCTTTATCATATATTAGCTAAAAGAAAACATTGCAACAAGAAAATTGCTATTTCAAGTGTGGTAGGTAATCTAGAATCCAGCCCATGCAGCTTACAATATACAACATATTCATCAAGAAAATGTAAAATCTGACTTAATTTTTTAAAAAAATCATATAAATATTTGCTTCCGCGCCCGAATTTTATAATTTTTTATCATATTTTAGCTCAAAGAAAACACTGCAACAAAAAATTGCTATTTCAAGTGTGGTAGGTATTCTAGAATTAAGCCCATGTAGCTTACAATATACAACATATTCATCAACAAAAGGTAAAATCTGACTTTATTTTTGTAAAAAATCACATAAATATTTGCTTCCGCGCCCGAATTTTATAATTCTTCATCATATTTTAGCTAAAAGAAAATATTGCAACAAGAAATTTGCTGTTTCAAGTGTGGTAGGTATTTTAGAATCCAGCCCATGTAGCTTACAATATACAACGTATTCATCAAGAAAAGGTAAAATCTGACTTTATTTTTGTCAAAAATTATATAAATATTTGCTTCCAAGCCCGAATTTTATAATTTTTTATCATATTTTAGCTAAAAGAAAACATTGCAACAAGAAAATTCCTATTTCATGCGTGGTAGGTATTCTAGAATCCAGCCCATGTAGCTTACAATATACAACGTATTTATCAAGAAAAGGTAAAAATTGAAAATTGAATGTTTATTATCTGAATAGTACCACGTTATGGTCACTTTTGCATGTCTAATGCTATAATTATCAATAGTATAGATCCTAAAGCATGAATAGGAATGCTTTAACAAAAATATCCATTTCAAGAATAGGTAAAATCTGACTTCAATTTTGTAAAAAATCATATAAATTTTTGCTTTCGCGCCCGAATTTTATAATTCTTCATCATATTTTAGCTAAAAGAAAACATTGCAACACGAAAATTGTTATTTCAAGTGTAGTAGGTATTCTAGAGTCCAGCCCATGTAGCTTACAGTATACAACGTGTTCGTCAAAATAAGGTAAAATCTGACTTTATTTTTGAAAAAAATCATATATATATATTTGCTTCCGCGCCAGAATTTTATGATTTTTTTATCATATTTTAGCTAAAAGAAAACATTGCAACAAGAAAATTGTTATTTCAAATGTGGTAGGTATTCTAGAATCCAGCCTATGTAGCTTACAATATACAACGTATTTATCAAGAGTAGTTAAAACTTGACATTATTTTAATAAAAAATCATATAAACATTTGCTTCCGCGCACGAATTTTATAATTTTTCATCATATTTTAGCTAAAAGAAAATATTGCAACAAGAAAATTGCTATTCAAGGGTTGTAGGTATTCTAGAATCCAGCCCATGTAGCTTACAATATACAACGTATTCATCAAGAATAGGTAAAATCTGACTTAATTTTTGTAAAAACTCATATAAATATTTGCTTCCACGCACAAATTTTATAATTCTTTATTATATTTTAGCTAAAAGAAAACATTGCAACAAGAAAATTGCTAATTCAAGTGTGGTAGGTATTCTAGAATCCAGCCCATGTAGCTTACAATATACAACATATTCATCAAGAAAATGTAAAATCTGGCTTAATTTTTTAAAAAAATCATATAAATATTTGCTTCCGCGCCCGAATTTTATAATTCTTCAGCATAATTTAGCAAAAAGAAAACATTGCAACAAGAAAATTGCTATTTCAAGTGTAGTAGTTATTCTAGAATCCAGCCCATGTAGCTTACAATATACAACGTATTTATCAAGAATAGGTAATATCTGACTTTATTTTTGTAAAAAATCATATAAATATTTGCTTCCGCGCCCGAATTTTATATTTTTTTATCATATTTTAGCTCAAAGAAAACACTGCAACAAAAAATTGCTATTTCAAGTGTGGTAGGTATTCTAGAATTAAGCCCATGTAGCTTACAATATACAACATATTCATCAAGAAAAGGTAAAATCTGACTTTATTTTTGTAAAAAATCACATAAATATTTGCTTCCGCGCCCGAATTTTATAATTCTTCATCATATTTTAGCTAAAAGAAAACATTGCAACAAGAAATTTGCTGTTTCAAGTGTGGTAGGTATTCTAGAACCCAGCCCGTATAACTTACAATATACAACGTATTCATCAAGAATAGGTAAAATCTGACTTTATTTTTGTAAAAAATCACATAAATATTTGCTTCCGCGCCCGAATTTTATAATTCTTTATCATATTTTAGCTAAAAGAAAACATTGCAACAAGAAAGTTGCTATTTTAAGTGTGGTATTTACTCAAGAATCCATCCCATGTAGCTTACAATATTCAACGTATTCATTAAAATGACACACGAAAATTTAATGTTTATTATCTGATTAGTACCACGTTATGGTTACTTTTGTATGTCCATTGCTAAAATTATCCATAGTATAGATCCTATAGCATGAATATGAATGTTTTAACAAAAATATCCAATTCAAAAATAGGTAAATTCTGACGTTATTTTTGTAAAAAATCATATCAATATTTGCTTCCGCGCCCGAATTTTATAATTCTTTATCATATTTTAACTAAAAGAACACATTGCAATAAGAAAATTGTTATTTCCAGTGTGTTAGGTATTCTAGAATCCAGCCCATGTAGCTTACAATATACAACGTATTCATCAAGAATAGGTAAAATCTGACTTAATTTTTGTAAAAACTCATATAAATATTTGCTTCCACGCACAAATTTTATAATTCTTTATTATATTTTAGCTAAAAGAAAACATTGCAACAAGAAAATTGCTAATTCAAGTGTGGTAGGTATTCTAGAATCCAGCCCATGTAGCTTACAATATACAACATATTCATCAAGAAAATGTAAAATCTGACTTAATTTTTTAAAAAAATCATATAAATATTTGCTTCCGCGCCCGAATTTTATAATTCTTCAGCATAATTTAGCAAAAAGAAAACATTGCAACAAGAAAATTGCTATTTCAAGTGTAGTAGTTATTCTAGAATCCAGCCCATGTAGCTTACAATATACAACGTATTTATCAAGAATAGGTAATATCTGACTTTATTTTTGTAAAAAATCATATAAATATTTGCTTCCGCGCCCGAATTTTATAATTTTTTATCATATTTTAGCTCAAAGAAAACACTGCAACAAAAAATTGCTATTTCAAGTGTGGTAGGTATTCTAGAATTAAGCCCATGTAGCTTACAATATACAACATATTCATCAAGAAAAGGTAAAATCTGACTTTATTTTTGTAAAAAATCACATAAATATTTGCTTCCGCGCCCGAATTTTATAATTCTTCATCATATTTTAGCTAAAAGAAAACATTGCAACAAGAAATTTGCTGTTTCAAGTGTGGTAGGTATTCTAGAACCCAGCCCGTATAACTTACAATATACAACGTATTCATCAAGAATAGGTAAAATCTGACTTTATTTTTGTAAAAAATCACATAAATATTTGCTTCCGCGCCCGAATTTTATAATTCTTTATCATATTTTAGCTAAAAGAAAACATTGCAACAAGAAAGTTGCTATTTTAAGTGTGGTATTTACTCAAGAATCCATCCCATGTAGCTTACAATATTCAACGTATTCATTAAAATGACACACGAAAATTTAATGTTTATTATCTGATTAGTACCACGTTATGGTTACTTTTGTATGTCCATTGCTAAAATTATCCATAGTATAGATCCTATAGCATGAATATGAATGTTTTAACAAAAATATCCAATTCAAAAATAGGTAAATTCTGACGTTATTTTTGTAAAAAATCATATCAATATTTGCTTCCGCGCCCGAATTTTATAATTCTTTATCATATTTTAACTAAAAGAACACATTGCAATAAGAAAATTGTTATTTCCAGTGTGTTAGGTATTCTAGAATTTAGCCCATGTAGCTTACAATATACAACGTATTCATCAAGAAAAGGTAAAATCTGACTTTATTTTTGTAAAAAATCATACAAATATTTGCTTTTGCGCCCGAATTTTATAAGTTTTCATCATATTTTAGCTAAAAGAAAAAATTGCAACAAGAAAATTGTTATTTCAAGTGTGTTCGGTATTCTAAAATCCAGCCCATGTAGCTTACAATATACAACATATTCATCAAAAATAGGTAAAATCTGACTTTATTTTTGTAAAAAATCATATAAATAATTGCTTCTGCGCCCGAATTTTATAATTCTTTATCATATTTTAGCTAAAAGAAAACATTGCAACAAGAAAATTGCTATTTCAAGTGTGGTAGGTATTCTAGATTCCAGCCCATGTAGCTTACAATTTACAATGTATTCATCAAGAATAGGTAAAATCTGACTTAATTTTTGTAAAAAATCATATAAATATTTGCTTCCGCACCCGAATATTTTAATTCTTTATTATATCTTAACTAAAAGAACACATTGCAACAAGAAAATTGCTATTTCCAGTGTGTTCGGTATTCTAGAATCCAGCCCATGTAGCTTACAATATACAACATATTCATCAAGAATAGGTAAAATCTGACTTTATTTTTGTAAAAAATCATATAAATTTATAAATTTTATAATTCTTCATCATATTTTAGCTAAAAGAAAACATTGCAACAAGAAAATTGCTATTTCAATTGTGGTAGGTATTCTAGAATCCAGCCCATGAAGCTTACAATATACAACGTATTTATCCGCGCCCGAATTTTATAACTTTTCATCATATTTCAACTAAAAGAAAAAAATTGCAACAAGAAAATTGCTATTTCAAGTGTGATCGGTATTCTAGAATCCAGCCCATGTAGCTTACAATATACAACATATTCATCAAGAATAGGTAAAATCTGACTTTATTATTGTAAAATGTCATATAAATAATTGCTTCCGCGACCAAATTTTATAACTTTTTATCATAATTTAACTAAAAGAAAACATTGCAACAAGAAAATTTCTATATCAAGTGTGGTATGTATTCTAGAATCTAGCCCATGTAGCTTACAATATACAACGTATTCATCAAGAATAGGTAAAATCTGACTTTATTATTGTAAGATATCATATAAATATTTGCTTCCGCGCCCGAATTTTATAATTGTTCATAATATTTTAGCTAAAAGAAAACATTGCAACAAGATAATTGCTATTTCAAGTGTAGTAGGTATTCTAGAATCCAGCCCATGTAGCTTACAATATACAACGTATTCATTACAATGACACCTGAAAATTTAATGTTTATTATCTGATTGGTACCACGTTATTGTTACTTTTGCATATCCTATGCTAAAATTATCCATAGTATAGATCCTAAAGCATGAATATGTATGTTTTAACAAAAATATCGATTTCAAGAATAGGTAAAATCTGACTTTATTTTTGTAAAAAATCATATAAATATTTGCTTTCGCGCCCGAATTTTATAATTCTTCATCATATTTTAGCTAAAAGAAAACATTGCAACAAGAAATTTGCTATTTAAAGTGTGGTAGGTGTTCTAGAATCCAGCCCATGTAGCTTACAATATACAACGTTTTCATCAAGATTAGGTAAAATCTGACTTTATTATTGTAAAATATCATATAAATATTTGCACCCGCGCCCGAATTTTATAATGTTTCCTCATATTTTAGCTAAAAGAAAATATTGCAACAAGAAAATTGCTATTTCAAGGGTGGTAGGAATTATAAAATCTAGCCCATGTAGCTTACAATGTACAACGTATTCATCAAGAATAGTTAAAATCTGACTTTATTATTGTAAAATATCATATAAATATATGCTTCCGCGCTCGAATTTTATAATTTTTCCTCATATTTTAGCTAAAAGAAAATATTGCAACAAGAAAATTGCTATTTCAAGTGTGGTAGGTATTATAAAATCTAGGCCATGTAGTTTACAATATAGAACGTATTCAACAAGAATAGGGAAAATCTGACATTATTTTTGTAAAAAATCATATAAATATTTGCTTCCGCGCCCGAATTTTATAATTCTTCATCATATTTTAGCTAGAAGAAACCACTGCAACAAGAAAATTGCTATTTCAAGTGTGGTAGGTATTCTAGAATCCAGCCCATGTAGCTTACAATATACAACGTAATTATTAAGAGAAGGTAAAATCTGACATTATTTTAATAAAAAATCATATAAACATGTGCTTCCGCGCCCGAATTTTATAATTTTTTATCATATTTTAGCTAAAAGAAAACATTGCAAAAAGAAATATGGTATTTCAAGTGTGGTAGGTATTCTAGAATCCAGCCCATGTAGCTTAAAATATACAACGTATTCATGAAGAAAAAGTAAAATCTGACTTTATTATTGTAAGATATCATATAAATATTTGCTTCCGCGCTCGAATTTTATAATTCTTCAAAATATTTTAGCTAGAAGAAAACATTACAACAAGATCATTGCTATTTCAAGTGTAGTGGGTATTCTAAAATCCAGCCCATGTAGCTTACTATATACAACGTATTCATTAAAATGACACCCGAAAATTGAATGTTTATTATCTGATTGGTACCACGTTATTGTTACTTTTGCATGTCCAATGCTAAAATTATCCATAGTATAGATCCTAAAGCATGAATATGAATGTTTTAACAAAAATATCCATTTCAAGAATAGGTAAAATCTGACATTATTTTTGTAAAAAATCATATAAATATTTGCTTTCGCGCCCAAATTTTATAATTCTTCATCATATTTTAGCTAAAAGAAAACATTGCAACAAAAAAATTGCTATTTCAAGTGTGGTAGGTATTCTAGAATCCAGCCCATGTAGCTTACAATATACAACGTATTCAACAAGAATAGGGAAAATCTGACTTTATTTTTTTGAAAAATCATATAAATATTGGCTTCTGCGCCTGAATTTTATAATTCTTCATCATAGTTTAGCTAAAAGAAAACATTGCAACAAGAAAATTGCTATTTCAAGTGTGCTAGGTATTCTAGAATCCAGCTTATGTAGCTTACAGTATACAACGTATCCATCAAGAATAGATAAAATCTGTCTTTATTTTTGTAAAAAATCATATAAATATTTGCTTCCGCGCACAAATTTTATAATTCTTTATCATATATTAGCTAACAGAAAACATTGCAACAAGAAAATTGCTATTTCAAGTGTAGTAGTTATTCTAGAATCCAGCCCATGTAGCTTACAATATACAACGTATTTATCAAGAATAGGTAATATCTGACTTTATTTTTGTAAAAAATCATATAAATATTTGCTTCCGCGCCCGAATTTTATAATTTTTTATCATATTTTAGCTCAAAGAAAACACTGCAACAAAAAATTGCTATTTCAAGTGTGGTAGGTATTCTAGAATTAAGCCCATGTAGCTTACAATATACAACATATTCATCAACAAAAGGTAAAATCTGACTTTATTTTTGTAAAAAATCACATAAATATTTGCTTCCGCGCCCGAATTTTATAATTCTTCATCATATTTTAGCTAAAAGAAAATATTGCAACAAGAAATTTGCTGTTTCAAGTGTGGTAGGTATTCTAGAACCGAGCCCGTATAACTTACAATATACAACGTATTCATCAAGAATAGGTAAAATCTGACTTTATTTTTGTAAAAAATCACATAAATATTTGCTTCCGCGCCCGAATTTTGTAATTCTTCGTCATATTTTAGCTAAAAGAAAACATTGCAACAAGAAAATTGATATTTCAAGTGTGGTAGGTATTTTAGAATCCAGCGCATGTAGCTTACAATATACAACGTATTCATCAAGAAAAGGTAAAATCTGACTTTATTTTTGTCAAAAATTATATAAATATTTGCTTCCAAGCCCGAATTTTATAATTTTTTATCATATTTTAGCTAAAAGAAAACATTGCAACAAGAAAATTCCTATTTCATGCGTGGTAGGTATTCTAGAATCCAGCCCATGTAGCTTACAATATACAACGTATTTATCAAGAAAAGGTAAAAATTGAAAATTGAATGTTTATTATCTGAATAGTACCACGTTATGGTCACTTTTGCATGTCTAATGCTATAATTATCAATAGTATAGATCCTAAAGCATGAATAGGAATGCTTTAACAAAAATATCCATTTCAAGAATAGGTAAAATCTGACTTCAATTTTGTAAAAAATCATATAAATTTTTGCTTTCGCGCCCGAATTTTATAATTCTTCATCATATTTTAGCTAAAAGAAAACATTGCAACACGAAAATTGTTATTTCAAGTGTAGTAGGTATTCTAGAGTCCAGCCCATGTAGCTTACAGTATACAACGTGTTCGTCAAGATAAGGTAAAATCTGACTTTATTTTTGAAAAAAATCATATATATATTTGCTTCCGCGCCAGAATTTTATGATTTTTTTATCATATTTTAGCTAAAAGAAAACATTGCAACAAGAAAATTGTTATTTCAAATGTGGTAGGTATTCTAGAATCCAGCCTATGTAGCTTACAATATACAACGTATTTATCAAGAGTAGTTAAAACTTGACATTATTTTAATAAAAAATCATATAAACATTTGCTTCCGCGCACGAATTTTATAATTTTTCATCATATTTTAGCTAAAAGAAAATATTGCAACAAGAAAATTGCTATTCAAGGGTTGTAGGTATTCTAGAATCCAGCCCATGTAGCTTACAATATACAACGTATTCATCAAGAATAGGTAAAATCTGACTTAATTTTTGTAAAAACTCATATAAATATTTGCTTCCACGCACAAATTTTATAATTCTTAATTATATTTTAGCTAAAAGAAAACATTGCAACAAGAAAATTGCTAATTCAAGTGTGGTAGGTATTCTAGAATCCAGCCCATGTAGCTTACAATATACAACATATTCATCAAGAAAATGTAAAATCTGACTTAATTTTTTAAAAAAATCATATAAATATTTGCTTCCGCGCCCGAATTTTATAATTCTTCAGCATAATTTAGCAAAAAGAAAACATTGCAACAAGAAAATTGCTATTTCAAGTGTAGTAGTTATTCTAGAATCCAGCCCATGTAGCTTACAATATACAACGTATTTATCAAGAATAGGTAATATCTGACTTTATTTTTGTAAAAAATCATATAAATATTTGCTTCCGCGCCCGAATTTTATAATTTTTTATCATATTTTAGCTCAAAGAAAACACTGCAACAAAAAATTGCTATTTCAAGTGTGGTAGGTATTCTAGAATTAAGCCCATGTAGCTTACAATATACAACATATTCATCAAGAAAAGGTAAAATCTGACTTTATTTTTGTAAAAAATCACATAAATATTTGCTTCCGCGCCCGAATTTTATAATTCTTCATCATATTTTAGCTAAAAGAAAACAATGCAACAAGAAATTTGCTGTTTCAAGTGTGGTAGGTATTCTAGAACCCAGCCCGTATAACTTACAATATACAACGTATTCATCAAGAATAGGTAAAATCTGACTTTATTTTTGTAAAAAATTATATAAATATTTGTTTCCAAGCCCGAATTTTATAATTTTTTATTATATTATAGCTAAAAGAAAACATTGCAACAAGAAAATTGCTAGTTCATGTGTGGTAGGTATTCTAGAATCCAGCCCATGAAGTCGAATCTTGAAAATAATCAAGCGATCGGGAAAGGAACAAGCGACAGGAGATTGACAAGTTGACAAGTGGAGAATTATTACTGTATGTCATTTTATTGTGTTTTGATTTAATATTGTCTTTTTCTGTTTGTTTTGTTGTGTTTTGTAAGTTATTAATTAAAAATCGACTACAATTCAGAAGTGGGATCGCCTTGAAAAATGGAGTACGCCGAATTTAATGTAGAAGATCTTAAGAAGCTCAAAGTCGACGAGTTGAAAGAAGTATGCAAAGTTCTTGGTTGCTTGGGTCGTGGGACAAAGGAGACGCGAGCGAAGCGCATTGTCGCGAAGATTCAAGAGCTGCAACGTACTGGCAATGAGGAGTCAGGTTAAGTGGTTCGAATTCTTTCGAACGTGTGTGGAAAGCATGGCACGTATGATGGAAGGCCTTAGCAAGGTGTTTGAAGAGCAGCGGCGGAGTGCAAGCTCATCACGAATTCAACAAGAAGTTCGTGGTGCGGCGGAGGTGCCGACATTTGCGGGTGCAGAAGACATTCGGTATACAACTTCAGAATGGCTGGATGTTGTAGAACAGTTCGGGTTAGAATTCGGGTGGTCACCGTACCAGAAATTACGGTATGCGTCAAGTAGATTGACGGGTGCAGCAAAATTATGGCATCAAAAGGCAGGCGAAGTGTTCCTCAATTTTGAAAAATGGAAGGAGGCTCTGATACAAGCGATTCCTGAAAGAAGATTTTCTTGGAATGAAAAAAGAAAAATGTTAGAACGAAAACAGCGCAGTGAAGAAAGCCTCGAAGAATATATAATTGACAAATGGTCGAATGCGAGTCGATTTAAATTAACAATCGATGATGCCCGGGAATTCATTTTAAGGGGCATGATACAACAACAAATCGCAACAACACTGGCGGGGCGTAATTTCAGTACGGCGGCAGAAATTATTAGTGCAGCACAAGAAGTATCACGGGTGATTGACAATGAATATCGACCCGGGAGTGCAATGAGAAGTCGTCCACAGGAGCAGCGATTACCACCGCTAAGAAACAAAAATAATACATGTTTTAAGTGTGGGCAAACCGGACACCAGAAGCGGGAATGTAAGCAACAGGTGACTTGTTTCTTCTGCAAGCAAGCCGGCCACATCAGTCGTGATTGTCCTAAGAAACAATCTACGACAGAAAACAGAAGAGGCGCTCAGGTACAACAAGCAGAGGCAAAAATCCAACAAATAGAGTCAGAAAATAAATATAAAAATAGCCGAGTAACTCGACATGTGAAGCTAAATGGAAAGGATGTGGAAGTAGCGATAGACACTCAAAGCGATATTAGTCTCATTCGAGAAGACGTTATCAAGCGTATTGCACCACTGAGTAACCCCGAGGCGAAAGTAACCATCACCGGCATTACCAAACAAATTATTCAAACGAAAGGGTATGGATTTTATGAGCTGGAACTAGATGGAATCGTTTTACAAAACATCAAATTGTACGCGATGCCTATACAGTATTTGACAACGGAGTTGTGGTTAGGGAAAGATGTTTTAGAAGATACCCGAATATAAGTACTATTACATCATGGCGAAACATTGTTTTTTAATACAAATGAATATCATGGTGTAATACAAGAAAGGAAGAAGGTGACGCTGATAGCTAATAAACCACTGACAGTTCGAGCAAAGAAGACGAACATCATGCAGGTTGTATGCGACGAAACGAGTAGCGATTACTTTGTGGAACAGACACCGATTACACCAAAGATGTATGTACCGAATTGTATTATACGTATATTACAAGGAGAAGTGCAGTTTCCAATTGACAATGAAGAAGATGAGGACATGGTGGTGGATGTTAACAAAGTAATAGCACGAGCACATAAAATTGAAAAAGACAATACAGTTCATGAAGTTCCACATGAATTTTTAAGATATTTTGATGAAATTTAAGAAAAAGAGCTAAAAATTGGGACGCAAGTCACAAAAGAACAGAGAAAACAGTTGGTACAGTTGTGCCGTAAACATCGAAAGTGCTTTGCGAAAAACGTCAAGGAAATAGGATGTCACCCAACAATAAAATTGTCAATTGAACTGGACAAGAATGAAGTTATAAATGAACGCAGAGCACCTCATTCCATTATGGAGCGGGAAAAGATCGAAAATCTGGTTCAGGAGCTACATGGTGCTGGTGTAATTGAAAGAGGTCAAAGTGCATATAACAGTCCCTTAGTGGTTGTCAGGAAGTAAGATGGAACGCATAGAGTTTGTGTCGATTATCGACGCTTCAATGAAATCACGAAGAGAGAGACATTTCCTACACCATTTATTGACGAATTAATCGAGGGAACTTCGGAATGGTGCATCTACTCAACACTTGATTTAGCGAGCGGGTACTATCAGGTGCTAGTTGATGAAGATTCCAGAGATAAGACAGCATTTTCAACATTAAGTGGACAATACCAATTTGTACGAATGCCATTTGGTTTGGTAAACGCACCATTTGTGTTCAATAGAATTATGGAACAAAGTCTCCGAGATGTACCCCAAGAAACACTAAAGCGCTATATGGACGATTTAATTGTAGGAGCAAAAGACTTCAACGAAATGATTCAAAAACTGACAGTGACATTTGAAGCTTTAGAGCGAGCAAATTTGACACTTAAGGTGCAAAGAAGTAAACTTTTTAGGATTCCGATTATCACAAGAAGGACTGAAGCCGGGTGCAGAGAAGTTGGATGCCATTAAGAACTTTCCTACACCAAGAAACGTGAGAGAGGTGCGCAGGTTTTTGGGCCTCTGCGGATATTTTCGACGGTTTATACGAGGATTTGGGGAAACCGCAGCACCAATAAGCGCCTTAACAAAGAAAGGTGCTAACTTTGAATGGAATATGAGATGCGTGGAAGCATTCAAAGCACTGAAGAAGAAACTGATGAATACACCAGTGCTTATTTCATACGATCACAAAGGCAAAACAGAAGTGCACACAGACGCCTCAAGAGACGGAATTGGTGGTGCATTGGTTCAGAAAAACAACGAAGGAGAATGGCACCCAGTCATATTCGTCAGTAGAACGACAACACCAGCTGAAACTAAATACCATGCGACTGAGTTGGAATTACTAGGCGCAATATGGGTGATATCAAGACTTAGAATATATTTATATGGAAAAAAATTTACTTTGGCAACCGATTGCGAAGCCGTACGACTTGGATTGAAAAAAAAGAAATATGGTTCCACGAATTGCACGGTGGGTTCTTCAGTTACAGGAGTATAATTTTGAAGCCCAGCATCGAGCAGGACGCCTCATGGCACATGTCGATGCATTAAGTCGTAGTGCAGTGGAACAGGAATGCAATGAAACATCCGACGAATTGACTGCAAGATTTGAAGTGTGGTCAATCGAAGCAAGCGAAGACTGGATAGCAGCTGTGCAAACAAAGGATGAATACTGTAAAAAAATAAAAGAACTCATCGAAATCGGAAACAGTAAAGTAGACAACGGGCTTTTTGAGGACGTGAATAGGCGCATTTACTTCAAACCGAAGAGTGAAAAGCATCGAAAATTAGTGGTACCGTATTCATTACGAAGAGAATTGGCGCGAGAGATGCATGCAAATTACGGACATCCAGGTGTAGATGGAACTATAGATGCGTTGAAGCACAGATTTTGGTTTCCAAAGATCCGCCGAACAGTAAAATCGATGATTGGTGCATGTCTTCAATGCTTGTTGTATAAGAAGCCAGGGGGCAGAAAGCCTGGATATATGAACATCATCGAGAGGAAAATGAAACCGTTTCATACATATTGACCATCTAGGACCATTTCCTAATTCACGAACCGGGAAGAAATTCTTGTTAGTTGCGGTATGTAATTACACTAAAATGGTTTTCTTACGAGCAGTAGTAACAACTTCAGCTCAACATACCATCAAAGCAGTTAGAAGCATAATAGAACAAATGTGGGTACCGGATAGAATTGTGACAGATCGAGGAACCGCATTCAAAAACAAATTCTTTGAAGAATTTTGTGCTGAGCAGCAGATAGAACTCATTTTTACGTCAACCGCGAATCCAAGAGCGAACGGACAAGTAGAACGTTTGAATCGCACCATTGTTCCAATGATCGCAACAAGATGCAAGAAAGAAGATGGAAAAGATTGGGAAGAGCATATAGCAAGCACAGCTATCGCTTTAAATTGCCGCATTAATCGATCGACTAGCAAGACACCACTGGAAATCATGTATGGGTTTAAACCTCGAACAATTGTTGACTCCGTGCTAGCGAAGACAGTTGATAATGATCAGATACAGACCGAAGACGATGCAGCTGAAAACGAAATCGAAATACAAAGAGACGAAATCAGAGAGCAAGCGCTTAAAATGATTACTAAATCACAAGCAAGATATAAAACTCAGTTTGATAAACACCGTTGCGCACCAAAGACGGTTAAGGTGGGAGATGTAGTCGTGGTGCGACGCGCGCCTGTTGGAGCTGATGGACAGTCTAAGAAATTAATGAATTTATACCAAGGCCCCTATTTAATAAAACGAAGACTACGGGAAGACCTGTACGTAGTTGGAAATATTGGGGGAAAACGACAATATAAGAGTACAGTACCGGCAGACCAACTTAAGCGTTGGGAGTTAGAAGATGACGTAGGCTCTGAAGATGAAAAAGTACCCAGAAATTCTGGAGGACCAGAATAGGTCGGATGGCCGAGTGAAGTCGAATCTTGAAAATAATCAAGCGATCGGGAAAGGAACAAGCGACAGGAGATTGACAAGTTGACAAGTGGAGAATTATTATTGTATGTCATTTTATTGTGTTTTGATATAATATTGTATTTGTTGAGTGTTTATTATATGTTTTGTTCGTCTTTTTCTGTTTGTTTTGTTGTGTTTTGTAAGTTATTAATTAAAAATCGACTACAAATATACAACGCATTCATCAAGACTAGGTATAATCTGACTTTATTTTTGTAAAAAATCATATAAATATTTGCTTCCCCGACCGAATTTTATAATTCTTGATCATATTTTAGCTGAAAGAAAACATTGCAGCAAGAAAATTGCTATTTCAAGTGTGTTAGGTATTCTAGAATCCAGCCCATGTAGCTTACAATATACAACGTATTCATCAAGACTAAGTATAATCTGACTTTATTTTTGTAAAAAAACAGATAAATATTTGCTTCCAAGCCCGAATTTTATAATTTTTCATCATATTTTAGCTAAAAGAAAACATTGCAACAAGAAATTTGCTATTTCAAGTGTGGTAGGTATTCTAGACTCCAGCCCATGTAGCTAACAATATACAATGTATTCATAAAAATGACACCCGAACATTTAATGTTTATTATCTTGTTGGTACCACTTTATGGTTACTTTTGCATGTCAAATTCTAATATTATCCATAGTATAGTTTCTAAAGTATGAACATGAATATTTTAACAAAAATATCTATTTCAAGAATAGGTAAAATCCAACTTTCTTTTCGTTAAAAATCATATAAATATTTGCTTCCGCGATCGAATTTTATAATTCTTCCTCATATTTTAGCAAAAAGAAGACATTGCAACAAGAAAAATGCTATTTCAAGTGTGATAGATATTCTAGAATCCAGCCCATGTAGCTTACAATATACAACGTATTCATCAAGATAGGTAAAATCTGACTTTATTTTTGTAAAAAATTATATTAATATTTGCTTCCGCGCCCGAATTGTATAATTTTGCATCATATTTTAGCTAAAAGAAAACATTGCAACAAGAAAATTTCTATTTCACGTGTGGTAGGTAATCTAGAATCCAGCCCATGTAGCTTACAATATACAACGTATTTATTAAAATGACACCCGAAAATTGAATGTTTAGTATCTGATTAGTACCATGTTATGGTCACTTTTGCATGTCCAATGCTAAAATTATCCATACTATAGATTCTAAAGCATGTATATGCATGTTTTAACAAAAATATGAATTTCAAGAATAGGTAAAATCTGACATTATTTTTGTAAAAAATCATATAAATATATGCTTCCGCGCCGAATTTAATAATTCTTCATCATATTTTAGCTAAAAGAAAACATTGCAACAAAAAAATTTCTATTTCAAGTGTGGTAGGTATTCTAGAATTCAGCCCATGTAGCTTACAATATACAACGTATTCATTAAAATGACACCCAAAAATTGAATGTTTATTATCTGATTTGTACCACGTTATAATCACTTTTGCATGTCCAATGCTAAAATTATCCATAGTATAGATCCTAAAGCATAAATATGAATGTTTTAACAAAAATATCCATTTCAAGAACAGGTAAAATCTGAATTTTTTTTTGTAAAAACTCGTATAAATATTTGCTTCCGCGCATGAATTTTATAATTCTTCAGAAATATTTTAGCTAAAAGAAAACATTGCAACAAGAAAATTGCTATTTCAAGTGTGGTAGGTATTTTAGAATCCAGCCCATGTAGCTTACAATATACAACGTATTCATCAAGATACGTAAAATCTGACTTTATTTTTGTAAAAAATCATATTAATATTTGCTTCCGCGCCCGAATTGTATAATTTTTCATCATATTTTAGCTAAAAGAAAACATTGCAACAAGAAAATTTCTATTTCACGTGTGGTAGGTAATCTAGAATCCAGCCCATGTAGCTTACAATATACAACGTATTTATTAAAATGACATTCGAAAATTGAATGTTTATTATCTGATTAGTACCATGTTATGGTCACTTTTGCATGTCCAATGCTAAAATTATCCATAGTATAGATCCTAAAGCATGAATATGAATGTTTTAACAAAAATATGTATTTCAAGAATAGGTAAAATCTGACATTATTTTTGTAAAAAATCATATAAATATTTGCTTCCGCGCCGAATTTAATAATTCTACATCATATTTTAGATAAAAGAAAATATTGCAACAAGAAAATTGCTGTTTCAAGAGTAGTAGTTATTCTAGCATCCAGCCCATGTAGCTTACATTATACAACGTATTCATTAAGAAAAGAAAAAATCTGACTTTATTTTTGTAAAGAATCATATAAATATTTGCTTCCGCGCCCGAATTTTATAATTTTACATCATATTTTAGCCAAAAGAAAACATTGCAACAAGAAAATTGCTATTTCAAGTGTGGTAGGTATTTTAGAATCCAGCCCATGTAGCTTACAATATACAACGTATTCATCAAGATACGTAAAATCTGACTTTATTTTTGTAAAAAATCATATTAATATTTGCTTCCGCGCCCGAATTGTATAATTTTTCATCATATTTTAGCTAAAAGAAAACATTGCAACAAGAAAATTTCTATTTCACGTGTGGTAGGTAATCTAGAATCCAGCCCACGTAGCTTACAATATACAACGTATTTATTAAAATGACATTCGAAAATTGAATGTTTATTATCTGATTAGTACCACGTTATGGTCACTTTTGCATGTCCAATGCTAAAATTATCCATAGTATAGATCCTAAAGCATGAATATGAATGTTTTAACAAAAATATGTATTTCAAGAATAGGTAAAATCTGACATTATTTTTGTAAAAAATCATATAAATATTTGCTTCCGCGCCGAATTTAATAATTCTACATCATATTTTAGATAAAAGAAAACATTGCAACAAGAAAATTGCTGTTTCAAGAGTAGTAGTTATTCTAGCATCCAGCCCATGTAGCTTACATTATACAACGTATTCATTAAGAAAAGAAAAAATCTGACTTTATGTTTGTAAAGAATCATATAAATATTTGCTTCCGCGCCCGAATTTTTTAATTTTACATCATATTTTAGCCAAAAGAAAACATTGCAACAAGAAATTTGTTATTTCAAGTGTGGTAGGTAATCTAGACTCAAGCCAATGAAGCTTACAATATACAAGGTATTAATTAAAATGACACCCGAAAATTGAATGTTTATTATCTGATTAATACCACGTTATGGTAACTTTTGCATGTCCAATGCTAAAATTATCCATAGTGTAGCGAGCCCAGGGTCGCGGCGCGGGCGGCGGCCGCTAGCGAGCAGGTCAGAACAAGTCCGTCCGCTCCCCATTGTTCTGATTTCGAGAATAATCGAAGAATGTTCCAGAAGGAAACGTTTTACTTAAATACCCCGAGCAAAAGATCGGGAGAACAGTCTTGTGTTAATACGTGTAGTGTACAGATGGTGATATAAATAAATAGACGGTGATATAAATAGTGTTGAATTAAATATTGCGTAGTTTTGATTGTTTAAATAAATTATCTTAGTGTTTAAGTCTTTAGTAATAATAATTAGTTCTTAAATTAGTGTTTATATTTGTTAATTCTTAGTGTTAGTTATTTTTATTTATTCTTTATAATTCATATTTCTTTAATTAAACATAGGTATATAAATATTAGTGTTTTAAACAATTTTACACTTCACCTAAATAAATAAAACGTTACAATTGGTGTCAGGTGTGAGGGTTAATAAACTGTGAATTGTAAATAAAAATAAATAAAATGGCTAAATTAAGTGAAGTAAAAGTGGCCGATCTCAAGAGGGAGTTGGAAGAACGAGACTTGAGACATCGGGAACCAAGTCTGTTTTACAACATCATCTACGGCAAGCTTTGGTAGAAGCTGGTGAAAATCCTGATGACTTTTTATTCGAAATTACGGGTAGCTTGCCCGATTTTGGTAAAATTATGGAGGAAAAGTTAGCAGAAAGTTCTAAAAAATCTGATGAAAACTTACAAAAACTGGTAGAAAATTCTCGAACTTTAGAACAAAAATTGGAACAAATGAAAGAAAGTTCTAAAACATTAGAACAAAAAGTGGAGGAGAGTTCTAGAACTTTCGAACAGAAATTAGAACAAAAATTCGAGAAAAGTTCTAGAAAATCTGAAGAAAATTCTAGAACATTGAAAGAAGAATTAATAGAAAATTCCAGAAGTTTAGAACAAAAACTGGAGGAAAAATTAACAGAAAATTCTAGAATATGGGAAGAGAAATTAATGGAAAATTCTATAACTTTGGAAGGGAAATTAAACGAACAACTTAACGAACAACTGAAAGAAAGTTCTAGAATATTAGAAGAGAGAATAGAAACTTACGAGAAAAAAGTTGAAGAGTTACAGCAAAATTTCATTAAAATTACGCCAGCAGTTTCAAATTCTGATATAGTTAAGACGGATGAGATTCAAGAAAAGAAGCCACAAAAAGAAAATAGTTCCAGAATCCATATAAAAACACCAGAATTTGACGGCAAGACATCGTGGCCGAATTATTTAAAACAGTTTGAAGCTGCTGCCAAAGCATATAGCTGGACTTCCAAAGAAAAAGCTACTGCGCTGACAGTTTCGCTACGTAGAGAAGCCATCGATATCCTACAAACATTAAAAGAAGATGAACAAGAAGATTATGAACAACTTGTTAAGAGATTGGATATGCGATATGGCAATGCGCATCTGGAGCAAGTGTACCAGACGCAACTGAGGAACCGATATCAGAGTTCTAAAGAAAACCTTCAAGAATTCTAAGCTGATTTAGCTCGTTTAGTTCGTTTCGCACATCCCACAGCTCCTGACAGCGTTTTGGAATGTCTAGCCACACAAGCATTTATATATGGGGTCCGAGACAATGAAACTCAGCAGGAACTACGATTGGCTCGACCAAAAACTCTGGTTGATGCACTTTCATATGCCTTAGACCATGAAGCTGCGAAACAAGCTTCACGGAATCAATCGCGAGTACGAAATATCGATGCTGAGAGGCCCGAAGACATCGAAGATCTAGAAGACAAGATAAGACGAATTACGTCTGAAATGAATGCTGATGGAAGAAAGAAACTCCGCTGTTGGAATTGCGGTGAATTAGGTCACCCGCAAAGGCTCTGCAGAAAACAACAGAGGAAAGCAGAAGCAAGAAAAGAAGAAAAAGAGTCGGGAAACTAAGTCGGGTTGATGCGAAGGGGCAATCGTCGACCCGTATTCCAATAGCCCCAGAATCCATTACTTATGTCGCATCCCTTCATCATCAAGCTAACAGTGTCTATGTAGACGGCTCTATCGACAGCAGGCCGCTTAAAATGTTGCTGGATACGGGTGCGACAAAAACAATAATCAGACCCGACTTAGCAAGAAAAATAAGCAGAAAACATCTACTTCCAACAAAGTGGCAGATACGCACAGCCACCGGAGAACAAGCTACCGCATCTGGAGAAATAGATTTGAGCATCATTGTTGGAAAAACGTGCATTAGACATCGTGTGCTGGTAGCTGATGTAGAAGATGAATTAATTCTCGGCATAGACATTATGAAAAAGCATGGATTTAAACTTGACCTGAAGAATGGAGTGATGATGGTCAATGATGAAGAACTGGTATTAAATCCACGAGACAACAATGCCATGCGAGTATTAATAACGGAAGATGTAACCCTCCCAGAACGAAGTGAATCAATCGTGGAAGCACAGCTAGAGGGTAGCTTCTGTGAGGGAAACATTGTCATGCTCCAGCCGAAAAACGATGATGCCAAAACTGGGACTGGAGTTGTAATTGGAAAAGCCTTGCTCAAAACCGGCAAGGTTATCCCAGTTCGAGTAATGAACATAAATTTTTATCCCGTTATACTGAAGAAAGGGACCATAGTAGGAGAATGCTCAACGGTATCATCGATTATTCGAACTGTGACGGCCAAAGACAACACATCCTGTGCAGTTCAGGATTTTCTGTTGAAGGAGCTATCAACATCGTTCCAGGACTTGACCGCCGACCAGAAAACCAAGGCTAAGGGTTTAATTGGCAACTTTCAAGATGTGTTCCATGACAAGAAGGACAAAGGACGAACCAATGTTGTCCATCATAAAATAGACACCGGAGACGCAAGACCCATCCGCCAAACAGCAAGAAGACTTCCACTGGCTAAGCGGGAAGAAGCGGAAGAAATTATAGAGGATATAAGAATAGAAGGTGTGATTGAACCTTCAAGCAGTCCATGGGCTTCACCAGTGGTGCTAGTGAAGAAGAAGGATGGCTCTACAAGATTTTGCGTCGATTATCGTCAACTTAACAACGTGACGAAGAAGGATAGCTACCCGCTACCCCGAATAGACGATACTCTGGACACATTGGCAGGATCAAAGATCTTCTCTACTCTTGACCTAAAGAGCGGATACTGGCAAGTGGATTTAGATCCAAGAGACAAAGAAAAGACGGCATTTACTATCGGTACCGGTCTTTGGCAATTTACTGTTATGCCATTTAGGCTCTGCAATGCCCCTGCAACGTTTGAACGGCTTATGGAAACCGTGTTGGCAGGACTGTCGTGGAAAACATGTTTGGTCTACCTCGACGATATTATTGTGGTAGGAAAAACGTTCGATGACCACATGAAGAACTTGAAAGAGGTTTTCCAAAGATTGAGAAATGCTAACCTGAAACTCAGTCCAAAGAAGTGTCACTTATTTAAAAAAAAAATCATTATCTTGGACACGTAGTTTCTGGTAAGGGTATTGCAGTTGACCCGGAGAAAATAAGGGCTGTGAGTGACTGGCCAGTACCGAGGGATAAACATGAATTGAGAAGTTTCCTTGGTCTCTGTACATACTACCGACGTTATGTACCTGGATTTGCCAACATAGCGAAGCCATTAACAAGGCTTACTGAAGAAGGCAGAAAATTTATCTGGGAGATGGACTGTCAAGCTGCGTTCAAACAACTTAAATATTCCTTGACAAGCGCACCTGTCCTAAGTTATCCTTTACCAGAAGGAGAATACGTTCTAGATACAGATGCCAGCAACGTTGGAATTGGTGGCGTTCTTTCCCAGATACAAGACGGACAAGAGAAGGTTATTGCCTATTTTAGTAAGACCTTGTCAAAACCAGAGAGGAATTATTGCGTCACCAGAAAAGAACTTTTGGCTGTCGTGAAATCCGTGGAGCACTTCTACAAATATTTGTACGGTAGAAGATTTCTTATAAGAACTGACCACGCTGCTCTCAAATGGCTGCTACAATTTAAGAATCCTGAAGGTCAGGCAGCTAGATGGATTGAAAGATTGCAAGAATATAACTTTGTTATTGAGCAGGTACAAGCCATCGTAATGCTGACGCATTATCAAGAAGACCTTGCTAGGACGAATGCAAGCATTGCAGTCGTCTAGAAGAAAAATTCTCTACCATCGCCAGAACAACAGTAGTAAATGATAATTGGCAAACGGAAGACCTTCGCAAGGACCAAGAGAATGACTCGGACTTGAAAATCATACTGGATTGGAAACGTGGCGATAGCAGACCAGTTTGGGAAGATGTTGCACGACACTCACAAGGTGTAAAATCGTATTGGGCGCAGTGGGATTCTATTGTGGTTGAAGAGGGCCTCCTGAAACGTGTCATAGAGAAAACTGAAGGTACTGAGAGTAAAACCCAGCTAATAATCCCTAGAAATAGAGTACCGGAAGTATTGCAAGAGATCCACGACAGATCTGGACATTTTGGAGTAAATAAAACCCTCGAAAGATTGCGCCAACGATTTTACTGGGTAAATTGCAAAGAAGATGTTAAAGAGTGGTGCAAGAAATGTGTGGTCTGCGCGGGAAGTAACGGGCCACATAGGAAAAGAAGAGCTCCTATGCGCCAATATAACGTTGGAAGTCCCTTTGAACGCATTGCGATTGACGTGGCCGGACCATTCCCTGAAACTGATGATGGAAATAAATACATAGTAGTAGTAATGGACTACTTTACTAAGTGGGTCGAAGCCTATCCATTACCCAACCAGGAAGCCTTAACGGTCGCTGAAGTCTTGGTAAAAGAATGCATCTGTCGATTTGGAGTACCGCCAGAGATACATTTCGACCAAGGAAGGAATTTCGAGTCTGCTCTGATTCAAAATATCTGTAAGATATTAGGAATAAAGAAAACCAGAACTACTGCATTACACCCGCAGTCTGATGGCATGGTTGAACGGATGAATAGAACAATAAATCGTTATTTGTCAAAGGTAGTCTCTAACCATCAACGAGACTGGGACCGACATCTTCATCTGTTCTTGTTGGCTTACCGTTCATCCGTGCATGAGACAACAAGGCAGACACCAGCTAACATCTTATTCGGGCGGGAGTTGCGCTTACCATGCGACCTGGTATTTGGCAGTAAACACGGTGAAGATCTAGCCGGGGAGGACTATGTAACGGACTTACGGAGAAGAATGAATGACATTCATGAACAAGTCCGCACAAACATTCAAGGTGCCAACGATCGGATGAAGGACCAGTATGACGTCAAGGCTGAAAAAGGTGGT
Organism: Stenolophus ochropezus; assembly: GCA_035578165.1. Taxonomy (NCBI): domain Eukaryota; kingdom Metazoa; phylum Arthropoda; class Insecta; order Coleoptera; family Carabidae; genus Stenolophus; species Stenolophus ochropezus. Next base: position 288,503 of record JAQOWZ010000102.1, on the reverse strand, counting down.
TATCAACCTGGGAATTTGATGTGGCTGTACAATCCACAAAGGCGTCGTGGCTTATCACCGAAGCTGCAAAAGAATTAGGAAGGTCCCTACAAAATCGTAAAAAGAATAAATGATGTGGTCTACAGAATTAGGAAAACACCTAATGAAAAGCCGAGAGTAGTCCACTTCAATCGGTTAGCCCCTTTCGCTGGTGATAATTTTGACGATCATCGTGGAGCGACGGTACGCCGGATTGTAGCTGAGGAACCTACATTTGAAGACTTCATGGAAAGTCATTCTACTGGTCATAAGGCTCGGTATGGCGTGACACGAGAAGAACAACGAGATCTGTTCACCGTATCCCCAGAATATTCCCTCGCTCATTGTGTAGCGAAAGACATTAAAATGTCCCGCGGCATCGCTTCAGTTTTTAAAAGAAAATTTGGACGAGTACAAAAACTGGCCAACCAACGTCCAACTGTCGGAAAAACGCTACAACTGAAGGATGACGTAGAAAACAAGCGGTACCTTTACTACCTGGTTACCAAACAATACTCATATCAGAAGCCGTCATACCGCAGTTTATGGGACTCGTTGTGTGATATGAAGGACAATATTTTGAAGAACGACATCATGAAGCTGGCAGTACCGAAGATAGGCTGTGGACTAGATGGTTTGGATTGGAGGATTGTTAGAAGCATGTTAGAAACAATCTTCCGCTTTACCGGAGTGGAAATTCTAGTCTGCAGCTTCAACTCTACCGGCCAAAAAGAGCTCCAAAGGACCGTCGACTGTTATTTCTTCAAGACTTCCAGATGCACCAAAGGTGATGCATGCAGATTTCGTCATAAAGAACTGTTCCGGGACGAAACAGTCTTAAGGAGGGGGCAATGTAGCGAGCCCAGGGTCGCGGCGCGGGCGGCGGCTGCTAGCGAGCAGGTCAGAACAAGTCCGTCCGCTCCCCATTGTTCTGATTTCGAGAATAATCGAAGAATGTTCCAGTAGGAAACGTTTTACTTAAATACCCCGAGCAAAAGATCGGGAGGACAGTCTTGTGTTAATACGTGTAGTGTACAGATGGTGATATAAATAAATAGACGGTGATATAATTAGTGTTGAAATAAATATTGCGTAGTTTTCATTGTTTAAATAAATTATCTTAGTGTTTAAGTCTTTAGTAATAATAATTAGTTCTTAAATTAGTGTTTATATTTGTTAATTCTTAGTGTTAGATATTTTTATTTATTCTTTATAATTCATATTTCTTTAATTAAACATAGTTATATAAATATTAGGGTTTTAATCAATTTTACACTTCACCTAAATAAATAAAACGTTACAATAGTATAGATCCTAAAGCATGAATATGAATGTTTTAACAAAAATATCCATTTCAAGAATAAGTAAAATCTAACTTTTTTTTGTAAAAAATCGTATAAATATTTGCTTCCGCGCACGAATTTTATAATTCTTCATCATATTTTAGCTAAAAGAAAACATTGCAACAAGAAAATTGCTATTTCAAGTGTGGTAGGTATTCTAGAATCCAGCCCGTGTAGCAATGTTTACTTTCAGCTAAAATTTGATGAAAAATTATAAAATTCTGGCGCGGAAGCAAATATTTATATGATTATTTACAAAAATAAAGTCAGATTTTACCTATTCTTGATGAATACGTTGTATATTGTAAGCTACATGGGCAGGATTCTAGAATAACTACCACACTTGAAATGGCAACTTTTCTTGTTGCAATGTTTTCTTTTAGCTAAAATATAACGAAGAATTATAAAATTCGGGCGCGGAAGGAAATATTTATATGATTTTTTACAAAAATAAAGTCATATTTTACCTATTCTTGATGAATACGTTGTATATTGTAAGCTACATGGGCTGGATTCTAGATTACCTACCACACTTGAAATAGCAACTTCTTGTTGCAATGTTTTGTTTAAGCTAAAATATGATGAAGAATTATAAAATTAGGGGGCGGAAGCAAATATTCATATGATTTTTTACAAAAATTAATTCAGATTTTACCTATTCTTGAAATGAATATTTTTGTTAAAACATTCATATTCATGCTTTAGGATCTATACTATGGATAATTTTAGCATTAGACATGCAAAAGTAACCATAACGTATTACCAATGAGATAATAAACATTCAATTTTCGGGTGTCATTTTAATGAATACGTTGTATATTGTAAGCTACATGGGTTGGATTCAAGAATACCTACCACACTTGAAATAGCAATTTTCTTGTTGCAATGTTTTCTTTTAGTTAAAATATGATGAAGAATTATAAAATTCGAGCGCGAAAGTAAATATTTATATGATTTTTTACAAAAATAAAGTCAGATTTTACCTATTCTTGATGAATACGTTGTATATTGTAAGCTAAATTGGCTGGATTCTAGAATATCTACCACACTTGATAGCACTTTTCTTGTTGAAATGTTTTTTTTAGCTAAAATATGATAAAAAATTATAAAATTCGGACGCGGAAGCAAATATTTATATAATTTTTTACAAAAATAAAGTCATATTTTACCTATTCTTGATGAATATGTTGTATATTGTAAGCTACATGGGCAGGATTCTACAATACCTACCACACTTGAAATGGCAACTTTCTTGTTGCAATGTTTTTTTTAGCAAAAATATGATAAAGAATTATAAAATTCGGGCGCGGAAGCAATTATTTATATTATTTTTTACAGAAATAAAGTCAGATTTTACCTATTCTTGATGAATACGTTGTATATTGTAAGCTACATGGGCTGGAATCTACAATACCTACCACACTTGAGATGGCAACTTTCTTGTTGCAATGTTTTCTTTTAGCAAAAATATGAAAAAGAATTATAAAATTCGGGCGCGGAAGCAAATTTTTATATGATTTTTTACAGAAATAAAGTCAGATTTTACCTATTCTTGATGAATACGTTGTATATTGTAAGCTACATGTGTTGGCTTCTAGAATACCTACCACAATTGAAATAGTAATTTTCTTGTTGCTATGTTTTCTTTTAGCTAAAATATGATAAAGAATTATAAAATTCGGGCGCGGAAGCAAATATTTATATGATTTTTTACAAAAATAAAGTCATATTTTACCTATTCTTCATGAATATGTTGTATATTGTAAGCTACATGGGCAGGATTCTACAATACCTACCACACTTGAAATGGCAACTTTCTTGTTGCAATGTTTTCTTTTAGCAAAAATATGATAAAGAATTATAAAATTCGGGCGCGGAAGCAATTATTTATATTATTTTTTACAGAAATAAAGTCAGATTTTACCTATACTTGAAATGGATATATATGTTAAAACATTAATATTCATGCTTTAGGATCTATACTATGGATAATTTTTGCATTGCACATGCAAAAGTGACCATAACGTGGTACCAATCAGATAATAAACATTCAATTTTCGGGTGTCATTTTAATGAATACGTTGTATATTGTAAGCTACATGGGCTGGATTCTAGAATACCTACCAAACTTGAAATAGCAATTTTCTTGTTGCAATGTTTTCTTTTAGCTAAAATATGATGAAGAATTATAAAAGTCGGGCGCGGAATCAAATATTTATATGATTTTTTACAAAAATAAAGTCAGATTTTACCTATTCTTGAAACGGATATTTTTGTTAAAACATTCATAATCATGCTTTCGGATCTATACTATGGATAATTTTAGCATTGGACATATAAAGTGACCGTAACGTGGTACCAATCAGATAATAAACATACAATTTTCAGGTGTCATTTTAATGAATACGTTGTATATTGTAAGCTACATGGGCTGGAATCTAGAATACGTATCACACTTGAAATAGCAATTTTCTGGTTGCTATGTTTTCTTTTAGCTAAAATATGATGAAGAATTATAAAATTCGGGCGCGGACGCAAATATTTATATGATTTCTTACAAAAATAAAGTCAGATTTTACCGATTCTTGATGAATACGTCGTATATTGTATGTTACATGTGCTGAATTCTAGAATACCTACCACACTTGAAATAGCAATTTTCTTGTTGCAATATTTTTTTTAGCTAAAATATGATGAAAATTTATAATGTTCGGGCGCGGAAGCAAATATTTATATGATTTTTTACAAAGATAAAGTCAGATTTTACCTATTCTTCAAATGGATATTTTTGTTAAAACATTCATATTCATGCTTTAGGATCTATACTATGGATAATTTTAGCATTGGACATGCAAAAGTGACCATAACGTGGTACCAATCAGATAATGAACATTCAATTTTCAAGTGACATTTTAAAGAATACGATGTATATTGTAAGCTACATGGACTGGATTCTAGAATAAATAATAAAGAGTTACAAAATTCGGGCGCGGAAGCAAATATTTATATGATTTTTTACAAAAATAAAGTCATTTTTCACCTATTCTTGATGAATACGTTGTATATTGTAAGCTACTTTGGCTGGATTCTAGAATACCTACCACACTTGAAATAGCAATTTTCTTGTTGCAATGTTTTTTTTAGCTAAAATATGATGAAGAATTATAAAATTCGGGCGCGGAAGCAAATATTTATATAATTTTTTACAAAAATAAAGTCAGATTTTACCTATTTTTCATGAATACGTTGTATATTGTAAGCTACATGGGCTGCATTCTAAAATACCTACCACACTTAAAATAGCAATTTTCTTGTTGCAATGTTTTCTTTTAGCTAAAGTATGATGAAGAATTATAAAATTAGGACGCGGAAGCAATTATTTATATTATTTTTTACAAAAATAAAGTCAGATTTTACCTATTCTTGAAATGGATATATATGTTAAAACATTCATATTCATGCTTTAGGATCTATACTATGGATAATTTTAGCATTGCACATGCAAAAGTGACCATAACGTGGTACCAATCAGATAATAAACATTAAATTTTCGGGTGTCATTTTAATGAATACGTTGTATATTGTAAGCTACATGGGCTGTATTCTAGAATACCTACCAAACATGAAATAGCAATTTTCTTGTTGCAATGTTTTCTTTTAGCTAAAATAAGATGAAGAATTATAAAAGTCGGGCGCGGAAGCAAATATTTATATGATTTTTTACAAAAATAAAGTCAGATTTTACCTATTCTTGAAACGGATATTTTTGTTAAAACATTCATAATCATGCTTTCGGATCTATACTATGGATAATTTTTGCATTGCACATGCAAAAGTGACCGTAACGTGGTACCAATCAGATAATAAACATTCAATTTTCGGGTGTCATTTTAATGAATACGTTGTATATTGTAAGCTACATGGGCTGGATTCTAGAATACGTATCACACTTGAAATAGCTATTTTCTTGTTGCAATGTTTTCTTTTAGCTAAAATATGATGAAGAATTATAAAATTCGGGCGCGGACGCAAATATTTATATGATTTCTTACAAAAATAAAGTCAGATTTTACCGATTCTTGATGAATACGTCGTATATTGTATGTTACATGTGCTGAATTCTGGAATACCTACCACACTTGAAATAGCAATGTTATTGTTGCAATATTTTTTTTTTAGCTAAAATATGATGAAAAATTATAATGTTCGGGCGCGGAAGCAAATATTTATATGATTTTTTACAAAAATAAAGTCAGATTTTACCTATTCTTCAAATGGATATTTTTGTTAAAACATTCATATTCATGCTTTAGGATCTATACTATAGATAATTTTAGCATTGGACATGCAAAAGTGACCATAACGTGGTACCAATCAGATAATAAACATTCAATTTTCAAGTGACATTTTAATGAATACGATGTATATTGTAAGCTACATGGACTGGATTCTAGAATACCTACCACACTTGAAATAGCAATTTTTTTGTTGCTATATTTTCTTTTAGCTAAAATATGATGAAGAATTATAAAATTCGGGCGCGGAAGCAAATATTTATATGATCTTTTACAAAAATAAAGTGAGATTTTTCCTATTCTTGATGTATACGTTGTATAATGTATACTACATGTGCTGGATTCTAGAATACCTACCACACTTATAATAGCAATTTTCTTGTCGCAATGTTTTCTTTTAGCTAAAATAAGATGAAGAATTATAAAAGTCGGGCGCGGAAGCAAATATTTATATGATTTTTTACAAAAATAAAGTCAGATTTTACCTATTCTTGAAACGGATATTTTTGTTAAAACATTCATAATCATGCTTTCGGATCTATACTATGGATAATTTTAGCACTGGACATGTAAAGTGACCGTAACGTGGTACCAATCAGATAATAAACATTCAATTTTCGGGTGTCATTTTAATGAATACGTTGTATATTGTAAGCTACATGGGCTGGATTCTAGAATACGTATCACACTTGAAATAGCTATTTTCTTGTTGCAATGTTTTCTTTTAGCTAAAATATGATGAAGAATTATAAAATTCGGGCGCGGACGCAAATATTTATATGATTTCTTACAAAAATAAAGTCAGATTTTACCGATTCTTGATGAATACGTCGTATATTGTATGTTACATGTGCTGAATTCTGGAATACCTACCAAACTTGAAAAAGCAATTTTCTTGTTGAAATGTTTTCTTTTAGCTAAAATATGATAAAAAATTATAAAATTCGGGCGCGGAAGCAAATATTTATATGATTTTTTACAAAAACAAAGTCAGATTTGACCTATTCTTGAAATGGATATTTTTGTTAAAACTTTCATATTCATGCTTTAGTATTCATACTATGAATAATTTTAGCATTGGACATGCAAAAGTGACCATAACGTGGTACCAATCGGATAATAAACATTCAATTTTCGGGTGTTATTTTAATGAATATGTTGTATATTGTAAGCTACATGGTCTGGATTCTAGAATACCTACCACTCTTGAAATGGCAATTATCTTGTTGCAATGTTTTCTTTTAACTAAAATATGATGAAGAATTATAAAATTTGGACGCGGAAGCAAATATTTATATGATTTTTTACAAAAATAAAGTCAGATTTTACCTATTCTTGATGAATACGTTGTATATTGTAAGCTACATGTGTAACCCTTCTTTGATGAGGATAGGATTAACAAAAATATTTAATATGGGGTTGTTTGTCAGATTGGAGACGGAACAAGTACTAGGAGATGGAGATTGAATTAAACAGAAATACTCACGTTTGAATATATAAACAAATAAATATAATGTATATTGTTGACTGTACACTTTCGATGATACTTACACTACTCGGGTTCTATTGCCGTTTTTCACTACCGTCTCTTATCCATTACCTTACTCTATATATACAAAAGACACAAGTGCTAAGTCAGCAAATATTAGCTTTACCTTACTCAATATTATTTATGTATTACATCCATTTCCTACTTACTTAATTGGTGCCACTAGATTGTGCTGATTTAGACTTGTTACATTCCTCCCGACTTCGAGAAATTTGCTTCCTGTAAGGAGCACAATTTCCAGAAGCACTTACTTATCCTAAACTTAATGTCTCTACATGATCACTTTATTATTTCTCTCCCAGTTGTCTGCATCGTAGCACAACACCACACATATAAATTGTTCACTTTGGAGTCCACTTCCCGTCTTGAATGATACTGAAATGCCACACTATGCCACTTGACCTTGCCGTGCAATTTTTGTGTATATGATGACAACAGACTTCTTGCTGACCTTGGGTATCCATCGCTTTTCTGATCTGTAGCTCGTTGGTCTTCGTGCTGGTTGTGCTGGGACGTGATCAGTCTTAATCTAATCTAACTAACGTTGGTGAAACCATCCTGGTTGTGTGCTTGGTTCTCTAGGGGGCGCACTAGGTGTTACAACCCCAGGTATACCCACATCTTTATCGCGGTTTATATTTAATGCTTCAAACTCTTGTCCTTGGTTGTGTTGACGCGTTCTGCGGTGGTGATTATTCAGAACTAGGTGCGTCAACGCGTTCCAGAGACAAGCAACTATACTAATAGTGCATCCCATTGTTCTATATAAATTAAATCCATTTATTATGGCGTCCAACAAATATTTAAAAATTTTGAAAATTATATAAACCCCAATAAAGCCTGACATAAACATACCTATACTGGAGAACCAACCCCACATTTGTGTAGCCGTAGACATTGCCAAGCTTCTGAGATCACCTTTCGAGAAAAGGTCTAGAGTTGATAGTCCCTGTTCTACCGTATCTCGTCCTACTACCTTTCCCGTTATTATATTTGCTATTGCTTGTCGTTCTAGCCCGAAAATTAACGCATCTTGAGCCGATTTTATCTCTTTTTTTGAGTAGATGCCGGCGTTCCCTATGTCGTACAGAGGTTTGAATGTGAACTTTGGTTCTTGCTGTACCTCCAACATTTCTGGCTCGATACCCTGCGTTAGATGCGGGCTGAACCCAAGCCACTTATCTTCCACGAAGTACAGGGCTGGTGCTAGATGACTGCAATCTATCTGCTCGGCTTTGTCTTGCAGGATGTGTGTTAATGGAGTCATGAACATTTCTTCCTCATCCGCAAATATGGGTAGTTCGTTGTAGCATTCTTCTACTCTCCGGATTTTCACTACCCTTGGTGCACATTGCATAATGTGGATGACTTTGCCCATGACTCGCCCTACGTACCCTAACTTATTTTTAATAAGGGTGCTTACTGCATTTGGAGCTAAGGGAGCTAGTAACAGTCGATTTCGCAACATGTCTCGCTCGAGTACACAATGCCTGTGAATTACGTCACTATACATGTCTCTCATTTCTCTTTTGAAGGATTGTTCAACGTAAAGGAATTTGGTATTCAGATATGCTAATAAATTTACATTTTTTGGATTAGGAACCCCGTTGACTAAATATTTAATACCAAAGTCTTTTTTAAATGCAACTAATAATTTTGGATGTTCGGTGAGCCAAACTTCGTTGTTACAAATGTTTGTTCTCTCCAATAATTTTATTGCGAAAATCTTTTCTCCTTCCTCGACTACCACATACCTTTTACTGTCCCCAAATTTTGATTTTTCTGTGGATACTAGGCTTACATCTCCTTCAAAAATTAGCGACATACTGTTGCCATCGCACTGCCCTGTCGCGACTCGTTCTCATACTGTTTCTCCTATTTCAGTATCCATGTAGTAACCACTTAAAAACTTACACACTACACCACCTTTTAAACTAATCTTATTAGATTCTAATTTGACAGTTGCCGAGTAATCCTTTAGTGTGATTTTTACAGTTGCTTGTACCGCAACACCTTCCCATGATACTCCATTTTCAATAAACGATCCACCGGTGCATTTCCCGGAAATATCTAACCCCCTGCCAAAGTTAGTGAGGCTGAGATTGTCCCATTACTTCAGAGTGTGTTTATAACTAGGTTTCCCAGCCCCTTATACATTTTTGTACGATGCATCAGGCGACATTCTTCCGGACCAACTTCATGGATGTATGTAAGAAGCCCTTGTTGAACTGAAGACGTGTGACTGTGCATCCCGCAGTGCTGAATTAACCGTGTAACCTCTACCAAATAAGTGTACACTTGGACGTTGCGAAATTCGTCTTCTTGTAATATCTGGACGTTGGCGCGAGATTCATTGTACCCTTTATCTAAATCTGGGCATTCGGCTACGTCTTTTAGCGAGATGGTCGTTATATTTGCATTCGGTCCCCTGCAGTCAAATCCGATTAGCGCGTATGCCGCACTAATAAGACTGCAAATTATCCACACAACCGGGATGGACTGCATCTGTAATTTAAAAACATTATCGTCCTGATGGTTGTAACCAGGGATAGTCTGATGCTGGACCCTTGCTACGTGTATGGTATGGGGTGGTGAGAGTTTGTGGTAGAGCTGGCTGTTGTTCTTCAATTCGGCTTAATTCCTGTAATAAAAGTTCATAATGGTGAAGGTTATTATTTGGATTCGCTACTCTTGCTTTCTCCGGTTCCTTTGGTAGAGTTGGAGTTGTCTCTTTTGCCTGATTTATTATCTTTAATTTTATAATTTACGGGACCCAGTACTTCAATTATAAAGTACGGCCCTGTCCATGGTTTGGCTAGCTTGCGTGACGTTCCTACCTGTATTGCTGCGTCATGTAAATATACTGCATCTCCAACATTAAATTTTGTTGACATCGTGTTTTTATTAAACTGCCTATGTACTGTCTCAGTCGCTTGTGCTAAATGTTGTTTCACTTTTCTGAATGCGAACTGTAATCTTTGTCTTAGTTCTGATGCATAATTGTCCTCGTAGTTGTAACGTAATGTCTGTGGTCTGGTTATATCATCGTATAGTAACTCAATGTCTCGTCCGTGTATTAAAAAAATGGCGTCTCTTTCGTGCTGTTATGAACGCTACTTCTGTACGCTAATAAAACATATGGTAATCAATCGTCCCAGTCAGTTTGATCGTGCTTAACAAAATGTGACAAAATATCTTTAAATACGCGGTGACTTCGTTTTAGCACTCCATTTGTTTGATGTCTATAGGCAGTTGTTTGAATTTTTTCGGTTCCGAAAATAGTGCATACTTCTTTAAATACTTGTGACGTAAAATTTGCCCCTAAATCTGTTGATAATTGTCTTGGGGCTCCGTGTCTTGCTATAATTTCTTGTGCTAAAATTTTTGCGATTGTACTAGCTTTCTGATCTTTTATCGCAAATGCTTCCGGGTATTTTGTGAAATGATCCTGGAATGTTAAGATATATTTATTACCTTTCAAAGTAGTCGTTAATGGACCTACAACATCCATTGATACTCTTTGCATTGGGACCGAAATTTCTTGAAACTTTTGTAGTGGTGCTGGTTTGTGATGCGGAGATGTTTTTCTTTCATTGCATGAGTGACATTTTCTGCAGAAATGTTCAATGTCCTTGCTCATGTTGTTCCACTAAAAATTTTCTTTGATTCTTTTGTTCGTCTTTTCGTAGCCCTGATGTCCGGCATATGGTAGGTTATGATAATCGTGCATCACTTGGAATTTCATTGACGTTGGTACCACGAGTTTATTATGTCTCTCGTCTCCAGTTTTTTCTTTAAACAACAAGCCTTTGGTGTCCGTAAAAAATCCATCTTTGATCTTCATTTGCTTTATATCTTTATCTGTCTGTTGTTTTGTAAGTATAGTATGCTTGTCCCATACGGGTTCGTAGCTTTGAATTTCGGTATTAATCATATTTACTGGTATTCGTGATAATACGTCAGCATTAATATGTTTTTTCCCGGTCTATGTATAACTTCGAAATCGTGTTCACTTAAGGTTAGTGCCCACCTGGCTAGCCGTGAATTGTCACCCTTAAATGTCATCAACCATTTCAGTGGCTTGTGGTCCGTTATGACAGTAAATTTGCGGCCATATAGATAACATTGGTAGTGCTTTACACCCCAACATACTGCTAGACATTCCCATTCTGATGTTGTATAGTTTCTTTCGGCAGGCTGTAATTGTCGACTAGCGAATGCTATCGGTCTCTCGTACCCTCCAATCTTTTAACTTAGAATAGCACTAATTGCTGTGCCACTGGTATCCGTTGACAAGATAAATTCTTTCGAAAAATCTGGATGAGCTAACACTGAATCTGAGCATAGGGCATTTTTTAATTTTTCATACGATTGCTGACACTTTTCGTTCCAATTAAATTCTTTATCTTTCTTTGTTAATTCGGTTAAAGGTTTCGCGGTTTCCGCGAAATTATGAATAAAACGTCTGTAAAATCCCACAAGCCCCGTGAAAGCCCTTACTTCTTTTACATTTCTAGGTTTTGGATAATTTTGAATAATTGAAATTTTGTCGTTATCTGATTTTATCCCTTCTCCTGTTATAATGTGACCTAAATATTTTGTTTCTGACTTCAAAAATTTACATTTGCTTGGTTGTAATTTCAAATTTGCTTGACGTAATTTATCAAAAATTTCTCTTAATCGATGTAAATGCTCTTGTATTCCTCCCCCATTAAATACAATGGTATCATCCAGATAAACCAAACATTTCTCACCTTGCAACCCTGCTAAGATACTATTCATCAGTCTCTGGAATGTGCTGGGTGCATTCGCTAGACCAAACGCCATTTTTGTAAACTGATAATGTCCTCCGTCAGTTGTGAACGCTGTTTTTTCTTTGTCCTGCTCATCTAATTGTACTTGCCAGTATCCAGAAGCCAAATCTAAAGTGGTAAACATATTAGCATTCCCTAATTGATCCAAAGTCTCCTGCATATTGGCAACATGGAAATAGTCCCTTTTTGTAACCTTATTTAACCCTCTGAAATCTATACACACTCTAATTTTCTTTTCGCCATTCTCTGATTTCTTAGGTACCATGACAACTGGCGCTGACCATGGTGAATCCGATGGCTCTATTACCCCTGCATCCAGCATTTTCCTTATTTCCTTCTATAGTGGTTCTTTTTGGCTAAAAGGAACCCGGTATGGTGCTTTTGCAATCGGTTGCACGTTCCCTGTAATTATTTTGTGTTTCACCTTGTGTGTGCACCCCAATTTCGTATCTTCCCAGTGAAATATATCTTCGTACTCTTCTAATAACATCAACAATTCCTGTTGCACCTCGTGAGGCAGGTAATCTAACTCTAGTTAATCTTCGATCCTTTTCCTATCACTATTTCTTTGAACTGCGTTTATCTGAACCTTGTATGACTCATTGTCTAATCCTCGTTCCGGTTCATTGAGCCATACTTCCGCTTTACCTATGATCGTATTTTTACGAATTGTAAGGATTCTTGCCGCCATTAACCCGTGAATTTTGATTTCTTCTGGTTCCATTATGATCTCGCCCCCAGGGTAAATTAAGTTCTGTATGGCAGTACACATAAATTCGCAATTAGGTAAAATTATTTCTGTGTACTTTAATCTAACTATCCCAATTTTCCGTGTAGGTGATCTTCCTTGTTTCAATGTACAAATCTCTACTTTGCAACTTTCTGCGTTTACCTTTAATGACGTTGCTTTATCTCGTCTATTTTTTAAAGCGTTATCCACATCGCCCTGACCTACATCAACTATATCATGCGGCCTTGTAGCGATATTGTTTGTTGTTGACATTACCTTTGCTGTTGTCAGCATTTCTTTTGCTTTGCTGTCTGTTATCAATGGAATACTTGTGTTACCTATTATAACTTCGTTAGAGTAATAATTTATACTAGCCTCATACTGTTTGAGAAAATCACGGCCAAAAATACCGTCGGCTTCTAATTTTAATTTTTCCGAACAAACAACACACTTGAACTTAATATTTACCTTATTAAAATTAAATTTTACATCCGTTACTCCAAAATAATCTAATTCGCCGCCCGAGATAGAAGTTAATGTTCCGATGCTTTCTGATTTTATTTGTTGCCCCTTAACAACTCTACTTTTAACTAATGAAACTGCCGATCCCGTATCTACTAAAAGTTTTACTGATTTATTATTTACTGATGCTAATACCAAATTTGGAATATAATTATTATTTTTTTTCGATTTGATTGATTACTATGGGTTTATTTTGATTTGAGTTATCTAGTACCTCCCGCGGTGGGGCGTGTGCAAAAGGGGCTACTCGTTTAAATGATGACTGTTATTTGTTTGATAGCGTGAATTTTCTTCATACCTTTGTTGATTTTCCTTAAATCTGTTGTTGCCGTAGTATCTCGTATCTTGGTTTGGCGGTTGATTCCTGTACCTGTTTAGGTAACCGCCATTACTTCTATGAAACTGGTATTGACGGCTGTTATTGTATATTTTCTCTCTGCACCCTATAGCAATATGGCCTGGTTTTCCACACTTCCAACATGTCCCTCTTTCTCTTTGCTTGCAGTCTCTTTTAAAATGGTCAGTGGCCCCACAAGTGTAACATTTTTTTTCTGTTTTTGGTGGATTCTTGTTTACAGCTCCGATTTCTATTTGTCCTATTCTTTCACGTAGGATTTCCATTTCTTCTCTTTCTGCCATCATCACGGCGTCGTCAAATAACAAGTTTTCCTGTGCGTCCATTATTGCCCGTATACATCTTTTTATTTCCATTTTTAACCCTGTTTTAAATTGATGCATACATAATTTATCTACGAAATTCTGTTCCACGCCTCCTTGTTGCAATAATTCTCTGTTTAGTTGCCGTAACTTCTGAGCGAATTGTTGTACAGTTTCGTTAGGTGTTTGTGTACAGTTAGATAAGTCATTGTAAATTTGTCCCGGTATTCGTTTTTTTGAAAATCTGTCTAGAAAATGTTGCGCGAATTCTTTCAGTGATAGAGTTTTACTGTGAAGTTCTGGTTTGTTCATGTACAGTTCGAAAGCCTGGCCTGTTAATCTTATTCGCACCAGATCAACTGTGTCCTGGTCTGTCCATTCCTCAATGTCTTTTCATATTTTAACTTTTGCAAAATATTCTTCCGGATTTTCCCCGCAAAATTCATCCAAAACATTTGCTGCCGTACTGCACTTTATTTTTGATACGTTGAAGCGACTCTCTAACTCTTTGATTACCTTTCCCGAATTTTCCTCGTTTACCATGTTTTGTTTATGATGTTAACTGACAACTTCTAATACTTGTCGTTCCACGAGTGAACCTCGAAAGGTTACTCTAGTCTGACAAAAAAAATTCCCGAACCGCTGCCACCAATTTGTAACCCTTCCTTGATGAGGATAGGATTGACAAAAATATTTAATATGGGGTTCTTTGTCAGATTGGAGACGGAACAAGTACTAGGAGATGGAGATTGAATTAAACAGAAATACTCACGTTTGAATATATAAACAAATAAATATAATGTATATTGTTGACTGTACACTTTCGATGACACTCACACTACTCGGGTTCTATTGCCGTTTTTCACTACCGTCTCTTATCCATTACCTTACTCTATATATACAAAAGACACAAGTGCTAAGTCAGCAAATATTAGCTTTAACTTACTCAATATTATTTATAATTGAGAGAGTATGTGTAGTCGGTTCATGATGGAACATAATATCAAATAATTAGTTAAAAAATAAACACTTTTCTTGATTTTCCACAAAATTTAATTTAAACTTAAACGTTACAATTGTTTCGACTTTACAGTCATTCATGTCTGATGATGACTGTAAAGTCGAATCAATTGTAACGTTTAAGTTTAAATTAAATTTTGTGGAAAATCATGTTAGAGGGTAATTATTTACAAGCATTAGATAACAACTTACTTCACTCCCAATCTTTCTTAATTGAATTAATTAGTTATAATGTGTTTGATAACACATAGTTTATAACATGCAGTTATTGTTTATTTGAATCAGTACACTATTGGCAGTCGTGAGATAAGTGTCGGAGGTGTTTGATTCAATAGGTGAGACACAATACCTATGAGTTACTGAGTGTGAGACAGTATATTTACTGTAGTGTGATATTGATTTTATCCTATCCCAATCCCCGGCGCGTAAACCCGTTAACACTGCATTGACAGGAGGGTGAAGCCGAGGCGCGACGCACCAGGGTACCCTGGTGCCAACGGTGCCCTGCTGGAACAGGTGCCTTAGTTTCGCTTGCATCTCGGTGGGGAGGTGGAGTATGGGTTTGTACTCGGCTTTCACTCATACTCCTGAAGCCTTGTTATAACTCACTGTGGGAGATGTCAAGTTGCTCGATGGATTTCGAGTGTTCTTCTGCTACCGTGGATTCGGTAGCCGGCATATCGTGGATTCGATATGTGACACTCCTTTCGAGGAGTATCCTTTTCAATTTTACCCGTCTTACCTGGTTTGTTGTTGAGTGTGAGTGTTGTTGTGTGTGCGAATGATATATAGTTGTGTGCAATGTGTTTCACTAAGCATTAGCTTACTCTTTGACTTTCCTTTTCAGGGTGTTCCAAATTAGAAGAAGTGATTGGCGTATTATATATTTATTGTTATTTTCGTATCAGAGTGTACAATTATTTAATTAATTATATTGATTGCAGTTATTTCAGACTTTTATTTTAGCTACTCTACATCATTAAAATATCTTCATAACAATTCAGAAGTGGGATCGAAACCTGGATTAGGATTCTTTAATTGTTTTAACATGTCACATCATCAGGATAACGAATCTACTGGAATTGGGAACGCGTCTCCTAAAATCAACCTTTTGATACGAATGGCGGAAAACAGTATCAACGAAAGAACAGGCCGGTAAAACCGGACATGATAAAAGAGATTGTCGTGCAGTTAGACAAGTATCTACTTCTAGCAACGCTTTCAGACTAACTACGCATATCCGACCACCGTTACTAAACAACCGCACACAACCATCCTCATCGAATGACGATAAGCAACCTTTTGTTACACTAAGATTTGTCGGATAGTTCGGAAAGCGACACCAGAGCACAGGATGAAGATACGTTAGGAGTACAAGATGTCCTCGAGGATAAGGACTAAGTCAGGATAGTCGAATGTTATAACCACTTTTATTTAATTTAATTCCCTTATTAATTTAGGAATGTACCTATTTACTATTCTTTTTTCTATTGTCCTACGTAAATGGTTACGGTACACTATTACTTCAACTCCGTAAGTTAATTTTAAATAGTTCCGTTTTGATACTCTAGTAGTAAAGAACGTGAAGTGATTTCATTGTGAATTCTTATTAAGAGAGCGTGTTGTGACAACAGGTGAGAGGGTTTTTGTCTTATACTTAACGCGTAGTGTGAGCGGTTTTATTTTATGTTTAAAGCGTATTGTGAGATATTTTATTTAATGGTTAATGCGTAGTATGGAATAGTTTATTTGATAGTTAACGTATAATGGGAGATAGTATATTTGTGGGTTAACGCTTGATTTGAGATGCTTTATTCGACAGTCAACTCGTAGAGCGATATAGTATGTGATACGTTTGGCGCGGATGGAGCCTCTTGAGTGTGTCTCGGGGTTGCCTGATATACGCAGCCTCTTGAGTGTGTCTCGGGGTTACCGGTGCGTTTGAATCCGTCGCGGATGGAGCCTCTTGAGTGTGTCTCGGGGTTGCCTGATATACGCAGCCTCTTGAGTGTGTCTCGGGGTTACCGGTGCGTTTGAATCCGTCGCGGATGGAGCCTCTTGAGTGTGTCTCGGGGTTGCCTGATATACGGAGCCTCTTGAGTGTGTCTCAGGGTTACCGGTGCGTTTGAATCCGTCGCGGATGGAGCCTCTTGAGTGTATCTCGGGGTTACCGATACGTAGAACCCGTCGTGAGTGTGTCTCCGGGTTGTAGGACCGCGGATCAAGCCTCTTGAGTGTGTCTCGGGGTTGCCTGATATACGGAGCCTCTTGAGTGTGTCTCGGGGTTACCGGTGCGTTTGAATCCGTCGCGGATGTAGCCTTTTGAGACATTTCAATTGAACCGAATTCGATACAAGTTATTGATATGATTGTAGGACAATCACTGACAGAATTGCTACACATACGAATTTTTAAAGATGACAAGACGTTGCTTTTATTTATAGCTGACGAAGTTAGTTTACCGCAGATCGGTGCGTTACCAGTAAAAAAAAAACAAAACGTTATGGACAATGGAAGCAGTAGTTATACCTCCAGGTTATGCTGGGAATATAATATGTCTTGTGAACTCTACGGGAGATAGGTTCATTGACCGTAGCGTATGTTCTAAGGAAAATCAAGAACACTACTTACCATGATGCGTATTTTCGACGGATGAAGAAGGGACTCGCATATTACCCGTTTGAAATTTATCAAATAATGATCTTATAAAAAAGAAAAAGAAGTTGCGCGCGGAACCATATGCAAGGAAGACAGTCTAGATATGACCTCAGGATACTATCAGGTACCTGTAACTGAAAATCACGACATCGAACATCGTTTGTCACTCCAGATGGCCAGTTTGAATTTACTAGGATGCTCTTCGGTTTAACAAATGCTCCAAGTGTATTTCAACGTATGGTGAATAAAATATTGGGACGATTACGAGATTCGATAGTACTAGCATATCTAGATGACATACTTTGTTCAGTCCCAGACTTCGAAGAAAGACTTCGAAGATTGAAAATTATATTGGAAGTTTCTAGAGAACATAGGAGAGTTACTTAGGTTTTGATATTGACGCTGACGGAATACTTCCCGGTAAAGAAAAGATCCGTGCTTTAAGTGACTTCCAAACACCAGAAAACGTACTTCAAATTCGGCACTTTATCGGACTAGCAAACCTTTTTTTTTAGGAAATTCATTAATGCATTCGCTGTAGGTTACAACTCCAGAATTTACGTTTTCCGTGGAATACTGACAGGGTACGAGGATGAGTCATGTAGATGCGTTAAGTCGATAGAAGGTCAAGACACAACGGACTCTTATGACAAAAAAAAAAACTAAATATCACAGGTTCTTAGTAAAACAACTGAAACTGACTAGAAAAAAAAAATCAATTTATAAAGATTATTGCTTAAAAAAAAACGGTCGAATATATCGCATTACTTGTAACGGACTGCAATGGGTTGTACCCCGGAGTCTAACTCGAGAGAAAGTGAATAATTTTCATGATGATTTCGGTTACTTTGGAGTAGAGAAAATGTTAAACAAGGTAACTGAAACATAATGGTTTCCTAAAATGCGAGAATATGTGAGGAAATATATAAACTGCTGCAAAGCAGGTCTGTATCATAAAGTACCAAAAGGAAAACGAGAAGGATTTCTTCACCCAATACGAAAAGTAGTTGTGCCTTTTCATACCATTCACATGGACCACTTAGGACCATTCAACAAGAGCGGATTCGGGCAACAAGTATGTAATTGTTATCGTAGAAGAATTTACAAAATTCACTTTGCTACGAGCAGTAAAAAAAAAAAACGACGAAAACAAAACCGGTTCTAAATTTCTAACAATACATAATCGATATGTTTGGTGTACCGACACGATTAATTAATGACTTGGATCAGCTTTACATCTAAAGAATGTGAACAACTTTGCAAACATTATGGACTAGTGGTGAGAGGTTCAAAGGAACAACTTTACCTGCGTTAGCAACTTCCAGGACCGACGACAAACATTGGGATAAGAGAGTATCAGGAGTTTAGTTCACAGTTAACAATACTAATTGCGCAGGAACCGGAAAAACGCCTAGCGAATTATTGTACGGTTACCGCCCAAGAGCACAAAATGACTCAAGGCTGACGAACAAAATTCAGAGCAGTAATAATCAATATAGCAGAAACGCGACACGAGGTAGCTGAGAAAATAGAAAACGATCAACAAAAACAAGCAGTTTGATTTAACATAAATAGAAAAGCTCCACAAAAATTCAGTTGCGGAGATCTTGTTTTTGTAAAGAAATAATATACAGTGATAGAGGGAAACAGTAAAAAAAATATTACTACATTATGCTGGACCATTTAAAATAGAGAAGGTTTATTCAAACGAACATATCTAGTTGTGGAAATGAATGGATCAAATAGGAGCATGAGATGCGGATATAAAAACGTAATAGCAGTGGACAACATGAAACGATGGGTACTAGTAAAAGATTTGATGAATAATTCAGAAAGTGACAGACTGCGTCAGATGATGATGTTCATGGAATTGAAAATTAACTTCTCGAGGGCGAGAGTTTTTCAGGATGGCCGAACTGTTAGAGGGTAATTATTTACAAGCATTAGATAACAACTTACTTCACTCCCAATCTTTCTTAATTGAATTAATTAGTTATAATGTGTTTGATAACACAGAGTTTATAACATGCAGTTATTGTTTATTTGAATCAGTACTCTATTGGCAGTCGTGAGATAAGTGTCGGAGGTGTTTGATTCAATAGGTGAGACACAATACCTATGAGTTACTGAGTGTGAGACAGTATATTTACTGTAGTGTGATATTGATTTTATCCTATCCCAATCCCCGGCGCGTAAACCCGTTAACACTGCATTGACAGGAGGGTGAAGCCGAGGCGCGACGCACCAGGGTACCCTGGTGCCAACGGTGCCCTGCTGGAACAGGTGCCTTAGTTTCGCTTGCATCTCGGTGGGGAGGTGGAGTATGGGTTTGTACTCGGCTTTCACTCATACTCCTGAAGCCTTGTTATAACTCACTGTGGGAGATGTCAAGTTGCTCGATGGATTTCGAGTGTTCTTCTGCTACCGTGGATTCGGTAGCCGGCATATCGTGGATTCGATATGTGACACTCCTTTCGATGAGTATCCTTTTTAATTTTACCAGTCTTACCTGGTTTGTTGTTGAGTGTGAGTGTTGTTGTGTGTGCGAATGATATATAGTTGTGTGCAATGTGTTTCACTAAGCATTAGCTTACTCTTTGACTTTCCTTTTCAGGGTGTTCCAAATTAGAAGACGTGATTGGCGTATTATATATTTATTGTTATTTTCGTATCAGAGTGTACAATTATTTAATTAATTATATTGATTGCAATTATTTCAGACTTTTATTTTAGCTACTCTATATCATTAAAATATCTTCATAACAATCAAGAAAAGTGTTTATTTGTAACTAATTATTTAATATTATTTATGTATTACATCCATTTCCTACTTACTTAATTGGTGCTACTAGAATGTGCTGACTTAGACTTGTTACACATGGGCTGGATTCTAGAATACCTACCACACTTGAAATAGCAATTTTCTTGTTGCCATGTTTTCATTTAGCTAAATTATGATAAAAAATTATAAAATTCGGGCGCGGAAGCAAATATTTATATAATTTTTTACAAAAATTAAGTCAGATTTTACCTTTTCTTGATGAATACGTTGTATATTGTAAGCTACATGGGCTGGATTCTAGAATACCTACCACACTTGAAATAGCAATTTTCTTATTGCAATGTTTTCATTTATCTAAAATATGATGAAGAATTATAAAAATCGGGCAAGGAAGCAAATATTTATATGAATTTTTACAAAAATAAAGTCAGATTTTACCTTTTCTTGAAACGGATATTTTTGTTAAAACATTCATATTCATGCTTTAGGATCTATACTATGGATAATTTTAGCATTGGACATGCAAAAGTGACCATAACGTGGTACGAATCAGATGATATATATTCAATTTTCGGATGTCATTTTAATGAATACGTTGTATATTTTAAGCTACATGGGCTGGATTCTAGAATAACTACCACACTTGAAATATTAATTTTCTTTGTTGCAATGTTTTCTTTAAGCTAAAATATGATAAAGAATTATAATATACGGGCGCGGAAGCAAATACTTATTTGATTTTTGACAGAAATAAAGTTAGTTTTTACCTATTCTTGATGAATAAGTCGTATATTGTAAGCTACATGGGCTGGATTCTAGAATACCTACCATACTTGAAATAGCAATTTTCTTGTTGCAATGTTTACGTTTAAGCTAAAATATGATGAAGAATTATAAAATTCGGGCGCGGAAGCAAATATTTATATGATTTTTTACAAAAATAAAGTCAGATTTTACCTATCCTTGATGAATACATTGTATATTATAAGCTACATGGGCTGGATTCTAGAATACCTACCACACTTGAAATAGCAATTTTCTTGTTGCAATATTTTCTTTTAGACAAAATTTGATGAAGAATTATAAATTTCGGGCGCGGAAGCAACTATTTATATGATTTTTCACAAAAATAAAATCAGATTTTACCTATTCTTGATGAATACGTTGTATATTGTAAGTTACTTGGGCTAGATTCTAAAATACCTACCATACTTGAAATAGCAATTTTCTTGTTGCAGTGGTTTCTGTTAGCTAAAATATGATGAAGAATTATAAAATTGGGCGCGCAAGCAAGTATTTATATGATTATTTACAAAAATAAAGTCAGATTTTACCTATTCTTGATGAATACGTTGTATATTGTAAGCTATATATGCTGGATTCTAGAATACCTACCACACATGAAATAGCAATTTTCTTGTTGCAATGTTTCCTTTTAGCTAAAATATGATGAAGAATTATAAAATTGGGCGCGGAAGCAAATATTTATATGATTATTTACAAAAATAAAGTCAGATTTTACCTATTCTTGATGAATTCGTTGTATATTGTAAGCTACATAGGCTGGATTCTGGAATACCTACCACACTTGAAATAGCAAATTTCTTGTTGCAATGTTTTCTTTTTGCTAGAATATGATAAAGAATTATAAATTCGGGCACGGAAGCAAATATTTATATCATATTTTACAAAAATTAAGTCAGATTTTACGTATTCTTGAAATGGATATTTTTGTTAAATCATTCATATTCATGCTTTAGGATCTATACTATGGATAATTTTAGCATTGGACATGCAAAAGTGACCATAACGTAGTACCAATCAGATAATAAACATTCAATTTTCAGGTGTCATTTTATTGAATACGTTGTATATTGTAAGCTACATGGGCTGGATTCTAGAATACCTACCGCACTTGAAATAGCAATTTTCTTGTTGCAATGTTTTCTTTTAGCTAAAATATGATGTAGAATTATAAAAGCCAGGCGCGGAAGCAATATTTATAGGATTTTTTACAAAAATTAAGTCAGATTTTACCTTTTCTTGATGAATACATTGTATATTTTAAGTTACATGGGCTGGATTCTAGAATACCTACCACACTTGAAATAGCAATTTTCTTGTTGCAATGTTTTCTTTTAGCTAAAATATGATAAGGAATTATGAAATTCGGGCGCGGAAGCAAATATTTATATGATTTTTTACAAAAATAAAGTCAGATTTTACCTATTCTTCATGATTACGTTGTATATTGTATGCTACATGGGCTGGATTCTAGAATATCTACCACACTTGAAATAGCAATTTTCTTGTTGCAATGTTTTCTTTTAGCTAAAATATGATGAAGAATTATAAATTACGGGCGCGGAAGCAAATATTTATATGATTTTTTTACAAAAACAAAGTCAGATTTTACCTATTCTTGAAACGGATATTTTTGTTAAAACATTCATATTCATGCTTTAGGAACTATAATATGGATAATTTTAGCATTGGACATGCAAAAGTGACCATAACGTGGTATCAATCAGATAATAAACATTTAATTTTCGGGTGTCATTTTTATGAATACGTTGTATATTGTAAGCTACATGAGCTGGATTCTAGAATACCTACCACATTTGAAATAGCAATTTTCTTGTTGCAATGTTTTCTTTTAGCTAAAATATGATGAAGAATTATAAAATTGGGCGCGGAAGCAAATATTTATATGATTATTTACAAAACTAAAGTCAGATTTTACCTATTCTTGATGAATACGTTGTATATTGTAAGCTACATAGGCTGGATTCTAGAATACCTACCACACTTGAAATAGCAATTTTCTTGTTGCAATGTTTTGTAACACGATGAAAAATGACAAGGTTTTTCATCTTGTTACGGCTTGTTATATTTTCTGAGGTCTATGACTCTGGTGTTGGTAGATCAGCAAAATGCTGACTTCAGCAAATAGCAACGGCCGTCTTTGTTGATTAAGCAGACTATGATAATACCGGCCAGAACACGAGTCATAGATTCAGAACAATGGATTTAATATCTTCTGCGAAGATATAATTAAATCTTCAAGGGGTGGTAATGGAACAGTAATTGACTAATTATTCCAAATTATTATTGTTTGATAGATTTCGTAACATAAATTGCGCGTTAACAAAAATGCACCGTGGACAAGTAATATTTCGTAAAGTTTAATAACCTATTAACGTTTTGTAACTTTTCCACGTGCGATGTGCGTAATAGTTACATTGCCAACCCTAGCACTTTTTAGGATATACATAGGATTTAATCAGTAGAGTCAGAGTTAGTAAAGTCGGTTAAGCAGAGTAGAGTCGTAAGTAGAGTCTTAGGAGTTAGAGTCTTAAGCAGATAGTCGTAATGTAGTTAACGACTCGGTAGCAGTCATCTGACATGGATCAGACTGACTTTAGTCCAGAGCTGCTAGCTCTGGAAGTTTCATGGCTTTGTTGTTTGTTATAGTTTTGTGTTGTAAATAATGTAAATAAATTTAGAGTTATTGAAAGCAAATATGTGTGTGTCATGTTGTCGTTATCATGGGTTCATCTGGGTCATCAGTTAGCATCATCATGTCCTCCTCGTAGCAAAAATGACCACATTCATCGCCTTCATCGTCGTCAACCCCCACTGTTACAGTTTCCTTTTTGCTAAAATATGATGAAGAATTATAAATTCAGGCACGGAAGCAAATATTTATATGATAGTTTACAAATATAAAGTCAGATTTTACCTATTCTTGAAATGGATATTTTTGTTAAAACATTCATATTCATGCTTTAGGATCTATACTATGGATAATTTTAGCATTGGACATGCGAAAGTGACTATAACGTAGTACCAATCAGATAATAAACATTCAATTTTCAAGTGTCATTTTATTGAATACGTTGTATATTGTAAGCTACATGGGTTGGATTCTACAATACCTACCACACTTGAAATAGCAATTTTCTTGTTGCAATGTTTTCTTTTAGCTAAAATATGATGAAGAATTATAAAAGTCGGGCGCGGAAGCAATATTTATATAATTTTTTACAAAAATTAAGTCAGATTTTACCTTTTCTTGATGAATACATTGTATATTTTAAGCTACATGGGCTGGATTCTAGAATACCTACCACACTTGAAATAGCAATTTTCTTGTTGCAATGTTTTCTTTTAGCTAAAATATGATGAAGAATTATGAAATTCGGGCGCGGAAGCAAATATTTATATGATTATTTACAAAAATAAATTCAGATTTTACTTATTCTTGATGAATACGTTGTATATTGTATGCTACATGGGCTGGATTCTAGAATACCTACCAAACTTAAAATAGCAATTTTCTTGTTGCAATGTTTTCTTTTAGCTGAAATATGATAAAGAATTATAAAATTCGGGTGCGGAAGCAAATATTTATATAATTTTTTACAAAAATAAAGTCAGATTTTACCTATTCTTGAAATGGATATTTTGTTAAAACATTCATATTCATGTTTTAGGATCTATACTATGGATAATTTAAGCATTGGACATGCAAAAGTGACCATAACGTAGTACCAAACAGATAATAAACATTCAATTTCCGGGTGTCATTTTAATGAATACGTTGTATATTGTAAGCTAAATGGGCTGGATTCTAGAATACCTACCATTAAAATCACACCCAAAAATTGAATGCTTATTATCTGATTGGTACCACGTTATGGTCACTTTTGCATGTCCAATGCTAAAATTTTTCAAATCATGAATATGAATGTTTTAACAAAAATATCCATTTTAAGAATAGGTAAAATCTGAATTTATTTTTGAAAAATCATATAATTATTTGCTTCCGTTGCCCAAATTTTATGATTCTTCATCATATTTTAGCTAAAAGAAAACATTGCAACAAGAAAATTGCTATTTCAAGAGTGGTAGTTATTCTAGAATCCAGCTCATGTATCTTACAATATACAACATATTCATCAAGAAAAGGTAAAATCTGACTTTATTTTTGTACAAAATCATATAAACATTTGCTTCCGCGCCTGAATTTTATAATTCTTCATCACATTTTAGCTAAAAGAAAACATTGCAACAAGAAAATTGCTATTTCAAGTGTGGTAGGTATTCTAGAATCCAGCCCATGTAGCTTACAATATACAACGTATTCATTAAGAATAGTAAAATCTGACTTTATTTTTGTAAAAAATCATATAAATATTTGCTTGTGCGCCCGAATTTTATAATTCTTCATCATATTTTAGCTAAATGAAAACATTGCAACAAGAAAATTGCTATTTCAAGTGTGGTAGGTATTCTAGAATCCAGCCCATGTAGCTTACAATATACAACGTATTCATTAAAATGACACCCGAAAATTTAATGTTTATTATCTGATTGGTAACACGTTATGGTCACTTTTGCATGTCCAATGCTAAAATTATCCATAGTATAGATTCTAAAGAATGTATATGAATGTTTTAACAAAAATATCCATTTCAAGAATAGGTAAAATCTGATTTTATTTTTGTAAAAAATTAAATAAATTGTAACATTTGACTTTTTGTACCTCATGATTTTGTCTTATTTCAAATTAAAGTTTTGTTTCGTTTCTAAAAGTTTGACGACCGCTGTCGGTTGATGAGTCGTTCAAGGTAACTTTCTTTCATTTCAAATTATTTAAATAATAATCTTAAATTAATAAAAGAAATAGTAACAAAAAAATTACCTTTTGACTATTTAATTTTACGTTCATTTATTTGAGCATTTATTCACTATTTTGATATTTATTAACATTATATTTTCTATATTTTGGGACATTGTTTAAAGTTGTTATCACTTGCTACTGTGGTTAAAACCGGAGACGCGCGGTAGCGGAGCTCTCTCTCAGGTGTTCGTGTGCGTGTAGCTAGTAACCTTCAGATTTAGAAGCATTTTAGTGCACATTTTTTATTGTCTGAAATTTTTCTAAGCACATGGTGTACTTAATGGAGGTGAATTACACAGGTATGTTCCAAAATTTCTTTTTTCTTTTAGTTTTGTGTAGATAGTTGGATTTAGTTTGAGTTCGTTTCGCTTTTAGAGATTTTTGTAATTTTTTGATTCAACTGATCTACGCTTTTTTGGAATCTACTTGTGTTAAATTTTATTCATTTAAAGTGAATCGTACCTTCACTGTGCACCCTTTTGATTGTTACTTAATATTTGGTCCTTTTAGTGGACATTATTAAATTTTGATTTGTTGCATTAGCTAACGAGCCTGAGCAGAGATTTAGATTTTTTGTAATATTTAATTTTTGAGTCATATCCTTTGAGAGATATTCCTTTTGCAAATTTAGTCCATTTAGATTCAAGTGGCTGCAGCATCTGATTTGTCCTTGCCTGTTCTTATCTTGATATTTTTTTTGAGAATCATTAATTTTTTTAGTTGAAAATTTTGATTCATTTCGAGTCTCTTAAATTTCTTATTTAAGATTTTGAAAAATATTTTAATTTAAAATTTTTGTGAAAATTTTAAATTTTTTTTTGGGATCTTACTAATAATTTTGGGACTAATTTTGGGTTTACTTTTGTGTTACTTTATTACCTTTTTTTTGACGTCAGTTAGAGTCAAAGTTATATTTTTGAATATTTAAAAACCTTCGTAAAAAATGTAATTATTTTAATGTTGATTTATATTTTGGCTTTGAAAAAAAATTGTTAGAACAATTGTTGGCCCAAGAATTTTTTAGGGACCTTAGCCGTGGTGGTACTCACGGTGAAGAACCTCGGGAAGACACGCTCCAACACCATCCTCGACTTCAATTATCAGCCTCCATTCAAGCTTTGGGTATCATTTAATCACCGTGAGGGGACGCCCGTACCAACAGGCATCAAAGCTTGGACTTTGGAAACAACAGCGACGTTATTTTCACCATTGGTGACGTATCTCTACGAGGAAGTTAAGTCCAAGGAGTCCCCACGGAAGAAGACAAAAGCTGAATTATTTTTGTTCACGTCGAGGATCATATATTTATGTAAGGACCAACAATATTTTTATTTCCTAACTTATTTGCGAGTTTGTTTGAATAAATTTAAATTTTTTTTGTCATTCTCCAAATTCTCTTCTTTTATTCAATTTTCATACTTCCTAGTTGGTGTGAAACTAAATTTAAAACTAGGTGGCGCCCAATTAATGTTTATTTTGCTTTTATTTGGTGTTTTGGTTTTATTAGTCTCTTTTACTAACAAAAAAAAACCTAGTTTTAATTTGGTTCAATACCAAAGAAATCCACGACCTAGCCGCCGCTACTAACCAAAGCAGCCAAGGTATTCTATCTATAACCGGTAAGTTTTTAGTTCATCAGCTGTTATAGATAGAAATTTTGGCGCCCAACGTGCGGCCCTGACTAATATTCTGATTTCCACTAAATCAATTGTTTATAAATCCCTACTAACGTTTCTGTACCTTTCTTTTCTACTAATATTTATTTTGCTTATAATTCTTTATTTAACGTTTGTTTTCAAAATTTTCATGATGGATGTCTCACACTTGTTGCCCGATGAAATTGACTACGAATTGAGAATTAGAGGACAGAGAGATTACGTAGATGCCGAAATGAATCGAGGGATCTTAAATGGTTTGATAAATACCGGGAATAATGAGGTTACTGTTTTTGATGACTGGAATGATCAAATCGTTGAGAGAAACACTTGCCTAAGGAAGTGCCAAGAGCTGATCGGTATGTTGCAGTCACTTGATTTTAATATTAGTAGGCGTGAGCAAATTCTTTCTCGCCTAAAGCATTTGGAGGGCCGTATTAAACGGTTATTGCCTCAAGATCGCTTGGAGCTAGAGAGTTTGCTCATGTCAATTTATGAATCCATCCGTCATACCGATTTAATGTCTTTTCCTACCTCGAACACTGGTTCCAATATTTTTTATGACTCGCTTTCGCTTGCTTGTAATCGCTTTCGTCAAATATTAGACGAAATTTTAACTTTTACATCTCCGCAAAGTCCCCGTGCTAAACATTTAACTCGTGAGGTACATTTTTCGTCAAATGTAAATTCATGTAACACTTTCTTTGTAGAGATGTCCCAAATTAATCAACCAGTAGCAGCACAACCTCCTGATTTTGTCTCTACGCGAATTGAACACCCCTCAATAGAGAATCGTTTCCATCCCTTTATTTCTGGCCAAGATTTTAGTTCTTTTTCTTACCAATCGCAAGTTTCTCGCTGGAACTTAAAATTTGATGGCACGGGTAGTGTGAATGCTTTTATTGAGCAGGTCGAAGAACTCGCTGATAGCCGCGGAGTCTCTCATTTGTCTTTATTTTCACAAGCCGCCGAGTTATTCACTGGTAATGCTCGTATTTGGTTTCGGTTAGTGAAAACTTCTGTTAGTTCATGGGCAGAACTTGTTTCTCGATTACGTGCCGCATTTTTGCCAGCAAATCACGAACTTGCCTTGCAGGATGAAATCAGAGCTAGAACGCAAGGCTCCACTGAAAAAGTCGAGATTTATATTGCCGTCATGGAAAATCTTTTTTCTCGATTGACATCTCCGCCTGAGGAATCGGTTCGAGTTGCCATGATTATTCGCAATCTTTTACCTTCATTGCAAAGAGCGAGTACGTTGCAGTCTATTTCGTCCATTGCAGAATTGATACAGGTCTGCAAGCGTGTTGAAGATACGGAGACTAACGTCGCAAACTATCGAGGTCCACCGCCGAAAAATTCTTCTTTGTTGGAGCCCGACCTTAATTATGTTCTCCCTTATCCTAGCTCTAGATCTAGGCAACAGGTGTCCGAATTACAGACAACTCCTGTTAACCGATCGCCTATCCTTACGTGTTGGAATTGTAAGCAGCCCAATCACACGTACCGTGAGTGCAAGCAGAAGAGAAATGTTTTCTGTTATCGTTGTGGCAAGTCGGGTTTTGTTTCCACTAGGTGTCCTTCCTGTAAGCCAAAAAACGAATTTCGAGGTGTCGGAAAGTCAGCGGTCCGAGCAGAAACCTCATCAACATTGACCCACATTCAGAATCCCATTCCTGGGCCCAGTGGCTTAACAAAGTAGCAAAATTTCATGCTACTGACGAAATAGCTCCTTTATTTTCCGTTTCTGGTGGTGATCCTCGACCATTTATCTCTACTCGATTTTCGGGTCGAACTGTCATTTGCTTATTAGATACTGGTGCTACTAGGTCGATTTTAAGGACGTAGAGGTTTATCATTATTACCTGCCGAAGAGTTGCAAAATCTTCGTACTGCAGATACTTTCGTAAGTACTGCTGATGGGAATACCCATCGTGTCCTCAGTAACTTGATTTTGTCTTTAGAGTTTGATAATGTTGTGTACAAACTGGAAGATTTAGTTGTTCCCTCGCTTAGACATTCTTTGATTTTGGGAGTTGATTTTTGTAGAATAGCCGGTTTGAAACTTGACTTTACTTAAGATCATTGGTTTACGACTAAACACCCTGAGATTTCGGTTGTTGAATCGAGATCGTATCTTGATTTTCACCAACAGCAACAATTACAAGTTGTTATAGATAAATTTAATTCTTTAGGTGATAAACCTTTAGGTAGGACTCATCTAGTTGAACATATAATTGACACTGGGGACGCGTTACCCATTAAACTACGTCATTTTCCACTTTCTCCCGTTTGTTTGAAACAACTTAATCAAGAGTTGGATCGAATGCTTTCTTTAGGTGTCGTTCGTGCTTCCAATAGCCCTTGGAGCAGTCCCGTTCTTTTAGTAACTAAACCTTCTAGCGAGATTAGACTTTGTTTTGATGGTCGTAAGTTAAACTCCGTAACCAAAAAAGACGCTTATCCTTTACCGTTCGTTTCGTCAATTTTAGATAAGCTTAGAGATGCTAAATATATTAGTTCCGTTGACTTATAAAGTGCTTTTTGGCAAATCCCACTTGAAAAGAATTCATGTGAGAAAACTGCTTTCACTGTCCCTGGTAGAGGTCTTTTTGAATTTGTTAGATTACCTTTTGGCTTGTGTAACGCGCCTCAGACGCAACAGCGTCTGATGGATCGTATATTTGGCCCTGAGCTGGAACCATACGCTTTTGTTTATTTGGACGATATAATTATTGTCACTTGTTCCTTTGACAAACAAGTAGAAATTTTGTCAGAAGTTCACCGTCGGTTAGAAGCCGCGGGTCTCACGGTTAATGCCAAAAAGTGCGAGTTTTGTCTGTTCTCGTTGAAGTACTTGGGCTATATTGTAGACAAGGATGGTCTTCGTACAGATCATGAAAAAGTCGAAGCCATAACCAAATTTTCTCGTCCGGAAACAGTAACTGAGGTTAAAAGATTTCTGGGAATGGCGTCTTGGTACCGTCGATTTGTATTAAATTTCGCTTGTCTTTCTGCACCGCTTACCGAGCTTATTAAAGGAAAGCGAAAGAAAAACGTCATTTAGTGGAATGATTCCGCTGAAAAAGCTTTTAACGAGTTGAAATTCTTGTTGGTTAACTCCCTTGTACTTGCTAGTCCTGACTTTTCGAAGCCTTTTAAAATTTACACTGATGCTTTAAACTATGGAATCGGTGCTGTGTTAGCTCAGTCTGAAGATGAACTTAACTCAGAGCATGCCATTGCTTACATTAGCCGTACCTTGAATAAATCCGAACGGAATTATTCAACTACTAAACGAGAATGCCTCGCTGTAGTCTTTGCTGTTCAAAAATTTCGACCATACATTGATAGTGTTCACTTTTCTATTATTACGGATCATTACTCCTTACTTTGGTTGATGCGTATGCAGGATCCAGTTGGTCGACTATCTCGCTGGGCTGTTCAGCTACAGCAATTTGATTTTGAGCTTATTCATCGTCCTGGTAAATTACTTTCTGTCCCAGATGCCCTTTCTCGTGCCCCTTTTGAAGTAGCTGTTCTCGAAGCCTAATAGACACTAAATATAAATGGTATTGTAATTTACGAGAAAAGATTTTGGCTAATCCTGACCAGTATCCTGATTTCCGGGTTCAAAATAATTTAATTTTCAAGCATTTTGACTCTGAATCTTTTTTACATTTAAATTTTTCTCCGTGGAAAATTGTTATACCCACTTAGTGCCGTAAAGATATTTTGCAATCTTATCATGACGAACCCACTGCTGCGCATCTAGGCGTTTACAAAACTATAAATCGTATCGCTGAAGAATATTATTGGCCTCATTTGCGTCAGGACGTGATGAGGTACGTACGTAATTGTCGCATTTGTGCAGCTCAAAAGGCTTGTACGTTTGGCCCGCGAGGATTTTATGGCGCGGAAAAGAAAATCAAGTTTCCATGGCAGTGCATATCCATTGATTTAATGGGCCTTTTGCCTACGTCTTCTGCTGGCAATCAGTATATTTTAGCTGTCTGCGTTTGGTTTAGTAAATACCTTCTTTTGTTTCCTCTTTGGCAAGCTACCACTCCGAAAATTGTGAAGTTGCTGGAAGAAAACGTGTTTTTATTGTTTGGTGTTCCTCAAATTGTCATGGTTGACAATGGAACTCAGTTTACTAGCAATAAATTTACTAAGTTTTTTCGTAAATATTCTGTACCTAAATTGTGGTACAACGCAAAGTTTCACCCTCAAGTGAATTTTGTAGAAAGATCTAACCGCACGGTCAAGACTGCTATCCGGTCATATCTCACTGATAATCATCGGACTTGGGACCAAAACCTTCCTCAAATTGCAAAGGCAAAACGCACTTCTGTTCACGAAGTTACGGGCTATAGTCCAGCATTTCTCAATTTTGGTCGTCATGTTCCTTTATCGGAAGATTTTTATGGAAATTCTCCAGACGAAATTTTGTCAGATGCGCGAGTTGAATACGCAAATACTTTAACAGACTTAAAAGATGTTTTTGCTCGAGTTCAGAGTCGTATTCATAAAGCCTATCTCCGGAACGCAAAATCTTATAATCTGCGCAAAAGACCGCTAGAATTTTATGGGGGCGATGTTGTCTGGAAGAGAAACTATGTCTTGTCTGCCGGTACGCAACACTTTTCTTCAAAGCTAGCTCCTCGGTTTATTGAGTGTCGAGTCAAAAGGAAACTTTCGTCTATAACTTACCAATTGGAGGATCTTCATGGAAATGACTTAGGTATTTGGCACATTAAAGATTTGAAACCTAATAAATAGGACGAGCCGAATGATTCTTCTGCTGAATCAGATTAAATTTTTTGACCTCAAGTCAAAAAATTTTTATTGGGTGGAAGGGTAGTGTAACATTTCACTTTTTGTACCTCATGATTTTGTCTTATTTCAAGTTTTGTTTCGTTTCTAAAAGTTTGACGACCGCTGTCGGTTGATGAGTCGTTCAAGGTAACTTTCTTTTATTTTAAATTATTTAAATAATAAACTTAAATTAATAAAAGAAATAGTAACAAAAAGTTTACCTTTTGACTATTTAATTTTACGTTCATTTATTTCAGCATTTATTCACTATTTTGATATTTATTAACATTATATTTTCTATATTTTGGGACTTTGTTTAACGTAAGTTGTTATCACTTGCTACTGTGGTTAAAACCGGAGACGCGCGGTAGCGGAGCTCTCTCTCAGGTGTTCGTGTGCGTGTAGCTAGTAACCTTCAGATTTAGTAGCATTTTAGTGCACATTTTTTATTGTCTGAAATTTTTCTAAGCACATGGTGTACTTAGTGAAGGTAAAATACACAGGTATGTTCTAAAATTTCTTTTTTCTTTTAGTTTTGTGTAGATAGTTGGATTTAGTTTGAGTTCGTTTCGCTTTTAGAGATTTTTGTAATTTTTTGATCCAACTGATCTACGCTTTTTTGGAATCTACTTGTGTTAAATTTTATTTATTTAAAGTGAATCGTACCTTCACTGTACACCCTTTTGATTGTTATTTAATATTTGGTCCTTTTAGTGGACATTATTAAATTTTGATTTGTTGCATTAGCTAACGAGCCTGAGCAGAGATTTAGATTTTTTGTAATATTTAATTTTTGAGTCATATCCTTTGAGAGATATTCCTTTTGCAAATTTAGTCCATTTAGATTCAAGTGGCTGCAGCATCTGATTTGTCCTTGCCTGTTCTTATCTTGATATTTTTTTTGAGAATCATTAATTTTTTTAGTTGAAAATTTAGATTCATTTCGAGTCTCTTAAATTTCTTATTTAAGATTTTGAAAAATATTTTAATTTAAAATTTTTGTGAAAATTTTAAATTTTTTTTGGGATCTTACTAATAATTTTGGGACTAATTTTGGGTTTACTTTTGTGTTACTTTATTACCTTTTCTTTTGACGTCAGTTAAAATCAAAGTTATATTTTTGAATATTTAAAAACCTTCGTAAAAAAAATGTAATTATTTTAATGTTGATTTATATTTTGGCTTTGAAAAAAAAAATGTTAGAACAATTGTTGGTCCAAGAATTTTTTAGGGACCTTAGCCGTGGTGGTACTCTCGGTGAAGAACCTCGGGAAGACACGCTCCAACACCATCCTCGACTTCTATTATCAGCCTCCATTCAAGCTTTGGGTATCATTTAATCACCGTGAGGGGACGCCCTTACCAACAGGCATCAAAGCTTGGACTTTGGGAACAACAGCGACGTTATTTTCACCATTGGTGACGTGTCTCTACGAGGAAGTTAAGTCCGAGGAGTCCCCACGGAAGAAGACAATAGCTGGATTATTTTTGTTCACGTCGAGGATCAAATATTTATGTAAGGGCCAACAATATTTTTATTTCTTAACTTGTTTGCGAGTTTGTTTGAATAAATTTAAAAAAAAATTGTCATTCTCCAAATTCTCTTCTTTTATTCAATTTTCACACTTCCTAGTAGGTGTGAAATTAAATTTAAAACTAGGTGGCGCCCAATTAATGTTTATTTTGCTTTTATTTGGTATTTTGGTTTTATTAGTCTCTTTTACTCACAAAAAAAACCTAGTTTTAGTTTGGTTCAATACCAAAGAAACCCATGACCTAGCCGCCGCTACTAACCAAAGCAACCAAGGTATTCTATCCATAAACGGTAACTCAGTTTTTGTGAAATATTTAAGATTTTTAGTTCAACAGCTGTTATAAAATATTTGCTTCCGCACCCGACTTTTATAATTTTTAATCATATTTTAGCTAAAAGAAAACATTGCAACAAGAAAATTGCTATTTCAAGTATAATAGGTATTCTAGAATCCAGGCCATGTAGCTTACAATATACAACGGATTCATCAAGAATAAGTAAAATCTGACTTTATTTTTGTAAAAAATCATATAAATATTTGATTCCGCGCCCGAAGTTTATCATTTTTTATTATTTCTAGCTAAAAGAAAACATTGCAACAAGAAAAATGCTTTTCAAGTGTGGTAGGTATTCTAGAATCCAGCCCATGTAGCTTACAATATACAACGTATTCATTAAAATGACACCCGAAAATTGGATGCTAATTATCTGATAGGTACCACGTTATGGTCACTTTTGCATGTCCAAAGCTAAAATTATCCATAGTATAGATCCTAAACCATGAATATGAATGTTTTAACAAAAAAATCCATTTCAAGAATAGGTAAAATCAGACTTTATATTTGTAAAAAATAATATAAATATTTGTTTCCGCGCCCGAATTTTATAATTCTTCATCATATTTTAGCTAAAAGAAAACATTGCAACAAGAAAATTGCTATTTCAAGTGTGGTAGGTATTCTAGAATCCAGCCCATGTAGCTTACAATATATAACGTATTCATTAAAATGACACCCGAAAATTAAATGTTAATCATCTGATTGGTACCACGTTATGGTCACTTTTGCATGACCAATGCTAATATTATCAATAGTATAGATTCTAAAGCATGAAAATGAGTGTTTTAACAAAAATATCCAATTCAAGAATAAGTAAAACCTGACTTTATTTTTGTAAAAAATCATATAAATATTTGCTT
The DNA here is from genome assembly GCA_035578165.1 of Stenolophus ochropezus. NCBI lineage: Eukaryota > Metazoa > Arthropoda > Insecta > Coleoptera > Carabidae > Stenolophus > Stenolophus ochropezus. The sequence goes on along the minus strand of JAQOWZ010000102.1, from coordinate 253,224 downwards.
CTACTCTCGAATTTTATAATTCTTCATCATATTTTAGCTAAAAGAAAACATTGCAACAAAAAATTGCTATTTCAAGTGTGGTACGTATTCTGTCATCCAGCCCATGTAGCTTACAATATACAACGGATTCATTAAGAATAGTTAAAATCTGACTTTATTTTTGTAAAAAATCATATAAATATTTGCTTCCGCGCCCGAATGTTATAACTCTTTATCATATTTTAGGTAAAAGAAAACATTGCTACAAGAAAATTGCTATTTCAAGTGTGGTAGGTATTCTAGAATCCAGCCAATGTAGCTAACAATATACAACGTATTCTTTAAGAATAGGTAAAATCTGACTTTATTTTTGTAAAAAATCATATGAATATTTGCTTCCGCGCCCGAATTTTATAATTTTCGTCATATTTTAGCTAAAAGAAAACATTGCAACAAGAAAATTGCTATTTCAAGTGTGGTAGGTATTCTAAAATCCAGCCCATGTAGCTCACAATATACAACGTATTCATCAAAAATAGGTAAAATTTGACTTTATTTTTGTAAAAAATCATATAAGTATTTGCTTCCGCGCCCGAATTTTATATTTCTTCATCATATTTTAGCTTAAAGAAAACATTGCTACAAGAAAATTGCTATTTCAATTGTGGTAAGTATTCTAGAATCCAGCCCATGTACAAAATTTTTACAAAAATAAAGTCAGATTTTACCTATTCTTCATGAATACGTTGTATATTGTAAGCTACATGGGATGGATTCTAGAATACCTACCACACTTGAAATAGCAATTTTATTGTTGTAATGTTTTATTTTAGCTAAAATATGATGAAGAATTATAAAATTCGGGCGCGGAAGCCAATATTTATATGATTTTTTACAAAAATAAAGTCAGATTATACCTATTCTTGATGAATATGTTGTATAATGTAAGCTACATGGGCTGGATTCTAGAATACCTACCACAGTTGAAATAGCGATTTTCTTGTTGCAATGTTTTCTTTCAGCTAAAATATGATGAAGAATTATAAAATTCGGGCGCGAAAGCAAATATTTATATGATTTTATACACAAATAAATCAGATTTTACCTTTTCTTAAAGAATACGTTGTATATTGTTAGCTACATGGGCTCGATTCTAGAATACCTACCACACTTCAAATAGCAATTATATTGTAGGAATTTTTTCTTTTTGCTAAAATATGATGAAATATTATAAAATTCGGGCGCGAAAGTAAATATTTATATGATTTTTTACAAAAATAAAGTCAAATTTTTACCTTTTCTTGATAAATACGTTGTATATTGGGCTGGATTCTATAATACCTTATACACTTGAAATAACAATTTTCTTGTTGCAATATTTTCTTTTAGTTAAAATATGCAGAAGAATTATAAAATTTTACCTTTTCTTAATGAATACGTTGTATATTGTAAGCTATACGGGCTGGATTCTAGAATACGTAATACAATTGAAATAGCAATTTTATTGTTGCAATGTTTTCTTTTAGCTATATATGATAAAGAATTATAAAATTCGGGCGCGGAAGCAAATATTTATATGATTTTTTACAAAAATAAAGTCAGATTTTACCTATTCTTGATGAATACGTTGTATATTGTAAGCTACATGAGCTGGATTCTAGAATACCTACCACACTTGAAATAGCAATTTTCTTGTTGCAATGTTTTCTTTTAGCTAAAATATGATGAAAAATTATAAAATTCGGGCGCGGAAGCAAATATTTATATGATTTTTTACGAAAATAAAGTCAGATTGTACCTATTCTTAATGAATACATTGTATATTGTAAGCTACATAGGCTGGATTCTAGAATACCTACCAAACTTGAAATTTCAATTTTCATGTTCCAATGTTTTTTTTAGCTAAAAAATGATAAAAAATTATAATATTCGTGCGCGGAAGCAAATATTTATATGATTTTCTACAAAAATTAAGTCAGATTTTACCTTATCTTGATGAATACGTTGTATATTGTAAGCTAAATGGGCTGGAATCTAGAATACCTACCAAACTTAAAATAACAATTTTCTTGTTGCAATGTTTTCTTTTAGCTAAAATATGATGAATAATAATAAAATTCGGGCGCGGAAGCAAATATTTATATTATTTTTTTACAAATATAAAGTCAGATTTTACCTATTCTTGAAATGGATATTTTTATTAAAACATTTATATTTATGCTTTAGGATCTATTATATGGATAATTTTAGCATTGGACATGCAAATTGACCATAACGTGGTTTCAATCAGATAATAAAAATTCAATTTTCGGGTGTCATTTTAATGAATACGTTGTATATTGTAAGCTACATGGGCTGGATTCTAGAATACCTACCACACTTGAAATAGCAATTTTCTTGTTGCAATGTTTTCTTTTAGCTAAACTATGATGAAGAATTATAAAATTATAGCGCGGAAGCAAATATTTATATGATTTTTTACAAAAATAAAGTCAGATTTTACCTTTTCTTGATGAATACGTTGTATATTGTAAGCTACATGGGGTGGATTCTTGTATACCTACCACACTTGAAATAGCAATTTTCTTGTTGCAATGTTTTCGTTTAGCTAAAATATGATAAAAAATATAAATTCCGGGCGCGGAACCAAATATTTATGTGATTTTTTACAAAAATAAAGTCAGAATTTACCTATTCTTGAAATGGATATTTTTGTTAAAACATTCATATTCATGTTTTAGGATCAATACTATGGATAATTTTAGCATTGGACATGCAAAAGTGAGCATATTGTGTTACCAATCAGATAATAACCATTCAATGTTCGGGTGTCATTTTAATGAATACGTTGTATATTGTAAGCTACATGGGCTGGATTCTAGAATACCTACCACACTTGAAATAGCAATTTTCATGTTGCAATATTTTCTTGTAGCTAAAATATGATGAAGAATTATAAAATTCGTGCGCGGAAGCAAATATTTATATGATTTTTTACAAAAATAAAGTCAGATTTTACCTTTTCTTGATGAATACGCTGTATATTGTAAGCTATATGGGCTGGATTCTAGAATACCTACCACACGTGAAATAGCAATTTTCTTGTTGCAATGTTTTCGTTTAGCAAAAATATGATGAAAATTATAAAATTCGGGCGCAGAAGCAAATATTTATGTGATTTTTTACAAAAATTAAGTCAGAATTTACCTGTTCTTAAAATGGATATTTTTGTTAAAACATTCATATTCATGCTTTAGGATCTATACTATGCATAATTTTAGCATTGGACATGCAAAAGTGACCATAACGTGGAACCAATCAGATAATAAACATTTAATTTTCGGGTGTCATTTTAATGAATACTTTGTATATTGTAAGTTATACGGGCTGGATTCTAGAATACCTACCACTCTTGAAATAGCAATTTTCATGTTGCAATGTTTTCTTTTAGCTAAAATATGATAAAGAATTATAAAATTCGGACGCGGAAGCAAATGTTTATATGATTTTTTACAAAAATAAAGTCAGATTTTACCTATTCTTAATGAATACGTTGTATTTTGTAAACTACATGGACTGGATTCTAGAATACCTACCACACTTGAAATAGCAATTTTCTTGTAGCAATGTTTCTTTTAGCTAAAATATGATGAAAAATTATAAAATTCGGGCGTGGAAGCAAATATTTATATGATTTTTTACAAAAATTAAGTCGGGTTTTAGCTTTTCTTGATAAATACGTTGTATATTGTAAGCTACAAGGGCTACATTCTAGAATATCTACCCTACTTGAAATAGCAATTTTCTTGTTGCAATGTTTTCTTTTAGCTAAAATATGATGAAAAATTATAATATTCGGGCGCTGAAGCTAGTATTTATATGATTTTTTACAAAATAAAGTCAGATTTTACCTTGTCTTGATGGATACGATGTATATTGTAAGCTACATGGGCTGGATTCTAGAATACCTACCACACTTAAAATAGCAATTTTCTTGTTGCAATGTTTTCTTTTAGCTAAAATATAAAAAAGAATTATAAAATTCGGGCGCGGAAGCAAATATAAATATGAATTTTTACAAGAATAAAGTCAGATTTTACTTATTCTTGATGAATACGTTGTATATTGTAAGCTACATGGACTGGATTCTAGGATACCTACCACATTTGAAATAGCAATTTTCTTGTTGCATTTTTTTTTTTTAGCTAAAATATGATAAAAATTTATAAAATTTGGGCGTGGAAGCAAATATTTATATGATTTTTTACAAAAATAAGTTAGATTTTACCTATTCTTGAAATGTATATTTTTGTTAAAACATTCATATTCATGCTTTAGGATCTACACTATGGATAATTTTAGCATTGGACATGCAAAAGTGACCATAACGAGGTACTAATCAGATAATAAACATTCAATTGTCGGGTGTAATGTTAATGAATACGTTGTATATTTTAAGCTACATGGACTGAATTCTAGGATACCTACCACACTTGAAATATATATTTTCTTGTTGCAATGTTTTCTTTTAGCTAAAATATGATGAAGAATCATAAAATTCTGGCGCGGAAGCAAATATTTATATGATCTTTTACAAAAATTAAGTCAGATTTAATTTTTTCTTGATGGATACGTTGTATATTGTAAGCTACATGGGCTGGATTCTAGAATACCTACTACACTTGAAATAGCAATTTTCTTGTTGCAATGTTTTCTTTTAGCTAAATTATGATGAAGAATTATAAAATTCGTGCGCGGAAGCAAATATTTATATGATTTTTTACAAAAATAAAGTCAGATTTTACCTTTTCTTGATGAATACGTTGTATATTGTAAGCTACATGGGGTGGATTCTTGTATACCTACCACACTTGAAATAGCAATTTTCTTGTTGCAATGTTTTCGTTTAGCTAAAATATGATAAAAAATATAAATTCCGGGCGCGGAACCAAATATTTATGTGATTTTTTACAAAAATAAAGTCAGAATTTACCTATTCTTGAAATGGATATTTTTGTTAAAACATTCATATTCATGTTTTAGGATCAATACTATGGATAATTTTAGCATTGGACATGCAAAAGTGAGCATATTGTGTTACCAATCAGATAATAACCATTCAATGTTCGGGTGTCATTTTAATGAATACGTTGTATATTGTAAGCTACATGGGCTGGATTCTAGAATACCTACCACACTTGAAATAGCAATTTTCATGTTGCAATATTTTCTTGTAGCTAAAATATGATGAAGAATTATAAAATTCGTGCGCGGAAGCAAATATTTATATGATTTTTTACAAAAATAAAGTCAGATTTTACCTTTTCTTGATGAATACGCTGTATATTGTAAGCTATATGGGCTGGATTCTAGAATACCTACCACACGTGAAATAGCAATTTTCTTGTTGCAATGTTTTCGTTTAGCAAAAATATGATGAAAATTATAAAATTCGGGCGCAGAAGCAAATATTTATGTGATTTTTTACAAAAATTAAGTCAGAATTTACCTGTTCTTAAAATGGATATTTTTGTTAAAACATTCATATTCATGCTTTAGGATCTATACTATGCATAATTTTAGCATTGGACATGCAAAAGTGACCATAACGTGGAACCAATCAGATAATAAACATTTAATTTTCGGGTGTCATTTTAATGAATACTTTGTATATTGTAAGTTATACGGGCTGGATTCTAGAATACCTACCACTCTTGAAATAGCAATTTTCATGTTGCAATGTTTTCTTTTAGCTAAAATATGATAAAGAATTATAAAATTCGGACGCGGAAGCAAATGTTTATATGATTTTTTACAAAAATAAAGTCAGATTTTACCTATTCTTAATGAATACGTTGTATTTTGTAAACTACATGGACTGGATTCTAGAATACCTACCACACTTGAAATAGCAATTTTCTTGTAGCAATGTTTCTTTTAGCTAAAATATGATGAAAAATTATAAAATTCGGGCGTGGAAGCAAATATTTATATGATTTTTTACAAAAATTAAGTCGGGTTTTAGCTTTTCTTGATAAATACGTTGTATATTGTAAGCTACAAGGGCTACATTCTAGAATATCTACCCTACTTGAAATAGCAATTTTCTTGTTGCAATGTTTTCTTTTAGCTAAAATATGATGAAAAATTATAATATTCGGGCGCTGAAGCTAGTATTTATATGATTTTTTACAAAATAAAGTCAGATTTTACCTTGTCTTGATGGATACGATGTATATTGTAAGCTACATGGGCTGGATTCTAGAATACCTACCACACTTAAAATAGCAATTTTCTTGTTGCAATGTTTTCTTTTAGCTAAAATATAAAAAAGAATTATAAAATTCGGGCGCGGAAGCAAATATAAATATGAATTTTTACAAGAATAAAGTCAGATTTTACTTATTCTTGATGAATACGTTGTATATTGTAAGCTACATGGACTGGATTCTAGGATACCTACCACATTTGAAATAGCAATTTTCTTGTTGCATTTTTTTTTTTTAGCTAAAATATGATAAAAATTTATAAAATTTGGGCGTGGAAGCAAATATTTATATGATTTTTTACAAAAATAAGTTAGATTTTACCTATTCTTGAAATGTATATTTTTGTTAAAACATTCATATTCATGCTTTAGGATCTACACTATGGATAATTTTAGCATTGGACATGCAAAAGTGACCATAACGAGGTACTAATCAGATAATAAACATTCAATTGTCGGGTGTAATGTTAATGAATACGTTGTATATTTTAAGCTACATGGACTGAATTCTAGGATACCTACCACACTTGAAATATATATTTTCTTGTTGCAATGTTTTCTTTTAGCTAAAATATGATGAAGAATCATAAAATTCTGGCGCGGAAGCAAATATTTATATGATCTTTTACAAAAATTAAGTCAGATTTAATTTTTTCTTGATGGATACGTTGTATATTGTAAGCTACATGGGCTGGATTCTAGAATACCTACTACACTTGAAATAGCAATTTTCTTGTTGCAATGTTTTCTTTTAGCTAAATTATGATGAAGAATTATAAAATTCGTGCGCGGAAGCAAATATTTATATGATTTTTTACAAAAGTAAAGACAGAATTTACCTATTCTTTAAATGGATATTTTTGTTAAAACGTTCATATTTATGCTTTAAGATCTATACTATGAATAATTGTAGCATTGGACATGCAAAAGTGACCATAACGTGGTACCAATCAGATAATAAACAATCAATTTTCGAGTGTCATTTTAATGAATACGTTGTATATTGTAAGCTATACGGGCTGGATTCTAGAATAACTACCACACTTGAAATAGCAATTTTCATGTTGCCATGTTTTCTTTTAGCTAAAATAGGACAAAGAATTATAAAATTCGGGCGCGGAAGCAAATATTTATATGCTTTTTTACAAAAATAAGTTAGATTTTACCTATTCTTGATGAATACATTGTATATTGTAAGCTACATGGGCTAGATTCTAGAATACCTACCACACTTGAAATAGCAATTTTCTTGTTGCAATGTTTTCTTTTAGCTAAAATACGATGAAGAATTATAAAATTCGGGCGAGGAAGCAAATATTTATATAATTTTTTACAAAATAAGGACAGATTTTACCTATTCGTGATGAATACGTTTTATATTGTAAACTAGATGGGCTGGATTCTAGGATATCTACCACACTTGAAATAGCAATTTTCTTGTTGCAATGGTTTCTTTTAGCTGAAATATGTTAAAGAATGATAAAATTCGTCCGCGGAAGCAAATATTTATATGATTTTTTACAAAAATAAAGTCAGATTTTACGTTTCCTTAATGAATACGTTGTATATTGTAAGCTATATAAGCTGGGTTCTAGAATACCTACCACACTTGAAATAGCAATTTTCTTGAAGCAATGTTTTCTTTTAGCTAAAATATGATAAAAAATTATAAAATTCGGGCGCGGAAGCAAATATTTATATGCTTTTTTACAAAAGTAATTAAGATTTTACCTATTCTTGATGAATACGTTGCATATTGTAAGCTACATGGGCTGGATTCTAGAATACCTTCCACACTTGAAATAGCAATTTTCTTATTGCAATGTTTTATTTTAGCTAAAATATGATGAAGAATTATAAAATTCGGGCGCGAAAGCAAATATTTATATGATTTTTTACAAAAATAAATTCAGAATTTACCTTTTCTTGATTAATACATTGTATATTGTAAGCTACTTGGGCTGGATTCTAAAATACCTACCACACTTGAAATAGCAATTTTCTTGTTGCAATGTTTTCTTTTAGCTAATATATGATGAAAAATTAAAAAATTCTGGCGCGGAAGCAAATATTTATATGATTTTTTACAAAAATAATGTCAGATTTTAACTAATCTAGATGAATACGTTGTATATTGTAAGCTAAATGGGCTGGATTCTAGAATACCCACCATACTTGAAATAGCAATATTCTTGTTGCAATGTTTTCTTTTAGCTAAAATTTTAAAATTTCGACGCGGAAGCAAATATTTATATGACTTTTTACAAACAAAAAGTCAGATTATACCTAATCTTGATGAATACGTTGTGTATTGTAAGCTACATGGGCTGGATTCTAGAATACCTACCACACTTGAAATAGCAATTTTCTTGTTGCAATGTTTTCTTTTAGCTAAAATACGATAAAGAACTATAAAATTCGGGCGCGGAAGCACATATTTATATGATTTTTTACAAAATTAAACTCAGAATATACCTATTCTTGAAATGGATATTTTTGTTAAAACATTCATATTCATGCTTTAGGAACTATACTATGGATAATTTTAGCATTAGACATGCAAAAGTGACCATAACGTGGTACCAATCAGATAATGAACATTCAATTTTCGGGTGTCATTTTATTGAATACGTTGTACATTGTAAGCTACATGGGCTGGATTCTAGAACACCTACCACACTTGAAATAGCAATTTTTATGTTGCAATGTTTTCTTTTAGCTAAAATATGATAAAGAATTATAAGATTCGGGCGCGGAAGCAAATATTTATATGATTTTTTACAAAATAAAGACAGATTTTACCTTTCCTTGGTAAATACGTTGTATATTGTAAGCTACATGGGCTGGGTTCTAGAATACCTACCACACTTGAAATAGCAATTTTCTTGATGCAATGTTTTCTTTTAGCTAAAATAGGATGAAAAATTAAAAAAATCTGACGCAAAAGCAAATATTTATATGATTTTTTACAAAAATAAAGTCAGATTTTACCTAATCTTGATGAATATGATGTATATTGTAAGCTACATGGGCTGGATTCTAGAATACGAACCACACTTGAAATAGCAATTTTTTTGTTGCAATGTTTTCTTTTACCTAAAATATGATGAAGAATTATAAAATTCGGGCGCAGAAGCAAATATTTATACGATTTTTTACAAAAATAATGTCAAAATGTACCTCTCCTTGAAATGGATATTTTTGTTAAAACATTCATATTCATGCTTGAGGATCTATACTATGGATAATTTTAGCATTAGACATGCAAAAGTGACCGTAACGTGGTACCAATCAGATAATAAACATTAAATTTTCGGGTGTCATTTTATTGTAGACGTTGTACATTGTAAGCTACATGGGCTGGATTCTAGAACACCTACCACACTTGAAATAGCAATTTTCATGTTGCAATGTTTTCTTTTAGCTAAATTATGATGAAGAAATATAAAATTCGGGCGCGGAAGCAAATATTTATATGATTTTTTACAAAAATAAGGTCAGATTTTAACTATTCTTGAAGAATACGTTGTAAATTGTAAACTGCATGGGCTGGATTCTAGAATACGTACCACACTTTAAATAGCAATTTTCTTGTTGCAATGTTTTCTTTTAGCTAAAATATGATAAAGTATTATAAAATTCGGGCGCGGAAGCAAATATTTATGTGATTTTTTACAAAAATAAAGTCAGATTTTACCTATTCTTGAAATTGATATTTTTGTTAAAACATTCATATTCATGCTTTAGGATCTATACTATTGATAATTTTAGCACTGGAAAAGCAAAAGTGACCATAACGTGGTACCAATCAGGTAATAAACATTCAATTTTCGTGTGTCATTTTAATGAATACGTTGTATATTGTAAGCTACATGGGCTGGATTCTAGAATACCTACCACACTTGAAAAAGCAATTTTCTTGTTGCAATGTTTTCTTTTAGCTAATATATTATGAAGAATTATAAAATTCGGGCGCGGAAGCAAATATTTATATGCTTTTTTACAAAAATAAGTTAGATTTTACCTATTCTTGATGAATACATTGTATATAGTAAGCTACATGGGCTAGATTCTAGAATACCTACCACACCTGAAATAGCAATTTTCTTGTTGCAATGTTTTCTTAAGCTAAAATATGATGAAGAATTAAAAAATTCGGGCGCGAGAGCAAATGTTTATATGATTTTTTACAAAAATAAAGTAGGATTTTACCTATTCTTGATGTAAGCTGCATGGGCTGGATTCTAAAATACCTACCACACATGAAATAGTTATTTTCTTGTTGCAATGTTTCCTTTTAGCTAAAGCTGATAAAGAATTATAAAATTCGGGCGCGGAAGCAAATGTTTACATGATTTTTTACGAAAATAAAGTCAGATGTTACCTATTCTTGATGAATACGTTGTATACTGTAAGCTACATGGGCTGGATACTAGAATAGCTACTACCCTTGAAATAGCAATTTTCATGTTGCAATGTTTTCTTTTAGCTAAAATATGATGAAGAATTATAAAATTCGGACGCGGAAGCAAATGTTTATATGTTTTTTACAAAAATAAAGTCAGATTTTACCTATTCTTAATGAATACGTTGTATTTTGTCAACTACATGGACTGGAAGAATACCTACTACACTTGAAATAGCAATTTTCTTGTAGCAATGTTTCTTTTAGCTAAAATAAAATGAAAAATTATAAAATTCGGGCGCGGAAGCAAATATTTATATGATTTTTTACAAAAATAAAGTCGGGTTTTAGCTTTTCTTGATGAATACGTTGTATATTGTAAGCTACAAGGGCTAGATTTTAGAATATCTACCCCACTTGAAATAGCAATTTTCTTGTTGCAATGTTTTCTTTTAGCTAAAATATGATAAAGAATTATAAAATTCGGGCGCGGAAGCAAATATAAATATGATTTTTTACAAGAATAAAGTCAGATTTTACCTATTCTTGATGAATACGTTGTATATTGTAAGCTACATGGACTGGATTCTAGGATACCTACCACACTTGAAATAGCAAATTTCTTGTTGCAATTTTTTTTTTTTAGCTAAAATATGATAAAAAATTATAAAATTTGGGCGTGGAAGCTAATATTTATATGATTTTTTACAAAAATAAGTTAGATTTTACCTATTCTTGAAATGTATATTTTTGTTAAAACATTCATATTCATGCTTTAGGATCTACACTATGGATAGTTTTAGCATTGGACATGCAATAGTGACCATAACGCGGTACTAATCAGATAATAAACATTCAATTGTCGGGTGTAATGTTAATGAATACGTTGTATATTTTAAGCTACATGGACTGAATTCTAGGATACCTACCACACTTGAAATAAATATTTTCTTGTTTCAATGTTTTCTTTTAGCTAAAATATGATGAAGAATTATAAAATTCTGGCGCGGAAGCAAATAATTATATGATCTTTTACAAAAATAAAGTCAGATTTAATTTTTTCTTGATGGATACGTTGTATATTGTAAGCTACATGGGCTGGATTCTAGAATACCTACTACACTTGAAATAGCAATTTTCTTGTTGCAATGTTTTCTTTTAGCTAAATTATGATGAAGAATTATAAAATTCGTGCGCGGAAGCAAATATTTATATGATTTTTTACAAAAGTAAAGTCAGAATTTACCTTTTCTTGATCAATACGTTGTATATTGTAAGCTACATGGGCTAGATTCTAGAATACCTACCACACTTGAAATAGCAATCTTCTTGTTGCATTGTTTTCTTTTAGCTAAAATATGATAAAAATTATAAAATTCGGGCGCGGAAGCAAATATTTATATGCTTTTTTACAAAAATAAGTTAGATTTTACCTATTCTTGATGAATACATTGTATATTGTAAGCTACATGGGCTAGATTCTAGAATACCTACCACACTTGAAATAGCAATTTTCTTGTTGCAATGTTTTCTTTTAGCTAAAATACGATGAAGAATTATAAAATTCGGGCGAGGAAGCAAATATTTATATGATTTTTTACAAAATAAAGACAGATTTTACCTATTAGTGATGAATACGTTTTATATTGTAAACTACATGGGCTGGATTCTAGTATATCTACCACACTTGAAATAGCAATTTTCTTGTTGCAATGGTTTCTTTTAGCTGAAATATGTTAAAGAATTATAAAATTCGTGCTCGGAAGCAAATATTTATATGATTTTTCACAAAAATAAAGTCAGATTTTACGTTTCTTTAATGAATACGTTGTATATTGTAAGCTACATGGGCTGAATTCTAGAATACCTACCACACTTGAAATAGCAATTTTCTTGATGCAATGTTTTCTTTTAGCTAAAATATGATAAAAAATTATAAAATTCGGGCGCGGAAGCAAATATTTATATGCTTTTTTACAAAAGTAATTAAGATATTACCTATTCTTGATGAATACGTTGCATATTGTAAGCTACATGGGCTGGATTCTAGAATACCTTCCACACTTGAAATAACAATTTTCTTATTGCAATGTTTTATTTTAGCTAAAATATGATGAAGAATTATAAAATTCGGGCGCGAAAGCAAATATTTATATGATTTTTAAAAAAAAATAAATTCAGAATTTACCTTTTCTTGATTAATACATTGTATATTGTAAGCTACTTGGGCTGGATTCTAAAATACCAACTACACTTGAAATAGCAATTTTCTTGTTGCATTGTTTTCTTTTAGCTAAAATATGATGAAAAATTAAAAAATTCTGACGCGGAAGCAAATATTTATATGATTTTCTACAAAAATAATGTCAGATTTTAACTAATCTAGATGAATACGTTGTATATTGTAAGCTAAATGGGCTGGATTCTAGAATACCTACCATACTTGAAATAGCAATATTCTTGTTGCAATGTTTTCTTTTAGCTAAAATTTTAAAATTTCGACGCGGAAGCAAATATTTATATGACTTTTTACAAACAAAAAGTCAGATTTTACCTAATCTTGATGAATACGTCGTATATTGTAAGCTACATGGGCTGGATTCTAGAATACCTACCACACTTGAAATAGCAATTTTCTTGTTGCAATGTTTTCTTTTAGCTAAAATACGATAAAGAAATATAAAATTCGGGCGCGGAAGCACATATTTATATGATTTTTTACAAAAATAAAGTCAGATTTTAGCTAATCTTGATGAATATGATGTATATTGTAAGGTACATGGGCTGGATTCTAGAATACGAACCACACTTGAAATAGCAATTTTTTTGTTGCAATGTTTTCTTTTACCTAAAATATGATGAAGTATTATAAAATTCGGGTGCGGAAGCAAATATTTATACGATTTTTTACAAAAATAATGTCAAAATGTACCTCTTCTTGAAATGGATATTTTTGTTAAAACATTCATATTCATGCTTGAGGATCTATACTATGGATAATTTTAGCATTAGACATGCAAAAGTGACCGTAACGTGGTACGAATCAGATAATAAACATTAAATTTTCAGGTGTCATATTATTGTAGACGTTGTATATTGTAAGCTACATGGGCTGGATTCTAGAATACCTACCTCACTTGAAGTAGTAATTTTTTTGTTGCAATGTTTTCTTTTAGCTAAAATATGAAGAAAAATGATAAAATTCGGGCGCGGAAATAAATATTTATATGATTTTTTACAAAAATAAAGTCAGATTTTTCCTATTTTTTAAATGGATATTTTTGTTAAAACATTCATATTCATGCTTAGTATATATACTATGGATAATTTTAGCATTGAACATGCATAAGTGACCATAACGTGTTACTAATCAGATAATAAACATGCACTTTTCGGGTGTCATTTTAATAAACACGTTGTATATTGTAAGCTACATGGCCTGGATTCTTGAATACCTACCACACTTAAAATAGCAATTTTCATGTTGTAATGTTTTGCTTTTAGATAAAATATGATGAAGATATATTAAATCCGGGCGCGGAAGCAAATATTTATATGATTTTTTACAAAAATAAAGTCAGATTTTAAATATTCTTGATGAATACGTTATATATTGTAAGCTACATGGGCTGGATTCTAGAATACCTACCACACCTGAAATAGCAATTTTCATGTTGCAATGTTTTCTTTTAGCTAAAATATGATAAAGAATTATAAAATTCGGGCGCGGAAGCTAAAATTTTATATGATTTTTTTACAAAAATAAAGTCAGATTTTAGCGATTCTTGATGAATACCTTGTATATTGTAAGCTACATGAGCTGGGTTCTATAATACCTACTACACTTGAAATAACAATTTTCTTGTTGCAATGTTTTCTTTTAGCTAAAATATGATGAAGAATTATAAAATTCGGGCGCGAAAGCAAATATTTATATGATTTTTTACAAAAATAAAGTCAGATTTTACCTATTCTTAAAATGGATATTTTTGTTAAAACATTTATATTCATGTTTTAGAATCTATACTATGGACAACTTTAGCATTGGACATGCAAAAGTGACCATAACGTGGTACCAATCAGATAATAAACATTCAATATTCGGGTGTTATTTTAGTGAATACGTTGAAAATTGTTAGCGACATGGGCTGAATTCTACAATACCTACAACACTTGAAATAGCAATTTTATTGTTGCAATGTTTTCTTTTAGCTAAATTATGATAAAGAATTATAAAATTCGGGCGCGGAAGCAAATATTTATATGATTTTTTACAAAAATAAAGTCAGATTATACCGATTCTTGATGAATACTTTGTATATTGTAAGCTACATGGACTGGAATCTAGAATACCTACCACACTTGAAATAACAATTTTCTTGATGCAATGTTTTCTTTTAGCTAAAATATGATGAAGAATTATAAAATTCGGGCGCGGAACCATATATTTATATGATTTTTTTACAAAAATAAAGTCAGATATAACCTATTCTTGATGAATACGTTGTATATTGTAAGCTACATGGGCTGGATTTTAGTATACCTATCACACTTGAAATAGCAATTTTCTTGTTGCAATGTTTTCTTTTAGCTAAAATATGATGAAATATTATAAAATTCGGGCGCGGAAGCAAATATTTATATGATTTTTTACAAAAATAAAGTGAAATTTTACCTTTTCTTGATGAATACGTTGTATATTGTAAGCTACATGGGCTGGATTCTAAAATACCTACCACACTTGAAATAGCAATTGTCTTGTTGAAATGTTTTCTTTTAGCTAAAATATGATGAAGAATTATAAATTTCGAGCGCGGAAGCAAATAATTATATGATTTTTTCCAAAAATTAAGTCAGATGTTACCTATTCTTGATGAATATGTTGTATATTGTAAGATACATGTGCTGGATTATAGAATACCTACCACACTTGAAATAGCAATTTTCTTGTTGCAATGTTTTCTTTTAGTTAAAATTTGATAAAGAATTATAAAATTGGGGCGCGGAAGCAAATATTTATATGATTTTTTACAAAAATAAAGTCAGATTTTACCTATTCTTGATGAATACGTTTTATATTGCAATGTTTTCTTTTAGCTAAAATATGAAGAAGAATTATAAACTTCGGGCGCGGAAGCAAATGTTTATATGATTTTTTACAAAAATAAAGTCAGATTTTACCTATTCTTGATTAATACGTTGTATATTGTAAGCTACATGAGCTGGATTCTAGAATACCTACCACATTTGAAATAGCTATTTTCTTGTTGCAATGTTTTCTTTTAACTAAAATATGATGAAAAATTATAAAATTCGGGCGTGGAAGAAAATATTTATATGATTTTTTACAAAAATAAAGTCAGATTTTAACTTTTCTTGATGAATAAGTTGTATATTGTAAGCTACATGGGCTGGATTCTAGAATACCTACCACATTTGAAATATCAATTTTCTTGTTGAAATGTTTTTTTTAGCTAAAATATTATGAAGAATTATAAAATTCGGGCGCGAAAGCAAATATTTATATGATTTTTTATAAAAATAAAGTCAGATTTTATCTATTCTTGAAATGGATATTTTTGTTAAAACATTCATATTCATGCTTTAGGATCTATACTATGGATAATTTTAGAATTGGACATGCAAAAGTGACCATAACGTGGTACCAATCAGATAATAAACTTCAATTTTCGGGTGTCAGTTTAATGAATACGTTGTATATTGTAAGCTACATGGGCTGGATTCTAGAAAACCTACCACACTTGAAATAGCAATTTTCATGTTGCAATGTTTTCTTTTAGCTAAAATATGATGAATAATTATAAAATTCGGGCGCGGAAGCAAATATTTATATGATTTTTTACAAAAATAAAGTCAGATTTTACATATTTTTGATGAATACGTTGTAATATTGTAAGCTACATGGGCTGGATTTTAGAATACCTACCACACTTTAAATAGCAATTTTCTTCTTGCAATGTTTTCTCTTAGCTAAAATTTAATAAAGAATTATAAAATTCGGGCGCGGAAGCAAATATTCATATGATTTTCTACAAAAATAATGTCAGATTTTACCTATTCTTGATGAATACGTTGTATGTTGTAAGCTACATGGGCTGGATTTTAGAATACCTACCACACTTGAAATAGCAATTTTCTTGTTGCAATGTTTTCTTTTAGCTTAAATGTGATAAAGAATTATAAAATTCGAGCGCGGAGGCAAATATTGATATAATTTTTTACAAAAATAAAGTCAGATTTTAGCTATTCTTGATGATTACGTTGTATATTGTAAGCTACATGGGCTAGATTCTAGAACACCTACCACACTTTAAATAGCAATTTTCTTGTTGCAATGTTTTCTTTTAGTTAAAATATGATGAAAAATTATAAAATTCGTGCGCGGAAGTAAATATTTATATGATTTTTTACAAAAATAAAGTCAGATTTTACCTTTTCTTGATGAGTACGTTGTATATTGTAAGCTACATTGGCTGGATTCTAGAATACCTACCACACTTGAAATAGCAATTTTCTTGTTGCAATGTTTTCTTTTAGCTAAAATATGAAGAAGAATTTAAAATACGGGCGCGGAAGCAAATATTTATATGATTTTTTACAAAAATAAAGTCAGATTTTACCTATTCTTGAAATTTATGTTTTTGTTTAAACATTCATTTTTATGCTGTAGGATCTATACTATGGATAATTTTAGCATTGGACATGCAAAAATGACCATAACGTGGTACCATTTAGATAATAAACATTAAATTTTTTGGTGTCATTTTAATGAATACGTTGTACAATGTAAGCTACATGGGCTGGATTCTAGAATACCTACCACACTTGAAATAGCAATTTTCATGTTGCAATGTTTTCTTTTAGCTAAAATATGATGAAGAATTATAAAATTCGGGCGCGGAAGCAAATATTTATATGATTTTTTACAAAAATAAAGTCAGATTTTACCTATTCTTGATGAATACGTTGTATATTGTAAGCTACATGCGCTGGATTCTAGAATACGTACCACACTTGAAATAGCAATTTTCTTGTTGCAATGTTTTCTTTTAGCTAAAATATGATGAAGAATTATAAAATTCTGGCACGAAAGCAAATATTTATATGATTTTCTACAAAAATTAAGTCAGATTTTACCTTTTCTTGAAATTGATATTTTCGTTAAAACATTCATATTCATTCTTTAGTTTGTATAAAATGAATAATTTTAGCTTTTGACATGCAAAAGTGACCATAACGTAGTTCCAACCAGATAATAAACATTTAAGTTTCGTGTGTCATTTTAATGAATACGTTGTATATCGTAAGCTACATGGGCTGGATTCTAGAATACGTACCACACTTGAAATAGCAATTTTCTTGTTGCAATGTTTTCTTTTAGCCAAAATATGATGAAGAACTATAAAATTCGGGCGCGGAAGCAAATATTTATATGATTTTTTACAAAAATAAAGTTAGATTTTACCTTTTCCTGATGAATACGTTGTATATTGTAAGTGTAACACGGTCGCTTGGCGGCTGTGCATTTTTGTAAATTTTTGGTATTACAGTACTCCAGATGTTACGAAATGGACAGATTTATAATTGAGGACGCACTTTTTCTGCCTTCAAGCTTTTTTTCAAAAGACATAACTGTCCGTTTCCGATACGTGATGCCCTCGATGGACATCAATAGTTGGGTTATTTTCAGCATAGTTTGTACTTAGGGGATGAGAAGAGCCGGATAAACATAGGTTGAGAACTTCTGGATTTTTACCATAAAATGGTGTTTAGAAGTTCGAAGTCTCTCTCTCTTGTTGTACTCGTCGATTGTTGTGGATGTCTTGACTGAATTTCAGCCATACTTTGGTATTTCTGAGTGAAATAACCAAGTAGTTGTTTTACTGTGTGTAAAGGCTCTCTCATCGTGGTGTAAATTTGTAAGTAGTTATTATTATATTCTGTGTGAATTAATATTGATTTGTAGATCGATGTAAAAGGATTTTCAAAATTGTCTGTAAATAGAAAAGTATAAGAATTTAGAGTTTATATAGAATCAAGTTACGCGTTTTAGTTTATGTGAATTATATAAATGTTTTTGATCGCGGTTGATTATTAAAATTTATATAATTTTGTTATTGTTGGAATATCGTGTTTGATTCAGCCCATCCTATTCCAACCCCTGTCTTTGTGACGTGGTAGCACAACGCTTAAGTAAAATTCTATTATTCTAAAATTACTATCCTGCACCAATTTGACCGTAAAAATTGAACCGCGTCTGTTATCATTATTAAATATTCTTTTGTCTGTTTCTATCACGGCAGACTTTTAAATAAATAAATAAAATGATAGTGGTGGCAGCGTCTATCGTTTCCCTTGTTTCGTATAAAAGTCGTTCATTAATATAATTCGTGGATTACTTTTGAGGCAAGTAAAACTCAGAAATTAAATCCCTTGAACGTAAAACGTACTGTGTTATATATTTTGGTGGCAAAGCGCTGGGATCTAAATATTTTCTAATACTAAACCCACTCAAACCAGTGAAGTCTTTAATTGTGGTCAAATTTGAATAACTCTAATAAATTACTTTGTGTTGTTGTTACGAGTGCAGGTTGTTTTTGTGTCAGTAAAAGCGGGAAAGGCCTCTAACGGTATTTTTTTTTTTTGCCTACGGTCACCCTCGCAGTGTCGTTAACCCTGAAGCAGATACTCCAAAAGAAAAGTCTTAAAAGAGATAATAAAATAGTTTTTGTAATTATTACGCGTTCATTGAAAATAAAGTAATTTAAATATTTAAATCATCATTGTTAGCTCTACAGCTCCACAAATATTTAAATATGGCATTAAAATTAGAAACGGTTAGTAGTTTAGCTGGAGCGGTAAATAAAATTCCAGAATTTAGCGGCAATTTAGATATTAGCGTAGAAGAATTCATTGATAAAGTCGAGTTATTTTTCAAAATAAGTAAACAACCGGAGAACAGACAAGTAGCAATTGCAAAATTATGTTTGGGTAAAGATGCTTTAGAATTCGTCAGGATTAATAGTATAATTAAAAATACAAATGATTGGTCAGTTTTTAAAAAGGAATTGTTAAATAGATACGTTCAGAAACAGCATTTTCTTACAGTAGAGAAAGAATTTATAAATTGTCATCAATAAGAGACAGAAAGTGTAATTGAATATGAAATAAAATTAAGATCACTTGCATATAAATTAGTAAATAATAGTGAAGATCCAACAGAAAATGAATTTAATAGTAAATATGTAGAGAAACGGTTATATAATCAGTTTTTAATAGGTCTGTTACCGCGGTTGCAACGCGATGTTATATTAAAAGATCCGGAAACATTAGTAGAAGCTATAGAAATAGCCAAAAGAGTAGAGACTGTAGAGAAATTAATGGAGAGTAGCTCAAGTTTAGGTCTTAAATCAATATGTCATAAAAATTTCGAAAATTCTCCAGAAAAAGGCGACCCGTATGTTTTAAGTAAAAATAATGAATATAGTAGAGTAAATGAATTAATAAATAAAGTTACGGAACTTCTACGTGAAGCCGGGAAAAATAGATCTACTTGTAAATACGCAATTAGTGATAGCGAAGATTCGGGAGTAGAAAGTGAAAATGAGACAATGGGACATATAACATTTAAAAATAGGTATCATAGTAAATTGTGCTTCCGTTGTCAGAGATTTGGGCATGTTTCAAAATTTTGTAAACAAGCGAATAATAAATTAAAGTACAAAATTTTTGTCGCGAATATGGGCATATCGCGAGTAGTTGTTCACTTAGAGTGAAAAGTAAAATCAGAGAAAACAGTACACACGAGAGAGATGCTAAACAACAGTGCGAGAGAAATATCCCAGAACATACGGTCAGTGATGATAGTATGCGCGGGAAAAATAAGGCGCGAGCGACCGTATGGAGCAGAAGGTTTCATCAGGAAGAAGATGACAGCCAAAAGCCTACTTCAGGGGCTGAGCTGAGGAACGCAGATGCTGGACGAGCCAACACCGCAAAACGTATTCAAAAGAAGGTGCGTTTTGTTGGTGTAGAGGAACCCGAAGACTTGGATGCGATTTCTGTGGTGAAATCCGAGAAGAAGACCAGCACACACAGGACATCTTTGTGAACCGTGACAAGACGGTAGGTATGTGCACTGGTAATAAATATTACAAGGGTTTTGGTTCTGGTATAGGTAGCAACAGAAGACGCAAGGAATATCGAGAGGAGCGAGTACCTGAAGACGTCAAGAAGGGCAAGCCGACACCATCCAAGGAGGAAGTGGAACAATGGCGGCCGAAATCGCAACCAGCAGATATCCTAGCGGATTTCAAGAGGGCGGAGCTAGTCAAGTGAAGGGAGAACAACAAGGTTTAGGCGCGAACTTCGTGCAACGAAAAGCGTCGAGGAATAAAATTCCAGGTAGCTCTTTAAATATATAGTTAGTGCGAATGAGTAAAATTAAGAAGTTAAATTGAGGAAAAGTAGAGTAATAAAGTTGAGTTCTTTGTGATTTCGAAAATTAAATGCAAGTTGTAAAATAGTTGAAATCGATTACTTAGTGTTTCGATAAATCAAAATTATTATAAATATATTGTGAATTTGGCTGGAATGAAAGTACTGAATGTACTATTGAGTAGCGTTACTTGTTGGGACACATATCTGCCGGAGATATTTTGTTATAGTTGTTCTTTGTGAACACTCCTATGATGCTGGATAGCGGATGCGTGGACGCGGGAAGGCTGGCGTCACCTCCAGGTCGAGTCACGATGGGCTAGGAGTTAAGGTGGAGTTCCAACAAGATCCCCATTGGACATTGGACATTCCAACTCAAAGAAACGGATTCATCGTCCAGCACGGAAGTTAATAAATTATATATCCTTCAGAAATGTAATTTATTTTAAGAGAAAAGGGAAAGTTGTAACACGGTCGCTTGGTGGCTGTGCATTTTTGTGAATTTTTGGTATTACAGTACTCCAGATGTTACGAAATGGACAGATTTATAATTGAAGACGCACTTTTTCTGCCTTCAAGCTTGTTTTCAAAAGACATAACTGTCCGTTTCCGATACGTGATGCCCTCGATGGACATCAATAGTTGGGTTATTTTCAGCATAGTTTGTACTTAGGGGATGAGTAGAGCCGGATAAACATAGGTTGAGAACTTCTGGATTTTTACCATAAAATGGTGTTTAGAAGTTCGAAGTCTCTCTCTCTTGTTGTACTCGTCGATTGTTGTGGATGTCTTGATTGAATTTTAGCCATACATTGGTATTTCTGAGTGAAATAACCAAGTAGTTGTTTTACTGTGTGTAAAGGCTCTCTCATCGTGGTGTAAATTTGTAAGTAGTTTTTATTATATTCTGTGTGAATTAATATTGATTTGTAGATCGATGTAAAAGGATTTTCAAAATTGTCTGTAAATAGAAAAGTATAAGAATTTAGAGTTTATATAGAATCAAGTTACGCGTTTTAGTTTATGTGAATTATATAAATGTTTTTGATCGCGGTTGATTATTAAAATTTATATAATTTTGTTATTGTTGGAATATCGTGTTTGATTCAGCCCATCCTATTCCAACCCCTGTCTTTGTGACGTGGTAGCACAGCGCGTAACTAAAACTCTATTATTCTAAAATTACTATCCTGCACCAATTTGACCATAAATTGAACCGCGTCTGTTATCATTATTATCATTCTCCTGTCTGCTTCTATCACGGCAGACTTTTAAATAAAGTGATAGTGGTAGCAGCGACTATCGTTACCCTTGTCTTGTGTAAAAAATGTTCAATAATATAATTCGTGGATTACTTTCGAGGCAAGTAAAAACTCATAAATTTAAACCTTTGTATGTCAGGTACTAGATTTCGTCTTAAGCGACCGTACCTGTTACATAAGCTACATGGGCTGGATTCTAGAATACCTACCACACTTGAAATAGCAATTTTCTTGTTGCAATGTTTTCTTTTAGCTAAAGTATGATAAAGAATTATAAAATTCCGGCACGGAAGCCAATATTTATATGATTTTTTAAAAAATAAAGTCAGATTTTACCTTTTCTTGATTAAGACGTTGTATATTGTAAGCTACATGGGCTGGATTCTAGAATAACTACCACACTTGAAATAGCAATTTTCTTGTTGCAATGTTTTCTATTAGCTGAAATATGATAAAGAATTATAAAATTTGGGCGCGGAAGCAAATATTTATATGATTTTTTACAAAAATAAAGTCAGATTTTACCTATTCTTGAAATGGATATTTTTGTTAAAACATTCATACTCACTCTTTAG
Organism: Stenolophus ochropezus; assembly: GCA_035578165.1. NCBI lineage: Eukaryota > Metazoa > Arthropoda > Insecta > Coleoptera > Carabidae > Stenolophus > Stenolophus ochropezus. Next base: position 230,277 of record JAQOWZ010000102.1, on the reverse strand, counting down.
GTTGTATAATATAAATAATTTTAGCTTTTGACATGCAAAAGTGACCATAACGTGGTACCAACCAGATAATAAACATTCAATTTTCGTGTGTCATTTTAATGAATACGTTGTATATCGTAAGCTACATGGGCTGGATTCTAGAATACCTACCACACTTGAAATAGCAATTTTCATGTTGCAATGTTTTCTTTTAGCTAAATTATGATAAAAAATTTAAAATTTTGGCGCGGAAGCAAATATTTATATGATTTTTACAAAAATAAAGTCAGATTTTACCTTTTCTTGATGAATACGTTGCATATGGTAAGCTACATGGGCTGGATTCTAGAATACCTACCACACTTGAAATAGCAATTTTCTTGTTGCAATATTTTCTTTTAGCTAAAATATGATGAAGAATTATAAATTTCGGGCGCGGAAGCAAATATTTATATGATTTTTTCCAAAAATAAAGTCAGATTTCACCTATTCTTGATGAATACGTTGTATATTGTAAGCTACATGGGCTGGATTCTAGAATACCTACCACACTTGAAATAGCAATTTTCTTGTTGCAATATTTTCTTTTAGCTAAAATATGATGAAGAATTATAAAATTCGGGCGCGGAAGCACATAATTATATGATTTTTTACAAAAATAAAGTCAAATTTTCCCTATTCTTGATGAATACGTTGTATATTGTAAGCTACATAGGCTGGATTCTGGAATACCTACCACACTTGAAATAGCAATTTTCTTTTTGCAATGTTTTATGTTAGCTAAACTATGATGAAGAATTATAAAATTTGGGCGCGGATGCAAATATTTATATGATTTTTTACAAAAATAACGTCAGATTTTACCTATTCTTGAAATGGATATTTTTGTTAAAACATTCATTTTCATTCTTTCGGTTGTATACTATGAATAATTTTAGCTTTCGACATGCAAAAGTGACCATAACGTGGTAGCAATCAGATAATAAACATTCAATTTTCGTTTGTCATTTTAATGAATACGTTGTCTATCTTAAGCTTTATGGGCTGGATTCTAGAATACCTACCACACTTGAAATAACAAAATATCCATTTCAAGAATAGGTAAAATCTGACTTTATTTTTGTAAAAAATTATATAAATAATTGCTTCCGCGCCCGAATTATATAATTCTTTATCATATTTTATCTCAAATTAAACATTGCAACTAGAAAATTGCTATTTCAAGTGTGGTAGGTATTCTACAATCCAGTCCATGTAGCTAACAATATACAACGTACTCATCAAGAACAGGTAAAATCAGACTTTATTTTTGTAACAAATCATATAAATATTTGCTTCCGCGCCCGAATTTTATAATTTTTTATCATATATTAGCTAAAAAAAAAAAAACATTGCAACAAGAAAATTGCTATTTCAAGTGTGGTAGGTATTCTAGAATCCAGCCCATGTGGCTTACAATATACAACATATTCATCAAGAATAGGTAAAATCTGACTTTACTTTTGTAAAAAATCATATAAATATTTGCTTTCGCCGTCGAATTTTATAATTTCTCATCATATTTTATCTAAAAGAAAACATTGCAACAAGAAAATTGCTATTTCAAGTGTGGTAGGTATTCTAGAACCCAGCCCATGTAGCTTGCAATATACAACGTATTCATCAAGAATAGGTAAAATCCGTCTTTATTTTTGTATACAATTATATAAATATTTGCTTTCGCGCCCGAATTTTATAATTTTTCATCAAGTTTTAGCTAAAATAAAACATTGCAACAAGAAATTGCTATTACGAATGTAGTAGGTATTCTAGAATCCAGCCTATGTAGCTTACAATATACTACATATTTATCAAGGTTAGTTAAAATCTGACTTTATTCTTGTAAAAAATCATATAAATATTTGCTTCCGCGCCCGAATTTTATAATTCTTCTTCATATTTTACTTAAAAGAAAACATTGCAACAAAAAAATTGCTATTTCAAGTGTGGTAGGTATTCTAGAATACAGCAAATGTAGCTTACAATATAAAACGTATTCATCAAGAATAGGGAAAATCTGACTTTATTTTTGTAAAGAATCATATAAATATTTGCTTCCGCGCCCGAATTTTATAATTCTTCATCATATTTTAGCTCAAATAAAACATTGCAACAAGAAAATTGCTATTTCAAATGAGGTAGGTATTCTAGAATCCAGCCCATGTGGCTTACAATATACAACATATTCATGAAGAATAGGTAAAATCTGACTTTATTTTTGTAAAAAATCATATAAATATTTGCTTCCGCGCCCGAATTATATAATTTTTCATCATATTTTATCTAAAAGAAAACATTGCAACAAGAAAATTGCTATTTCAAGTGTGGTAGGTATTCTAGAATCCAGGCCATGTAGCTAGCAATATACAACGTACTCATCAAGAATAGTTTAATCTGAAATTATTTTTCTAAAAAATCATACAAATATTTGCTTCCGCGCCTGAATTTTATAATTTTTCATCATATTTTAGCTAAAAGAAAACATTGCAACACGAAAATTTTTATTTCAAGTGTGCTAGGTATTCTATAATCCAGCCCATGTAGCTTACAATATAAAACGTATTCATCAAGAATAGGTAAAATCTGACTTTTATTTTGTAAACAATCATATAAATATTTGCTTTCACGTACGAATTTTATAATTCTTCATCATATTTTAGCTAAAAGAAAACATTGCAACAAGAAAATTGCTACTTCAAGTGTGGTAGGTATTCTAGAAACCAGCCCATGTAGCTTACAATATACAACATGTTCATCAAGAATAGGTAAAATCTGACTTTATTTTTGTAAAAAATCATATAAATATTTGCTTTCGCGCCCGAATTTTATAATTCTTTATCATATTTTAACTAATAGAAAAATTGCAACAAAAAAATTACTATTTCAGGTGTGGTAGGTATTCTACAATCCAGCCCATGTAGCTAACAATATACAACGTACTCTTCAAGAACAGGTAAAATCAGACTTTATTTTTGTAAAAAATCATATAAATATTTGCTTCCGCGCCCGAATTTTATAATTTTTTATCATATTTTAGCTAAAAAAAAGACATTGCAACAAGAAAATTGCTATTTCAAATGTGGTAGGTATTCTAGAATCCAGCCACTGTGGCTTACAATATACAACATATTCATCAAGAATAGGTAAAATCTGACTTTACTTTTGTAAAAAATCATATAAATATTTGCTTTCGCGCCCGAATTTTATAATTTTTCTTCATATTTTATCTAAAAGATAACATTGCAACAAGAAAATTGCTATTTCAAGTGTGGTAGGTTTTCTAGAATCCAGCCCATGTAGCTTACAATATACAACGTATTCATCAAGAATAGGTAAAATCCGACTTTATTTTTGTATACAATCATATAAATATTTGCTTTCGCGCCCGAATTTTATAACTCTTCATCAAATTTTAGCTAAAAGAAAACATTGCAACAAGAAAATTGCTACTTCAAGTGAGGTAGGTATTCTAGAAACCAGCCCATGTAGCTTACAATGTACAACATATTCATCAAGAATAGGTAAAATCTGACTTTATTTTTGTAAAAAATCATATAAATATTTGCTTTCGCGCCCGAATTTTATAATTCTTTATCATATTTTAACTAATAGAAAAATTGCAACAAAAAAATTACTATTTCAGGTGTGGTAGGTATTCTACAATCCAGCCCATGTAGCTTACAATATACAACGTACTCTTCAAGAACAGGTAAAATCAGACTTTATTTTTGTAAAAAATCATATAAATATTTGCTTCCGCGCCCGAATTTTATAATTTTTTATCATATTTTAGCTAAAAAAAAGACATTGCAACAAGAAAATTGCTATTTCAAGTGTGGTAGGTATTCTAGAATCCAGCCACTGTGGCTTACAATATACAACATATTCATCAAGAATAGGTAAAATCTGACTTTACTTTTGTAAAAAATCATATAAATATTTGCTTTCGCGCCCGAATTTTATAATTTTTCTTCATATTTTATCTAAAAGATAACATTGCAACAAGAAAATTGCTATTTCAAGTGTGGTAGGTATTCTAGAATCCAGCCCATGTAGCTTACAATATACAACGTATTCATCAAGAATAGGTAAAATCCGACTTTATTTTTGTATACAATCATATAAATATTTGCTTTCGCGCCCGAATTTTATAACTCTTCATCAAATTTTAGCTAAAATAAAACATTGCAACAAGAATTTGCTATTACGAATGTGGTAGGTATTCTAGAATCCAGCCCATGTAGCTTACAATATACAACGTATTCATCAAAAATAGGTAAAATCTGACTTCATTTTTGTAAAAATTCATATAAATATTTGCTTATGGGCTCAAATTTTATAATTCTTCTTCATATTTTAGCTAAAAGAAAACATTGCAACAAAAAAATTGCTATTTCAAGTGTGGTAGGTATTCTAGAATCCAGTCCATGTAGCTTACAATATACAACGTATTCGTCAAGAATAGGTAAAATCTGACTTTATTTTTGTAAAAAATCATATAAATATTTGCTTCCGCGCCCGAATTTTATAATTCTTCTTTGTATTTTAGCTAAAAGAAAACATTTCAACAAAAAAATTGTTATTTCAAGTTTGGTAGTTATTCTAGAATCCATCCCATGTAGCTTTCAATATACAACGTATTCAACAAGAATAGGTAAACTTTGACATTATTTTTGTAAAAAATCATATAAATATTTGCATCCGCGCCCGAATTTTATTATTTTTCATTATATTTTAGTTTAAAGAAAACATTGCAACAAGAAAATTGGTATTTCAAATGTGGTAGGTATTCTAGAATGCAGCAGTTGTAGCTTACAATATACAATGTATTCATCAAGAATAGGTCAAATCTGACTTTATTTTTGTAAAAAATCATATAAATATTTGCTTCCGCGCCCGAATTTTATAATTCTTCATCATATTTTAGCTAAAAGAAAGCATTGCAACAAGAAAAGTGCTATTTCAAGTGTGGTAGGTATTCTAGAATCCAGCCCATCTAGCTGACAATATACAATGTATTTATGAAGAATAGGTGATATCTGACTTTATTTTTGTAAAAAATCATAAAAATATTTGCTTCCGCGCCCGAATTTTATAATTCTTCTTCATATTTTAGCTAAACGAATACATTGCAACAAGAAAATTGCTATTTCAAGTGTGGTAGGTATTGTAGAATCCAGCCTTGTGTAGCTTACAATATACAACGTATTCATCAAGAATAGGTAAAATCAGACTTTATTTTTGTAAAAAATCATATAAATTTTTGCTTCCGCGACCGAAATTTGTAATTCCTTATCATATTTTGCAACAAGAAAATTGCTATTTCAAGTGTGGTAGGTATTCTAGAATCCAGCCCATGTAGCTTACAATATACAATTTATTTATCAAGAATAGGTAAAAGCTGATATTTTATTTTGTAAAAAATCATAAATATTTGCTTCCCCGCAAGAATTTTATAATTCTTCATCATATTTTAGCTAAAAGAAAAGATTGCAACAAGAAAATTGCTATTTCAAGTGTGGTAGGTATTCTAGAATCCAGCCCATGTAGCTTACAATATACAACGTATTCGTCAAGAATAGGTAAAATCTGACTTTATTTTTGTAAAAATTTATATAAATATTAGCTTCTGCGCCCGAATTTTATAATTCTTCGTCATATTTTATCTAAAAGAAAACATTGCAACAAGAAAATTGCTATTTCAAGTGTGGTAGGTATACTAGAATCCAGCCCATGTAGCTTACAATATACAAGGTATTCATCAAGAAAAGGTAAAATCAGACTTTATTTTTGTAAAAAATCATATAAATATTTGCTTCCGCGCTAGAATTTTATAATTTTTTATCATATTTTATCTAAAAAAAAAAAAACATTGCAACAAGAAAATTGCTATTTCAAGTGTGGTAGGCATTCTAGAATCCAGCCACTGTGGCTTACAATATACAACATATTCATCAAGAATAGGTAAAATCTGACTTTACTTTTGTAAAAAATCATATAAATATTTGCTTTCGCGCCCGAATTTTATAATTTTTCATCATATTTTATCTAAAAGAAAACATTGCAACAAGAAAATTGCTATTTCAAGTGTGGTAGGTATTCTAGAATCCAGCCCATGTAGCTTACAATATACAACGTATTCATCAAGAAAAGGTAAAATCTGACTTTATTTTTGTAAAAAAATCATATAAATATTTGCTCCGCGACCGAATTTTATAGTTTTTCATCATATTTACGCTAAAAGAAAACATTGAAACAAGAAAATTGGTATTTCAAGTGTGGTAGGTATTCTAGAATCCAGCCCATGTAGCTTACAATATACAACGTATTCGTCAAGAATAGGTAAAATCTGACTTTATTTTTGTAAAAATTTATATAAATATTAGCTTCTGCGCCCGAATTTTATAATTCTTCGTCATATTTTATCTAAAAGAAAACATTGCAACAAGAAAATTGCTATTTCAAGTGTGGTAGGTATACTAGAATCCAGCCCATGTAGCTTACAATATACAAGGTATTCATCAAGAAAAGGTAAAATCAGACTTTATTTTTGTAAAAAATCATATAAATATTTGCTTCCGCGCCCGAATTTTATAATTCTTCATCATATTTTAGCTAAAAGAAAACATTGCAACAAGAAAAGTGCTATTTCAAGTGTGGTAGGTATTGTAGAATCCAGCCCAAGTAGCTTACAATATACAACGTAATCATTAAAATTACACCCGGAAATTGAATCTTTTTTATCTGATTAGTACCACGTTATGGTCACTTTTGCATGTCCAATGCTAAAGTTATCCATAGCATAGATCCTAAAGCATAAATATGAATGTTTAAACAAAAATATCCATTTCAAGAATAGGTAAAGTGTGACTTCATTTTTGTAAAAAATCATATAAATATTAGCTTCCACGCCTCAATTTTATAATTCTGTTACATATTTTAGCTAAAAGAAAACATTGCAACAAGAAAATTGCTATTTCAAGTGTGGTAGGTATTGTAGAATCCAGCCCATTTGGCTTACAATATACAAGGTATTCATCAAGAATAGGAAAAATTTGACTTTATTTTTGTAAAAAATCATATAAATATTTGCTTCCGCGCCCGAATTTTATAATTTTTGATCATATTTTAGCTAAAAAAAAGCATTGCAACAAGAAAATTGATATTTCAAGTGTAGTAGGTATTCTAGAATCCAGTCCATGTAGCTTATAATATACAACGTATTCATCAAGAATAGGTAAAATCTGCCTTTATTTTTGTAAAATATCATATAAATATTTGCTTCCGCGCCCGAATTTTATAATTTTTTATCATATTTTGGCTAAAAGAAAACATTGCAACATAATAATTACTATTTTAAGTGTGGTTGGTATACTAGAATCCAGCCCATGTAGCTTACAATATACAACGTATTCATTAAAATTACACCCGAAAATTGAATGTTTATTATCTGATTAGTACCACGTTATGGTCACTTTTGCATGTCCAATGCTAAAATTGTCCATAGTATAGATCCTAGAGCATGAATATGAATGTTTTAACAAAAATATCCATTTCAAGAATAGGTAAAATCTGATTTTATTTTTGTAAAAAATCATATAAATATTTGCTTCCACGCCCGAATTTTATAATTCTTCATCATATTTTAGCTAAAAGAAAACATTGCAACATGAAAATTGCTATTTCAAGTGTGGTAGGTATTCTAGAATCCAGCCCATGTAACTTACAATATACAACGTATCCATCAAGAAAAGGTAAAATCTGACTTAATTTTTGTAAAACATCATATAAATATTTGCTTCCGCGCCCGAATTTCATAATTCTTCATCACATTTTAGCTAAAAGAAAACATTGCAACAGGAAATTGCTATTTTAAGTGTGGTAGGTATTCTAGAATCCAGTCCATGTAGCTTACAATATACAAAGTATTCATTAAAATTACACCCGAAAATTGAATGTTTATTATCTAATTAGTACCACGTTATGGTAAACATTTGCATGTCCAATGCTAAAATTATCCATGCATATGCAGATGTTACGGTTGATGATCGCTCCACAAGTTTTTATCTAAGTTGTGCTATAGAAGTGCATCAAACATCAAAATTTTAGTGCAATTACGTGTATTAGGTGCTGTGATAAGTGTTATGTGTTTTTATTCTGGTTTTATTGCTCCATTTTTGATGAAAATTGTGAGTATTTCAGTTTTTGGTTATTCACACTTTCATACTCCATTTCTGGGTATACGGATAATGCGATAATTGCGACATGTGTTAGTCTTAAATAGTTTTATTTTATCACATGATTGGTGAAGTCGCGAAATTTTATCTGCTCTGGTTCTTAAGTAGAGCAACACGTGCTACGTCGGAATTTCTAAGTTATTATATTTTAACAATAGTATTTTTTTTTCTAAATTTGATTGCACTATTGAATTTGTCTTGTTATTACGCATCTTTTGATGTATCTCATGTTGATCTGGTTATCCTAGTTTGTAAATAGAGCAACACGTGCTACATCGGAATTTCTAAGTTTTTATACTTTAACAATAGTATTTTTTTTTTCAAATTTGATTACACCATTGAATTTGTCTTGTTAGCACTTAAATTGTCTCATTTACATCTACATTTTGATGTCTCGTATGCTGATTTAGCCGTTATAGTTTTTAAGTAGATCAGCACTTGGTAGATAAGCATTTATATTGGTTCTAGATATTTAGTTTTATTTTCTCGTTGTTAGGCTTTTCTTCCGGTCATCCGTCTTCCTCATATTCAGTAACTACCTTTCTGTTGTGTTTACCCTCCCGTGGTCCATTCCAGTACGTACTAACCTTTCCCGTGACGGACCGCACTGGCGCTTCCCTCTCCTTTCTTGTATCCATTGTGTTTCATTTATACACATTTTTTTCATTAGTAATTATTAATTATTTAAACCTAATTTTTTATATTTATATTCAATTTTTTGATAATGCAAAATGTCTGCATGTGGCAAATGTCGCTATAAAAGTCCTGATTAATCAATCATTAATTGTGAAGGTTCATGTGGCAAATCGTTCCATATAGCATGCGTTGGTATTAGTGATAAAGAGTATGAAATAATAAATAAAAATAATAATCTATTTTTTCTGTGTGATGATTGTAAACGAACCTGCGAAATAATTAATAAATCTGATTCGGTTGAACTCGTCGGTACAATCAGGAATATAAATGAGATTTTGTCCAAAATTATAGATAAAAAGCATTAGATACTTTCAGTTCACTTTTTAACACAATGCAAAACGACTTTGAAAAAAAATTTGAACTACTGAAATGCCAAGTAGAAAAAAGCATCAACGATCATCTCAAATATATATTCGATAATGTCTGCCCACAGTCTTCCGCATCTAAAACTTACGCTAATATTTTAGTAAATAAACCCGTAGTGCCAAGTGTTACTAAATCTGATATGTTACAGTCCATTAACCCTATCGATTCTGAAATAAATATTGTTAACGTAAAAAATAATCGAGATGGTAGTCTTGTAATCCGTTGCGACAATAACGAGAACGTTGTAAAATTTAAACAACTAGCGTTCGAGAAACTTAAAGATAAATATGATGTCAAACAATTAAGTATGCTACATCCCAGAATTAAAATAGTTGGATTGACTGACAATATTGAACCCGATGTCTTAATAAGTTCCCTTAAATATCAAAATAAAGTTCATTTTTCGAGTTAAAGAAAAATAAACATGTTTACCAAGCCATCCTACAAGTCGATCACAATACATATCATTCGATCCTTAACTCCGGTAACATTCTTATTGGTTACGATTCTTGCTCAGTTTATGATGCAGTTGAATTACGTCGATGTTTCAACTGTTGCGGATTTCACCATACCTCAAAAAAATGCACAAAAAAAACGCCAACATGTCCAAAATGTGCAGATTCGCACTCTTTAAATGACTGCAAATCCACTTCCCTAAAATGTATCAATTGCACGCAAGCAAAAGCACTTAAATTAAACATTTCAACAGATCATGCAGTTTGGGATCACAATTGTCACATTTTTAACAAAAATTTAAAAAGATTTAGATCTTCTATTTTAGGAGACTCATAGCAATTAAAGATATCTTACGAATCCGGCCAAAATTCAATTAATTATACTAATATCAGTGACATAAACACTGACAACAAAAACTTTTTTTGCTACTACCAAAACGTAAGGAGATTAGGAGGTAAATCAGCTGAATTGTATTTAAACACACTAACTCAAACTTACTTTCAACTATATGCGTTCACAGAAACTTGGTGTCATGAACATATTACAAATAATGAACTTTTCGACCAAAACAATTTCACAGTCTTTAGAACTGATCGCAATTTTGAGCTTACTCGAGCAAAACGGGGTGGTGGTGTTCTATTCGCCATACAAAATAAATATAAAGCAATTAAAATTGACATTCATCAACATTGTAATACATTTAAAGATCTACCTTATATTGATATTTTACTTATAAAAATTTTCCTCAATCATAAACCCCTATATGCTATGATCTTATATATTTCCCCTTCATGCACTGTTAATGATTATAACTCTTTATTTGAATCGATATCTACCCTTAAATTTTTATATAATTCTGAAGTAATAATATTCGGTGACTTTAATATACCTGTTTATTTAAACTGTCATAATAATGCTGCCACTTTTCCCATTTATAACTCTCTATTGAATTTCCTAAATTTTTTCAATTGGTCGCAGTACAATCTTGTAAAAAATAATGATGACAGAATTTTAGATTTTGTCATCAGTAATAATAACTGCATAGTAACTCGTTCAATATATAATATCCTTAATGAAGATAAATATCATCCATCTTTAACTGTTGAATTGCGTCACGACTCTAATGTCAGATCTAAATCTGTTTCCAATTTAGGATTAAATTTTAAGAAAGCTAACTTTGTTTCGCTCTATCATGAATTATCCACTATTAACTGGAATCCACTAAATGATTTTGATAATGTAGATGATGTTGTCCGTGAATTCTATAATCTTCTAAATCCAGTGCTACATAACAACGTTCCTTTCAAAAAAAAGTCTTCTAAAAGCTATCCACCTTGGTTCAATGGATCCATTATCCATAAAATAAAAGCGAAACATAAATTATGGACGAAGATAAAAAAATTCCGTTCTCCAGATGATGTTAATAGTTTCAGTCGTTTAAGATCTCAAATTAAACTTGAAACCAAACAGGCGTATTTAAATTACTGCAACGACATGATGCATAACATTATAGATGAGCCCAAGCGATTTTGGTCTTTCGTCAATAATAAGAGGAACACTGCTTCAATGCCTACTGTACTTACATACAATAATAAAACTCTGGAAGACCCACAATCTATTGTTGATGCATTCGCCGAATATTTTTCTAGTTCTTACAATAATAATAATATCAATAGCACTATTTCCCCGCTCAACGATACGGATTCCGGCTGTTGTACTTTAAATTCTGTAAGTGAAGAGGACGTCATCAAAGCTGTCAATACACTTAAGCCCAAATTAACAATGGGTCCAGATTCAGTACCTTCTTTTATAATTAAAGACTGCTCTTCTGTATTTGTAAAACCACTTACAATAATTTTTAATTTAATAATTAAAAATTCCGTTTTCCCGGAAACTTGGAAATTGTCTAGAATAAATCCCGTTTTCAAAAAAGGTGATAAAAATGATGTTAGTAACTATCGGCCAGTTGCAATGATATCCAATTTTAGTAAAGTGCTTGAAACAGTTATCCATGACAAATTATACTATCACGTGTCAAATCAATTAGCTTCTAACCAGCATGGTTTTGTTAAAGGTAGCTCAACTACAACAAATTTATTATGCATAACTCAATATATTAGTGAGGCGAAAAATGAAAATTGTCAAGTCGATGTTATATACACCGACTTCTCAAAGGCTTTCGACAAATTAAGTCACTCCATACTCATATGTAAACTTCAAGCTTTTGGTTTTTCTCCCTCTCTCGTCCGACTATTCACATCTTATCTCAGTAACAGATATTAATATGTCAGCAAACATAACTTCAAATCAAATAATTTTACTCAAAATTCGGGCGTGCCACAGGGTTCTGTGCTTGGACCGTTACTATTTAACATTTTTATCAACGATATTACATCTGGTATCACAGTTGACTATCTTATATACGCCGATGATATCAAAGTATTTTGTAAAATGTAGCTTACAATATACAAGGTATTCATCAAGAATAGGTAAAATCTGACTTTATTTTTGTAAAAAATCATGTAAATATTTGCTTCCGCGCCCGAATTTTAATATTCTTTTTCATATTTTGGCTAAAAGGAAACATTGCAATAAGAAAATTGCTATTTCAAGTGTGATAGGTATTCTAGAATCCAGCCCATGTAGCTTACAAGATGCAACGTATTCATCAAGAATAGGCAAAATTTGACTTTATTTTTGTAAAAATTTATTTAAATATTTGCTTCCGCGCCCAAATTTTATAATTCTTTATTATATTTTAGCTAAAAGAAAACATTGCTACATAAAAATTGCTCTTTCAATCCTGGTAGGTGTTCTACAATCCAGGCCATGTAGCTTACAATATATAACTTATTCATTAAAATTACACCCAAAAATTGAATGTTTATTATCTGATTAGTACCATATTATGGTCACTTTTGCATGTCCAATGCTAAAATTATTCATAGTATAGATCCTAAAGCATGAATATGAATGTTTTAACAAAAATATCCATTTCAAGAATAGGTAAAATCTGATTTTATTTTTGTAAAAAATCATATAAATATTTGCTTCCACGCCCGAATTTTATAATTCTTCATCATATTTTAGCTAAAAGAAAACATTGCAACAAGAAAATTGCTATTTCAAGTTTGGTAGGTATTATAGAAACCAGCCCATGTAGCTTACCATATACCACGTATTCATCAAGCATAGATAAAATCTGACTTAATTTTTGTAAGAAATCATATAAATATTTTCTTCCACGCCCGAATTTTATAATTCTTCATCATATTTTAGCTAAAAGAAAACATTGCAACAAGAAAATTGCTATTTCAAGTGTGGTAGGTATTCTAGAATCCAGCCCATGTTGCATTACAATATACAAGGTTTTCATCAAGAATAGAAAAAATCTGACTTTATTTTTGTAAAAAATCATATAAATATTTGCTTCCGCTCCCGAATTTTATAATTTTTGATCATATTTTAGCTAAAAGAAAACATTGCAACAAGAAAATTGATATTTCAAGTGTAGTAGGTATTCTAGAATCCAGCCCATGTAGCTTGTAATATACAACGTATTCATCAAGAATATGTAAAATCTGCCTTTATTTTTGTAAAAAATCATATAAATATTTGCTTCCGCGCCCGAATTTTATAATTTTTTATCATATTTTAGCTAAAAGAAAACATTGCAACATGAAAATTACTATTTTAAGTGTGATTGGTATTCTAGAATCCAGCCCATGTAGCTTACAATATACAACGTATTCATTAAAATTACACCCGAAATTGAATGTTTATTACCTGATTAGTACCACGTTATGGTCAGTTTTGCATGTCCAATGCTAAAATTATCTATAGTATAGATCCTAGAGCATGAATATGAATGTTTTAACAAAAATATCCATTTCAAGAAAAGGTAAAATCTGATTTTATTTTTGTAAAAAATCATATAAATATTTGCTTCCACGCCCGAATTTTATAATTCTTCATCATATTTTAGCTAAAAGAAAACATTGCAACTTGAAAATAGCTATTTCAAGTGTGGTAGGTATTCTAGAATCCAGCCCATGTAACTTACAATATACAACGTATCCATCAAGAAAAGGTAAAATCTGACTTAATTTTTGTAAAAGATCATATAAATATTTGCTTCCGCGCCCGAATTTTATAATTATTTATCACATTTTAGCTAAAAGAAAACATTGCAACAAGAAAATTGCTATTTCAAGTGTGGTAGGTATTCTAGAATCCAGTCCATGTAGCTTACAATATACAACGTATTCATTAAAATTACACCCGAAAATTGAATGTTTATTATCTGATTAGTACCACGTTATGGTTACTTTTGCATGTTCAATGCTAAAATTAACCATAGTATAGATCCTAAAGCATGAATATGAATGTTTTATCAAAAATTAACAATTAAAAGTAATATGTCATATGCAGATGTTATGGTTGATGATCGCTCCGCAAGTTTTTATCTAAGTTGTGCTATAGAAGTGCATCAAACATCAAAATTTTTGTGCAATTACGTGTATTAGGTGCTGTGATAAGTGTTATGTGTTTTTATTCTGGTTTTATTGCTCCATTTTTTGATGAAAATTGTGAGTATTTCAGTTTTTGGTTATTCACACTTTCATACTCCATTACTGGGTATACGGATAATGCGATAATTGCGACATTTGTTACTCTTAAATAGTTTTATTTTATCCCACGATTGGTGAAGTTGCGAAATTTTATCTGCTCTGGTTCTTAAGTAGAGCAACACGTGCTACATCGGAATTTCAAAGTTTTTATACTTTAACAATAGTATTTTTTTTTTCTAAATTTGATTACACCATTGAATTTGTCTTGTTAGCACTCAAATTGTCTCATTTAGATCTACATTTTGATGTCTCGTATGCTGATTTAGCCGTTATAGTTTTTAAGTAGATCAGCACTTGGTAGATAAGCATTTATATTGGTTCTAGATATTAAGTTTTATTTTCTCGTTGTTAGGCTTTTCTTTCGGTCATCCGTCTTCCTCATATTCAGTAACTACCTTTCTGTTGTGTTTACCCTCCCGTGGTCCATTCCAGTACGTACTAACCTTAGCCGTGACGGACCGCACTGGCGCTTCCCTCTCCTTTCTTGTGTCCATTGTGTTTCATTCATACACATTTTTTTTCATTAGTAATTATTAATTATTTAAACCTTATTTTTTATATTTATATTCAATTTTTTGATAATGCAAAATGTCTGCATGTGGCGAATGTCGCTATAAAAGTGCTGATCAATCAATCATTAATTGTGAATGTTCATGTGACAAATCGTTCCATATAGCATGCGTTGGTATTAGTGATAAAAAGTATGAAATAATAAATAAAAATAATAATCTATTTTTCCTGTGTGATGATTGTAAACGAACCTGCGAAATAATTAATAAATCTGATTCGGTTGAACTCGTCCGTACAATCAGGAATATAAATGAGATTTTGTCCAAAATTATGGATAAAAAAGCATTAGATACTTTCAGTTCACTTTTAAACACAATGCAAAACGAGTTTGAAAAAAAATTTGAACTACTGAAATGCCAAGTAGAAAAAAGCATCAACGATCATCTCAAATATATATCCGATAATGTCTGCCCACAGTCTTCCGCATCTAAAATTTACGCTAATATTTTAGTAAATAAAAATAAACCCGTAGAGCCACCAATTATTGTTAAACCTAAGTGTGGTAAACAAAGACCAAGTGTTACTAAATCTGATATGTTACAGTCCATTAACCCTATCGATTCTGAAATAAATATTGTTAACGTAAAAAATAATCGAGATGGTAGTCTTGTAATCCGATGCGACAATAACGAGCACGTTGTAAAATTTAAACAACTAGCCTCCGAGAAACTTAAAGATAAATATGATGTCAAACAATTAAGTATGCTACATCCCAGAATTAAAATAGTTGGATTGACTGACAATATTGAACCCGATGTCTTAATAAGTTCCCTTAAATATCAAAATAAAGTTCATTTTTCGAGTGGCAGTACTTGTGAAGTTGTGACTATTAAACCATTAAAGAAAAATAAACATGTTTACCAAGCCATCCTACAAGTCGATCACAATACATATCATTCGATCCTTAACTCAGGTAACATTCTTATTGGTTACGATTCTTGCTCAGTTTATGATGCAGTTGAATTACGTCGATGTTTCAACTGTTGCGGATTTCACCATACCTCAAAAAAATGCACAAAGAAAACGCCAACATGTCCAAAATGTGCAGATTCGCACTCTTTAAATGACTGCAAATCCACTTCCCTAAAATGTATCAATTGCACGCAAGCAAAAGCACTTAAATTAAACATTTCAACAGATCATGCAGTTTGGGATCACAATTGTCACATTTTTAATAAAAATTTAAAAAGATTTAGATCTTCTATTTTAGGACTCATAGCAATTAAAGATATCTTACGAATCCGGCCAAAATTCAATTAATTATACTAATATCAGTGACATAAACACTGACAACAAAAACTTTTTTTGCTACTACCAAAACGTAAGGAGATTAGGAGGTAAATCAGCTGAATTGTATTTAAACACACTAACTCAAACTTACTTTCAACTATATGCGTTTACAGAAACTTGGTGTCATGAACATATTACAAATAATGAACTTTTCGACCAAAACAATTTCACAGTCTTTAGAACTGATCGCAATTTTGAGCTTACTCGAGCAAAACGGGGTGGTGGTGTTCTATTCGCCATACAAAATAAATATAAAGCAATTAAAATTGACATTCATCAACATTGTAATACATTTAAAGATCTACCTTATATTGATATTTTACTTATAAAAATTTTCCTCAATCATAAACCCCTATATGCTATGGTCTTATATATTCCCCCTTCATGCACTGTTAATGATTATAACTTTTTATTTGAATCGATATCTACCCTTAAATTTTTATATAATTCTGAAGTAATAATATTCGGTGACTTTAATATACCTGTTTATTTAAACTGTCATAATAATGGTGCCAGTTCTCCCATTTATAACTCTCTATTGAATTTCCTAAATTTTTTCAATTGGTCGCAGTACAATCTTGTAAAAAATAATGATGACAGAATTTTAGATTTTGTCATCAGTAATAATAACTGCATAGTAACTCGTTCAATATATAATATCCTTAATGAAGATAAATATCATCCATCTTTAACTGTTGAATTGCGTCACGACTCTAATGTCAGATCTAAATCTGTTTCCAATTTAGGATTAAATTTTAAGAAAGCTAACTTTGTTTCGCTCTATCATGAATTATACACTATTAACTGGAATCCACTAAATGATTTTGATAATGTCGATGATGTTGTCCGTGAATTCTATAATCTTCTAAATCCAGTGCTACATAACAACGTTCCTTTCAAAAAAAAGTCTTCTAAGAGCTATCCACCTTGGTTCAATGGATCCATTATCCATAAAATAAAAGCGAAACATAAATTATGGACGAAGATAAAAAAATTCCGTTGTCCAGATGATGTTAATAGTTTCAGTCGTTTAAGATCTCAAATTAAACTTGAAACCAAACAGGCGTATTTAAATTACTGCAACGACATGATGCATAACATTATAGATGAGCCCAAGCGATTTTGGTCTTTCGTCAATAATAAGAGGAACACTGCTTCAATGCCTACTGTACTTACATACAATAATAAAACTCTGGAAGACCTACAATCTATTGTTGATGCATTCGCCGAATATTTTTCTAGTTCTTACAATAATAATAATATCAATAGCACTATTTCCCCGCTCAACGATACGGATTCTGGCTGTTGTACTTTAAATTCTGTAAGTGAAGAGGACGTCATCAAAGCTGTCAATACACTTAAGCCCAAATTAACAATGGGTCCAGATTCAGTACCTTCTTTTATAATTAAAGACTGCTCTTCTGTATTTGTAAAACCACTTACAATAATTTTTAATTTAATAATTAAAAATTCCGTTTTCCCGGAAACTTGGAAATTGTCTAGAATAAATCCCGTTTTCAAAAAAGGTGATAAAAATGATGTTAGTAACTATCGGCCAGTTGCAATGATATCCAATTTTAGTAAAGTGTTTGAAACAGTTATCCATGACAAATTGTACTATCAAGTGTCAAATCAATTAGCTTCTAACCAGCATGGTTTTGTTAAAGGTAGATCAACTACAACAAATTTATTATGCATAACTCAATATATTAGTGAGGCGAAAAATGAAAATTGTCAAGTCGATGTTATATACACCGACTTCTCAAAGGCTTTCGACAAATTAAGTCACTCCATACTCATATGTAAACTTCAAGCTTTTGGTTTTTCTCCCTCTCTCGTCCGACTATTCACATCTTATCTCAGTAACAGATATCAATATGTCAGCAAACATGGCTTTAAATCAAATAATTTTACTCAAAATTCGGGCGTGCCACAGGGTTCTGTGCTTGGACCGTTACTATTTAACATTTTTATCAACGATATTACATCTGGTATCACAGTTGACTATCTTATATACGCCGATGATATCAAAGTATTTTGTAAAATTAAAAATGTTGATAACTGTGTAGAGTTACAAACTAATTTGAATTTTATTAGCGACTGCTGTGACCAAAATGAACTGAATCTGAATATTAATAAGTGCTTAATTATGACTTACTCTCAGAAAAAATATCCAATACATTTTAATTACACTCTTAGAAATCAATCCTTAATGAAACCAGATTACATCTGCGACCTAGGAATTACTTTTGATCCTAAGTTAACATTTAATAAACACATTGAAATGAAGATTGTTGCAGCATTTAAATGTTTAGGTTTCATCATAAGAAATGGTCAAATGTTCAACAATATAACAATATTTAAAATGCTTTTTACATCACTAGTAAGACCGCATCTCGAATATTGCTCAGTTATTTGGAGTCCTACTACTAGTATTATGATTGAACTTATTGAGAGTGTTCAAAGAAAGTTTATTAAAGCAGCTAAATTTATTTTAGAGGGTGTATATCCCCCCAGAGGCATCCCTCAACCCATACTACTTGAATCCTTTAATTTGCAACACCTTTATCAACGACGGAATATGCACGCTACCATTATCTTATAGAAACTAATAAATAATAAATTAGACTGTATAATTCTTATTAATAAAATTCAAATTCATGTACCCAGATTGTCCTCCAGGTTTCAATATACATTTTACTTGCCTCGTACAAAAACTAATGTACTTGCAAATTCCCCAGTATATTATATGATACAATCGTATCGTCAAGTTCAGTATCTTGTTGCCATTTTTAACTGCTCTATTAGTGAACTTAAAGGCTGTATCTATTCTTATTGAATTTTTTTTTCTCTTTCTTTTTTTTTCTCTTACCCTTTAATTGGGGTTTAGCCTGTTGGGTACAGTATTAAATAATAATAATAACAATAATAAAAATATCCATTTCAACAATAGGTAAAATCTGAGTTTATTTTTGTAAAAAATCATATAAATATTTGCTTTCGCGCCCGAATTTTATAATTCTTTATAAGATTTTAACTAAAAGAAAACATTGCAACAAGAAAATTGCTATTTCAAGTGTGGTAGGTTTTCTAGATTCCAGCCCAAGTAGCTTAAAATATACAACCTATTCATCAAGAAAAGGTAAAACCTGACATTATTTTGGTAAAAAATCATATAAATATTTGCTTCCGCGCCCCAATTTTATAATCATCATGTGTTAGCTAAAAGAAAACATTGCAACAAGAAAATTGCTATTTCAAGTGTGGTAGGTATTCTAGAATCCAGCCCATGTAGCTTACAAAATACAACGTATTCTTCAAGAATTGGTAAAATCTGACTTTATTTTTGTAATAAATCATATAAATATTTGCTTCCGCGCACGATTTTTGTAATTCTTTATCATATTTTAGCTAAAAGAAAACATTTCAACAACGAAATTGCTATTTCAAAGGTAGTAGGTATTCTAGAATCCAGCCCATGTAGCTTACAATATACAACGTATTCATCAAGAATAGGCAAAATTTGACTTTATTTTTGTAAAAAATCATATAAATATTTGCTTCCGCGCCCGAATTTTATAATTCTTCATCATATATTAGCTAAAAGAAAACACTGCAACATGAAAATTGCTACTTCAAGTGTGGTAGGTATTCTAGAATCCAGGCCATGTAGCTTACAATATATAACGTACTCATTAAAATTACACCCAAATATTGAATGTTTATTATTTGATTAGTACCACGTTATGGTCACTTTTGCATGTCTAATGCTAAAATTATTCATAGTATAGATCCTAAAGCATGAATATAAATGTTTTAACAAAAATATCCATTTCAAGAATAAGTAAAATTTGACTTTATTTTTGTAAAAAATGATATAAATATTTGCACCGCGCACGAATTTTATAATTCTTTATCATATTTTAGCTCAAAAAAATATTGCAACAAGAAAATTGCTATTTGAAGTGTGGTAGGTATTCTGGAATCCAGAATATGTAGCTTATAATATACAACGTATTTATCAAGAAAAGGTAAAATCTGACTTTATTTTTGTAACAAATCATATAAATATTTGCTCCCGCTCGAATTTTATAAATCTTCATCATATTTTAGCTAGAAGAAAACATTGCAACAAGAAAATTGCTATTTCAAGTGTGGTAGGCAGCCCATGTAGCTTACAATATACAACGTATTTATCAAGAATAGGTAAAATCTGACTTTATTTTTGTAAAAAATCATATAAATATTTGCTTCCGTGCCCGAATTTTATAATTCTTCATCATATTTTAGCTAAAAGAAAACATTGCAACAAGAAAATTGCTAATTTAAGTGTAGTAGGTATTCTAGAATCCAGCCCATGTCTCTCTCTCTCTATGGCACAACATTCCTCTGAGGAATAGGGCCTCAAGTACCTGAGGTACTTGTTTCATGACAGTTTTACTTGCATTTTAGTGATGTAGGTTGTCAGCCTACAGTCTCTGCAAGGTCAGCACACACCGAGCCGTTGTGCGGTAACCCATCCAATTGGACAGGGCGGGCTATGTTGCTTATCTACACGATCAGACAAGACACGCCACGACCACACAACCGTACTGGCTGACATCCAGCCCATGTAGCTTACAATATACAACGTATTCATCAAGAATAGGTAAAATCTGACTTTATTTTTGTAAAATATCATATAAATATTTGCTTCCGTGCCCGAATTTTATAATTCTTCATCATATTTTAGCTAAAAGAAAACATTGCAACAAGAAAATTGCTAATTCAAGTGTAGTTGGTATTCTAGAATCCAGCCCATGTAGCTTACAATATACAACGTATTCATCAAGAATAGGTAAAATCTGAATTTATTTTTGTAAAAACTCATATAAATATTTGCTTCCGCGCCCGAATTTTATAATTTTTTATCATATTTTAACTAAAAGATAACATTGCAACCAGAAAATTGCTATTTTAAGTGTTGTAGGTATTGTAGAATCAAGCCAATGTAGTTTACAATATACAAAGTATTCATCAAGAATAGGTAAAATCTGGCTTTTTTTTTGTAAAAAACCCATATAAATATTTGCTTCCGCGCCCGAATTTTATAATTTTACATCATACTTTAGCTAAAAGAAAACATTGCAACAAGAATATTACTATTTCAAGTGGAGTAGATATTCTAGAATCCAGCCCATGTATCTTACAATATACAACGTATTCATCAAGAATAGGTAAAATCTGACCTTATTTTTGTAAAAAATCATATAAAAATTTGCTTCCGCGCCCGAATTTTATTATTCTTCATTATATTTTAGCTAAAAGAAAATATTGCAACATGAAAATTGCTATTTCAAGAGTGGTAGGTATTCTAGAATCCAGCCCATGTACCTTACAATATACAATGTATTCATTAAAATTACACCCGAAAATTGAATGTTTATTATCTGATTCGTACCACGTTATTGTCACTTTTGAATGTCCAATGCTAAAATTATCCATAGTATAGATCCTAAAGCATGAATATGATTGTTTTAACAAAAATATCCATTTCAAGAATAGGTAAAATCTGACTTTATTTTTGTAATAAATCATATAAATATTTGCTTCCGCGCCTTACTTTTATAATTCTTCCATAAATTAGCTAAAAGAAAACACTGCAACAAGAAAATTGCTATTTCAAGTGTGGTAGGTCTCTTAGAATCCAGCCCATGTAGCTTACAATATACAACGTATTTATCAAGAATATGTAAAATCTGACTTTATTTTTGTAAAAAAAAAACATATAAATATTTTCTTCCGCGCCCGAATTTTATTATAATATACAACGTATTCATCAAGAAAAGGTAAAATCTGACCATATTTTTGTAAAAAATCATATAAATATTTGCTCCCGCTCGAATTTTATAATTTTTCATCATATTTTAGCTAAAAGAAAACATTGCAACAAGAAAATTGTTATTTCAAGTGTTGTAGGGATTGTAGAATCAAGCCAATGTAGCTTACAATATACAAAGTATTCATCAAGAATATGTAAAATCTGACTTTATTTTTGTAAAAAAATCATATAAATATTTGCTTCCGCGCCCGAATTTTATAATTTTTCATCATATTTTAGCTAAAACAAAATATTGCAACAAAAAATTGCTATTTCAAATGTGGTAGGTATTCTAGAATCCAGTCCATGTAGCTTACAATATACATCGTATTCATTAAGAATAGGTAAAATCTGACTTTATTTTTGTAAAAAATCATATAATTATTTGCTTCCGTGCCCGAATTTTATAATTCTTCATCATATTTTAGCTAAAAGAAAATATTGCAACAAGAAAATTGCTATTTCAAGTGTGATAGGTATTCTAGAATCCAGTCCATATAGCTTACAATATACAAGGTATTCATCAAGAATAGGTAAAATCTGACTTTATTTTTGTAAAAAATCATATAAATATTTGCTTCCGCGCCCGAATTTTATAATTCTTCATCATATTTTAGCTAAAAGTAAACATTGCAACATGAAAATTGCTATCTCAAGAGTGGTAGTTATTCTAGAATCCAGGCCATGTAGCTTGCAATATACCACGTATTCATCAAGAATAAGTAAAATCTGACTATATTTTTGTAAAAAATCATATAAATATTTGCTTCCGCGCCCGAATTTTGTAAATTTTCATCATATTTTAGCTAAAAGAAAACATTGCAACAGGAAAATTGCTATTTCAAGTGTGGTAGGTATTCTAGAATCCAGTCCATGTAGCTTACAATATACAATGTATTCATTAAGAATAGGTAAAATCTGACTTTATTTTTGTAGAAAATCATATAAATATTTGCTTCCGCGCCCGAATTTTATAATTCTTCAACATATTTTAGCTAAAAAAAACATTGCAACAAGAATATTGCTATTTTAAGTGTGGTAGGTATTCTAGAATCCAGCCCATGTAGCTTACAATATACAACGTATTCATCAAGAAAAAGTAAAATCTGACTTTATTTTTGTAAAAAATCATATAAATGTTTGCTCCCGCTCGAATTTTATAATTTTTCATCATATTTTAGCTAAAAGAAAACATTGCAACAAGAAAATTGTTATTTCAAGTGTGGTAGGTATTCTAAAATCCAGCCCATGTAGCTTACAATATACAACGTATTCATCAAGAATAAGTAAAATCTGACTTTATTTTAGTAAAAACTCATATAAATATTTGCTTCCGTGCCCGAATTTTATAATTCTTCATCATATTTTAGCTAAAAGAAAACATTGCAACAAGAAAATTGCTAATTCAAGTGTAGTAGGTATTCTAGAATCCAGCCCATGTAGCTTACAATATACAACGTATTCATCAAGAATAGGTAAAATCTGACTTTATTTTTGTAAAAAATCATATAAATATTTGCTTCCGTGCCCGAATTTTATAATTCTTCATCATATTTTAGCTAAAAGAAAACATTGCAACAAGAAAATTGCTAATTCAAGTGTAGTAGGTATTCTAGAATCCAGCCCATGTAGCTTACAATATACAACGTATTCATCAAGAATAGGTAAAATCTGACTTTATTTTTGTAAAAAATCATATAAATATTTGCTTCCGCGCCCGAATTTTATAATTCTTCATCATATTTTAGCTAAAAGTAAACATTGCAACAAGAAAATTGCTATTTCAAGGGAGGTAGGTATTCTAGAATCTAGCCCATGTAGCTTACAATATACAACGTATTCATCAAGAATAAGTAAAATCTGACTATATTTTTGTAAAAAATCATATAAATATTTGCTTCCGCGCCCGAATTTTATAATTCTTCATCATATTTTAGCTTAAAGAAAACATTGCAACAAGAAAATTGCTATTTCAAGTGTGGTAGGTATTCTAGAATCCAGCCCATGTAGCTTAAAATATACAACGTATTCATCAAGAGTAGGTAAAATCTGAATTTATTTTTGTAAAAAATCATATAAATATTTGCTTCCGCGCCCGAATTTTATAATTCTTTATCATATTTTAGCTAAAAGAAAACATTGCAACAAGAAAATTGCTATTTCAAGTGTGGTAGGTATTCTAGAATCCAGCCCATGTAGCTTACAATATACAACGTATTATTCAAGAATAAGTAAAATCTGACTTTATTTTTTAAAAAATCATATAAATATTTGCTTCCATGCCCGAATTTTATAATTCTTCATCATATTTTAGCTAAAAGAAAACATTGCAACAAGAAAATTGCTAATTCAAGTGTAGTAGGTATTCTAGAATCCAGCCCATGTAGCTTACAATATACAACGTATGCATCAAGAATAGGTAAAATCTGAATTTATTTTGTAAAAACTCATATAAATATTTGCTTCCGCGCCCGAATTTTATAATTTTTCATAATATTTTAACTAAAAGATAACATTGCAACCAGAAAATGGCTATTTTAAGTGTTGTAGGTATTGTAGAATCAAGCCAATGTAGTTTACAATATACAAAGTATTCATCAAGAATAGGTAAAATCTGACTTTTTTTTTAAAAAAACCATATAAATATTTGCTTCCGCGCCCGAATTTTATAATTTTACATCATATTTTACCTAAAAGAAAACATTGCAACAAGAATATTACTATTATAAGTTGAGTAGATATTCTAAAATCCAGCCCATGTAGCTTACAATATACAACGTATTCATCAAGAATAGGTAAAATCTGACCTTATCTTTGTAAAAAATCATATAAAAATTTGCTTCCGCGCCCGAATTTTATAATTCTTCATCATATTTTAGCTAAAAGAAAATATTGCAACATGAAAATTGCTATTTCAAGAGTGGTAGGTATTCTAGAATCCAGCCCATGTAGCTTACAATATACAATGTATTCATTAAAATTACACCCGAAAATTGAATGTTCATTATCTGATTCGTACCACGTTATTGTCACTTTTGAATGTCCAATGCTAAAATTATCCATAGTATAGATCCTAAAGCATGAATATGATTGTTTTAACAAAAATATCCATTTCAAGAATAGGTAAAATCTGACTTTATTTTTGTAATAAATCATATAAATATTTGCTTCCGCGCCTTACTTTTATAATTCTTCCATAAATTAGCTAAAAGAAAACACTGCAACAAGAAAATTGCTATTTCAAGTGTGGTAGGTCTCTTAGAATCCAGCCCATGTAGCTTACAATATACAACGTATTTATCAAGAATATGTAAAGCTGACTTTATTTTTGTAAAAAAAAACATATAAATATTTTCTTCCGCGCCCGAATTTTATTATAATATACAACGTATTCATCAAGAAAAGGTAAAATCTGACTTTATTTTTGTAAAAAATCATATAAATATTTGCTCCCGCTCGAATTTTATAATTTTTCATCATATTTTAGCTAAAAGAAAACATTGCAACAAGAAAATTGTTATTTCAAGTGTGGTAGGTATTCTAGAATCCTGCCCATGTAGCTTACAATATACAACGTATTCATCAAGAATAGGTAAAATCTGACTTTATTTTTGTAAAAAATCATATAAATATTTGCTTCCGTGCCCGAATTTTATAAATCTTCATCATATTTTAGCTAAAAAAAAACATTGCAACAAGAAAATTGCTATTTCAAGTGTTGTAGGGATTGTAGAATCAAGCCAATGTAGCTTACAATATACAAAGTATTCATCAAGAATAGGTAAAATCTGATTTTTTTTTTGTAAATAATCATATAAATATTTGCTTACGCGCTCGAATTTTATAATTCTTCATCATATTTTAGCTAAAAGAAAACATTTCAACAAGAATATTACTATTTCAAGTGGAGTAGATATTATAGAATCCAGCCCATGTAGCTTACAATATACAACGTTTTCATCAAGAATAGGTAAAATCTTACTTTATTTTTGTAAAAAATCATATAAAAATTTGCTTCCGCGCCCGAATTTTATAATTCTTCATCATATTTTAGCTAAAAGAAAATACTGCAACATGAAAATTGCTATTTCAAGAGTGGTAGGTATTCTAGAATCCAGCCCATGTAGCTTACAATATACAACGTATTCATTAAAATGACACCCAAAAATTTAATGTTTATTATCTGATTCGTAACACGTTATGGTCACTTTTGCATATCCAATGCTAAAATTATCCATAGTATAGATCCTAAAGCATGAATATGAATGTTTTAACAAAAATATCCATTTCAAGAATAGGTAAAATCTGACTTTATTTTTGTAATAAATCATATAAATATTTTCTTCTGCGCCTGACTTTTATAATTCTTTCATAATTTAGCTAAAAGAAAACACTACAACAAGAAAATTGCTATTTCAAGTGTAATAGGTCTTTTAGAATCCAGCCCATGTAGCTTACAATATACAACGTATTTATCAAGAATATGTAAAATCTGACTTTATTTTTGTAAAAAAATCATATAAATATTTGCTTCCGCGCCCGAATTTTATAATTTTTCATCATATTTTAGCTAAAACAAAACATTGCAACAAAATATTGCTATTTCAAATGTGGTAGGTATTCTAGAATCCAGTCCATGTAGCTTACAATATACAACGTATTCATTAAGAATAGGTAAAATCTGACTTTATTTTTGTAGAAAATCATATAAATATTTGCTTCCGCGCCCGAATTTTATAATTCTTCAACATATTTTAGCTAAAAAAAAACATTGCAACAAGAATATTGCTATTTTAAGTGTGGTAGGTATTCTAGAATCCAGCCCATGTAGCTTACAATATACAACGTATTCATCAAGAAAAGGTAAAATCTGACTTTATTTTTGTAAAAAATCATATAAATATTTGCTCCCACTCGAATTTTATAATTTTTCATCATATTTTATCTAAAAGAAAACATTGCAACAAGAAAATTGTTATTTCAAGTGTGGCAGGTATTCTAGAATCTAGCCTATGTAGCTTACAATATACAACGTATTCATCAAGAATAGGTAAAATCTGACTTTATTTTTGTAAAAAATCATATAAATATTTGCTTTCGTGCCCGAATTTTATAATTCTTCATCATATTTTAGCTAAAAGAAAACATTGCAACAAGAAAATTGCTATTTCAAGTGTGGTAGGTATTCTAGAATCCAGTCCATGTAGCTTACAATATACAACGTATTCATCAAGAATAGGTAAAATCTGTCTTTATTTTTGTAAAAAATCATATAAATATTTGCTTCCGTGCCCGAATTTTATATTTCTTCATCATATTTTAGCTAAAAGAAAACAATGCAACAAGAAAATTGCTAATTCAAGTGTAGTAGGTATTCTAGAATCCAGCCCATGTAGCTTACAATATACAACGTATTCATTAAAATGACACCCGAAAATTGAATGTTTATTATCTGATTCGTACCACGTTATGGTCACTTTTGCATGTCCAATGCTAAAATTATACATAGTATAGATCCTAAAGCATGAATATGAATGTTTTAACAAAAATATCCATTTCAAGAATAGGTAAAATCTGACTTTATTTTTGTAATAAATCATATAAATATTTTCTTCTGCGCCTGACTTTTATAATTCTTCCATAATTTAGCTAAAAGAAAACACTACAACAAGAAAATTGCTATTTCAAGTGTAGTAGGTCTTTTAGAATCCAGCCCATGTAGCTTACAATATACAACGTATTTATCAAGAATATGTAAAATCTGACTTTATTTTTGTAAAAAAATCATATAAATATTTGCTTCCGCGCCCGAATTTTATAATTTTCATCATATTTTAGCTAAAACAAAACATTGCAACAAAAAATTGCTATTTCAAATGTGGTAAGTATTCTAGAATCCAGTCCATGTAGCTTACAATATACATCGTATTCATTAAGAATAGGTAAAATCTGACTTTATTTTTGTAAAAAATCATATAATTATTTGCTTCCGCGCCCGAATTTTATAATTCTTCAACATATTTTAGCTAAAAAAAACATTGCAACAAGAAAATTGCTATTTCAAGTGTGGTAGGTATTCTAGAATCCAGCCCATGTAGCTTATAATATACAACGTATTCATCAAGAAAAGGTAAAATATGACTTTATTTTTGTAAAAAATCATATAAATATTTGCTCCCGCTCGAATTTTATAATTCTTCATCATATTTTAGCTAAAAGAAAACATTGCAACAAAAAAATTGTTATTTCAAGTGTGGTAGGTATTCTAGAATCCAGCCCATGTAGCTTACAATATACAACGTATTCATCAAGAATAGGTAAAATCTGACTTTATTTTTGTGAAAGATCGTATAAATATTTGCTTCCGCGCCCGAATTTTATAATTATTCATCGTATTTTAGCTAAAAGAAAACATTGCAACAAGAAAATTGTTATTTCAAGTGTGTTAGGTATTCTAGAATCCAGCCCATGTAGCTTACAATATACAACGTATTCATCAAGAAAAGGTAAATTCTGACTTTTTTTTGTAAAAAATTATATAAATATTTGCTTCTGCGCCCGAATTTTATAATTTTTCATCATATTTTAGCTAAAAGAAAACATTGCAACAATAAAATTGCTATTTAAAGTGTGGTAGATATTTTAGAATCCAGCCCATGTAGCTTACAATATACAAGGTATTCATCAAGAATAGGTAAAATCTGACTTTATTTTTGTAAAAAATCATATAAATATTTGCTTCCGCGCCCGAATTTTATAATTCTTCATCATATTTTAGCTAAAAGTAAACATTGCAACATGAAAATTGCTATCTCAAGAGTGGTAGTTATTCTAGAATCCAGGCCATGTAGCTTGCAATATACGACGTATTCATTAAAATGACACCCGAAAATTTAATGTTTATTATCTGATTGGTACCACGTTATGGTCACTTTTGCATGTCCAATGCTAATATTATTCATAGTATAGATCCTAAAGCATGAATATGAATGTTTTAACAAAAATATCCATTTCAAGAATAGGTAAAATCTGACTTTATTTTTGTAAAAAATCATATAAATATATGCTTCCGCGCCCAAATTTTATAATTTTTCATCATATTTAAGCTAAAAGATAACATTGCAACAAGAAAATTGCTATTTCAAGGGAGGTAGGTATTCTAGAATCTAGCCTATGTAGCTTACAATATACAACGTATTCATCAAGAATAAGTAAAATCTGACTATATTTTTGTAAAAAATAATATAAATATTTGCTTCCGCGCCCGAATTTTGTAAATTTTCATTATATTTTAGCTAAAAGAAAACATTGCAACAAGAAAATTGCTATTTCAAGTGTGGTAGGTATTCTAGAATCCAGCCTATGTAGCTTACAATATACAGGGTATTCATCAAGAATAGGTAAAATCTGACTTTATTTTTACAAAAATTTATATAAATATTTGCTTCCGCGCCCGAATTTTATAATTCTTCTTCATATTTTAGCTAAAAGAAAACATTGCAACATAAAAATTGCTATTTCAAGTGAGGTAGGTATTCTAGAATCCAGGCCATGTAGCTTACAATATATAACGTATTCATTAAAATTACACCCAAAAATAGAATGTTTATTATCTGATTAGTACCAATGCTAAAATTATTTATAGTATAGATCCTAAAGCATGAATATGAATGTTTTAACAAAAATATCCATTTCAAGAATAGGTAAAATCTGACTTTATTTTTGTAGAAAATCATATAAATATTTGTTTCCCCGCCCGAATTTTATAATTCTTTATCATATTTTAGCTAAAAGAAAACATTGCAACAAGAAAATTGCTAATTCAAGTGTGGCAGGTAGCTTACAATATACAACGTATTCATCAAGAATAGGTAAAATCTGATTTTTTTTTGTAAAAACTCATATAAATATTTGCTTCCGCGCCCGAATTTTATAATTCTTCATCATATTTTAACTAAAAGAAAACATTGCAACAAGAAAATTGCTATTTCAAGTGTTGTAGGTATTATAGAATCAAGCCCATGTAGCTTACAATATACAAAGTATTCATCAAGATTAGGTGAAATCTGAATTTTTTTGTAAAAAATCATATAAATATTTGTTTCCGCGCCCGAATTTTATAATTCTTCATCATATTTTAACTAAAAGAAAACATTGCAACAAGAAAATTGCTATTTCTAGTGTGGTAGTATTCTAGAATTCAGCCCATGTAGCTTACAATATACAACTTATTCATCAAGAATACGTGAAATCTGACCTTATTTTTGTAAAAAATCATATAAAAATTTGCTTCCGCGCCCGAATTTTATTATTCTTCATCATATTTTAACTAAAAGAAAACATTGCAAGAAGAAAATTGCTATTTCTAGTGTGGTAGGTATTCTAGAATTCAGCCTATGTAGCTTACAATATACAACGTATTCATCAAGATTAGGTAAAATCTGACTTTATTTTTGTAAAAAATCATATAAATATTTGCTTCCGCGCCCGAATTTTATAATTCTTCATCATATTTTAGGTAAAAGAAAACATTGCAACAAAAAAATTGCTATTTTAAGTGTGGTAAGTATTCTAGATTCCAGCCCATGTAGCTTGCAATATACAACGTATTCATCAAGAATAGGTAAAATCTGACTTTAGTTTTGTAAAAAATCATATAAATATTTGCTTCCGCGCAAAATAAATATACATTTATTCAGCATGTCCCATTATACATTACATGCTTACAATCTACACATTTTACAATTTAACAATTTAATAGGTACATTGTTATCACATTTTACTTGTTTGTTTCGTTTACATTAATTTCTTTTAGAAATAATTTTAATTATTTACATTTTTATATTATTTGTACATACATACACATTTAACAATTTAACAATTTAAAAGGTACATTATTATCACATTTTACTTGTTTGTTTCGCTTACATTAATATCTTTTAGAAATAATTTTAATTATTTACATTTTTATATTATTTGTACATACATACACATTTAACAATTTAACAGTTTAATAGGTACATTGTTATCACATTTTACTTGTTTGTTTCGTTTACATTAATATCTAATAGAAATAATTTTAATTATATTTACATTTTTATATTATTTGTACATACATACACATTTAACAATTTAACAATTTAAGAGGTACATTGTTATCACATTTTTACTTGTTTGTTTCGTTTACATTAATATCTCATAGAATTAATTTTTTTTTGATTATATTTTCATTTTTATGCAGTTATATTATTTGTACATATTATTATTATTATTATTATTATTATTATTTTTAATGAAGCTAATTAAATAGTTGTAAATTAACATTAACAGATTTGTTGTTTGTGATCACATTTTAATTTTCTAGTAAAAGTTTGAAGTCTATTTGTTGCACGAAAGTGACGAAGAGTGATGTAAAAGTTTGTATTAATTCCCTTTCTTGTACTGGCCACCTTCCACTGGTTTTCTGAATGTTTT
This sequence comes from Stenolophus ochropezus, assembly GCA_035578165.1. Lineage (NCBI taxonomy): Eukaryota > Metazoa > Arthropoda > Insecta > Coleoptera > Carabidae > Stenolophus > Stenolophus ochropezus. The sequence goes on along the minus strand of JAQOWZ010000102.1, from coordinate 198,679 downwards.
CGATCAATGTTTTTCTTGCCGACTTAAGTATCGTACAGTCATAGATTAAATGTTTCACAGTTTGATTTCCCGCCACACATTTGCACTCTTCACTGTCTGTTATTTTAAACCTGTAGTAGTAATTTTTTATTTTTCCATGACCACTTAGTATAGTTGTCATTTTAGGGCAATATATTAACTTTGTATTTATCCTATCGTGAACACTGGGAAAGAATAGCTTTGTTGTAGCACCATTCACGCTATTTAGCCATTCACTTTGCCACTTTTCAACACTGTGCTCTTCCTCCTCTCGTCTCACTGTTCGTTTTCTTACTCTCTCTTCTTCTCCGCTTACTTCTGGACTTTCTTCTGCCATAGTCTTTAATTTTTCATATATTCTTGCTATTTCTTCTAGTTTTATTACTATTGGCGTGTTTCCTGTCAATATGCATGATGCTTCATGCGATATTGTTCGATAGCCTTTTAGAATTTTTATGTTCATAAGTCGCTGGACTCTGTTTCCATACAGGTACTGCGTAAGACAAGACTGGTATAACGGCTCCTTTGTAGATAATATCTAATGCATCTTGTCCAATGCCCCAGGATATTTTTGCTGATCTGGATAGCTTGTGAATTAATACGCTACATTTTTCTGTTATATACTTTATGTGATTGTCGAATTGGAATCCATTATCTATAATAATCCCTAGGTATTTAATTTCTTTTACCTGTTTTAGTATTTCATAATTTAAAAATATTGTAACGTCCTTGTTTCTTTGCGCTGCAGCTCTAGATACTAGCATTACTTGCGATTTATTATCGTTAAACGTTATTTTATTATTGATAGCCCAGTTTGTTACTTTTTGAAGTTCAATGTTTGCATTGTTTTCTGTTTGAAGCACTGTCTTGCCGCTTGTTAAGATGATCAAGTCGTCTGCAAATGCTATCGCTTTAGTTGAACTTGAGAAATTTAAGTTTAGAAGCGAGTTATATTGCAAGTTCCAAAATCCTGGGCCACTGCACGAACCTTGTGGGCATCCACGGTTCGTGTGTGTGTATGTGTGTGTATGTGTGTGTATGTGTGTGTATGTGTGTGTATGTGTGTGTATGTTTGTGTATGTGTGTGTATGTGTGTGTATGTGTGTGTATGTGTGTGTATGTGTGTGTATGTGTGTGTATGTGTGTGTATGTGTGTGTATGTGTGTGTATGTGTGTGTATGTGTGTGTATGTGTGTGTATGTGTGTGTATGTGTGTGTATGTGTGTGTATGTGTGTGTATGTGTGTGTATGTGTGTGTATGTGTGTGTATGTGTGTGTATGTGTGTGTATGTGTGTGTATGTGTGTGTATGTGTGTGTATGTGTGTGTATGTGTGTGTATGTGTGTGTATGTGTGTGTATGTGTGTATGTGTGTGTATGTGTGTGTATGTGTGTGTATGTGTGTGTATGTGTGTGTATGTGTGTGTATGTGTGTGTATGTGTGTGTATGTGTGTGTATATGTGTGTATGTGTGTGTATGTGTGTGTATGTGTGTGTATGTGTGTGTATGTGTGTGTATGTGTGTGTATGTGTGTGTATGTGTGTGTATGTGTGTGTATGTGTGTGTATGTGTGTATGTATGTGTATGTGTGTGTATGTGTGTGTATGTGTGTGTATGTGTGTGTATGTGTGTGTATGTGTGTGTATGTGTGGGTATGTGTGTGTATGTGTGTGTATGTGTGTGTATGTGTGTGTATGTGTGTGTATGTGTGTGTATGTGTGTGTATGTGTGTGTATGTGTGTGTATGTGTGTGTATGTGTGTGTATGTGTGTGTATGTGTGTGTATGTGTGTGTATGTGTGTGTATGTGTGTGTATGTGTGTGTATGTGTGTGTATGTGTGTGTATGTGTGTGTATGTGTGTGTATGTGTGTGTATGTGTGTGTATGTGTGTGTATGTGTGTGTATGTGTGTGTATGTGTGTGTATGTGTGTGTATGTGTGTGTATGTGTGTGTATGTGTGTGTATGTGTGTGTATGTGTGTGTATGTGTGTGTATGTGTGTGTGTGTGTGTGTGTGTGT
>JAQOWZ010000102.1:125052-196618 GCA_035578165.1 Stenolophus ochropezus | reverse complement strand
GTGTGTGTGTGTGTGTGTGTGTGTGCGTGTGTGTGTGTGTCTGTAATTAGTATGTAGTGGGGACTTTTTTTGTTCGAATCCAGTCTTAGTGAGGACGTGTGTATCTTAGTGGGGTCTCACATTAAGGACTCCACTAATTTTTTTATATTTATTTATTTATTTAATTTAATTAAATATTACCACACATGTTATACATAGTAAACTTCTATATTATCGAATCAAGTATTTCATTATAAAAAATTGCCCTTAATGTTTACATACATCATGTTAATAATGTGTATATCACTTATGAGGACGGTCTTCATTACTGCTTGTTATTACAAAAATTTGTGTAAGCTGTAAAAGGTTTGTAACCTAAATAGTGTGAAAATGTTTTCTCTGTGTAAACGTTAAGTGGCGTGCAAAACAGGTCTTCACTATTTTTTACACAAATATATTTTCTTATAAGGTTGGTATTGATTTCAAACAAGAATTAGAACGAACATCCATCATTTGATTTAAAAGGTGGCAGGGGGTGCTGGCGGGGGTTTTCAAAATTTCCTCATGAAAAAAATAAATAAATTAAACAAATCTGAAAATATTAGTATAATTTTATTACAATGTTCAATATGCTACCGCACAGGTCCGTACGTAGAATATTTTTATCAATTTTACTGAAACCTAAGCAAAATACTTCTTATGATATTTTTATAAAACCAAAATTTAAGTACTTTAGACATAATGATAGAGTTATCTTTATATTATCGTAAAAGCAACGGCTATTTTGAGTTCAGATACTCGCTTTAAATTATACATTTCAGCTCGCTAGTCCATCAGTTAATATCATTGTACCCTACCAACAACGAGCTCTTCTTCAGAGAGGTGCTTTACCTTACTGAATTGTTACTGGATTTTGCTGACTGGATATTTTAAATTAAGATATTTGCTTTAAACTAAACATTTTAGTTAACAAGTTCCTAATTTCATATTATACTCTACAAACAACGAGCTCTACTTCAGAGAGGTCCTTTATCCTGCTGAATTGTTACTAGATTTTGATAACTGGTTAATTTAAATTAAAATATTTACTGCAAACTAAACATTGGACCTCGCAAGTCCCTACATTAATATTGTACTCTACCAACAACGAGCTGTTCTTCCAAAAGGTTATTTACCCTAGTAAATTGTTACTAGATTTTGCGTACAGGCTCATTTAAATTCAGATACTCGCTTCAAAATAAACAATTAAGCTCGCAAGTCTATCAGTTAATATCATTTTACCCTAACAACAACGAGCTTTCCTTCAACAAGTGGCGCAATTATAAATACTCGGTTAGCAAGGATATAATAAATATAGTTAGAGTAAAGTAACTCTCTAGAGAGGTCTACGTCTTTCATATGCAGGTGCTTGATGTACTCGGTAATAATAAGCCCCTGGCGAAATTATAAATACTCGGTCAACAAGAATATATTAAATATCAATAGAGTAAAATAACTTTCTGTAGAGGTCTACGTCTTTAATAGGCGTATGCTTGATGTACTAGATGATAGTTAGCTCGAATATGAAATTTAAAGCAAGTGGCGCAATTATCTATGAATACTCGGTCAGTAAGTATTTGTTAAATATCTGCAGAGTAAAGTAACTCTCTGGAGAGGTCTACGTCTTCCATATGCGGGTACTCAATGTATGTATTATAGTAAGCTCAGATATGAAATTTAAAGCACGTGGCGCAATAAATACTCAGTCAGCAAGGATTTGTTCAATATCTGCAGAGTAAAGTATCTCTCTGGAAGAGGACATCATATTGATACTTTACAAAATAATGTCGCACCTAAATTGGAGAGAAAATATTAAATTTGAATCGATTCCATCTATAAGTGAATATCTGAATTTAAAATGGACAGTCTGCAAAATCTAGTAATAATTCATTAGAGTAAAGTACCTTTCTGAAGAAGAGGTGGTTGTTGATTGGGTACAACGATATTAACTTATAGACTAGCGATTTTAAATGTTTAATTTGAAGCGAATTACTTAATTTAAAATAGCAAGGCAGAAAAATTGAGAAAATAATTCACTAGAGTAAAGTACCTCTTTGAAGAAGAGCTCGTTGTTTGTTAGGTACAATGATATTAATTTTGTGACTAGCGAGCTTAAATGTTCTATTTGAAGGAAAAGTTTTAGTTTACTATAGCCAGTCAGCAAAATCAAGTAATAATACACAAGAGTAAAGACCTCTCTGAAGGAGAGCTCGTTACTTTTACGGTACTGTAAAGATAACTCGATTTTTTGTGAGTTTCATTATTCAATTCGAAGGTAAAATAACAATTCTAAATACCTAGTCAACAACTTTTTTGCCGGTCAGTAAAATAGATTTACCCCTTTGATGATGTCATAAGGGGTCTGCCTAATTTACTGACCAAAAAAAAAAGTGCTGACTGGCTACGTAGAGTAATAGTAGCCTATTAAAATTTCATATCCTAGTATACCATCACCTAGTACACCTTGACTGTACATATGAACATGGTAGACTTCTTCAGAGAGGTACTTTACTCTAGTGAATTTGATTAAATTCTTGCTGACTGAACATCTGGGATAATGTTAGCTTATTGAAATTTTATATCCTAGCCTATCATAACCTAGTACACCTTTTCTATACGTATGAACGTGGTGGACTTCTCCAGAGAGGAACTTTACTCTTGTGAAATTAATATTCTTGCTGACTGGCTATCTATGGTAACGTTAGCTCATTGAAATTTCATATCCTAGCCTATCATCACCTAGTACACCTTTTCTGTACGTATGAACGTGGTGGACTTCTCCAAAGAGGAACTTTACTCTCGTGAAATGTGAACTCTTCCTGACTGGCTATCTAGAGTATCGTTAGCTCATTGATATTTCATATCCTAGCCTATCATCACCTAGTACAGCTTGTCTGTACGTATAAACGTGGTAGACTTCTCCAGAGAGGAACTTTACTCTTGTAAAATTTAAATTCTTGCTGACTGGCTATCTAGAGTTACGTTAGCTCATTGAAATTTCATATCCTAGCTTATCATCACCTAATACAACTTGTCTGTTCGTATGAACGTGGTGGACTTCTTCAGAGACGAACTTTACTCTTGTGAAATTAATATTCTTGCTGACTAGCTATGTATGGTAACGTTAGCTCATTTAAATTTCATATCCTAGCCTTTCATCACCTAGTACACCTTGCCTGTTCGTATGTACGTGGTAGACTTCTTCAGAGAGAAACTTTACTCTTGTGAAATTAATATTCTTGCTGACTGGCTATCTATGGTAACGTTAGCTCAGTGAAATTTCATATCCTAGTCTATCATCACCTAGTACACCTTGTCTGTTCGTATGAACGTGGTAGACGTCTTCAGAGAGAAACTTTACTCTTGTGAAACTAATATTCTTGCTGACTGGCTATCTATGGTAACGTTAGCTCATTGAAATTTCATTTCCTAGCCTATCATCACCTAGTACACCTTGTCTGTTCGTATGAACGTGGTAGACTTCTTCAGAGAGAAACTTTACTCTTGTGAAACTAATATTCTTGCTGACTGGCTATCTATGGTAACGTTAGCTCATTGAAATTTCATTTCCTAGCATATCATCACCTGGTACACCTTGTCTGTTCGTATGAATGTGGTAGATTTCTTCAGAGAGAAACTTTACTCTTACAGTCAGGAAGAATTTAAATTTCACGAGAGTAAAGCTCCTCTCTGGAGATGTCCACCACGTTCATACGTACAGACAAGGTGTACTAGATGATGGTAGGCTAGGATATGAAATTTCAATGAGCTTATGTAACTCTAGATAGCCAGTCAGGAAGAATTTAAATTTCACGAGAGTAAAGTTCCTCTCTGGAGAAGTCTACCATGTTCATACGTACAGACAAGGTGTACTAGGTTATAGTAGGCTAGGATATGAAATTTCAATGAGCTAACGTTACTGTAGATGGTCAGTCAGCAAGAATTTAAATTTCACGAGAGTAAAATTTCTCTCTGGAAAAGTCTACCATGTTCATACGTACAGACAAGGTGTACTAGGTAATGGTAGGTTAGGATATGCAATTTCAATGAGCTAACGTAACTCTAGATAGCCAGTCAGCAAGAATATATATCTCACAAAAGTAAAGTTTCTCTCTGGAGAAGTCTTCCACGTTCATACGTACAGACAAGGTGTACTATGTGATAGTAGGCTAGAATATGAAATTTCAATGAGCTAACTTCACTATAGATAGTCAGTCAGCATTTTTTTTTCTGGTCAGCAAATTAGATTTACCCTGCCATAAGTACGTAATTATACATATTTTTAATTGCTAAAGACAAACATTAACAATGGGAAAATACTCTTAAAGTATCTGTTAATTGCAGTAACATTACCTACTTATTATGACTTAAAAAATACTTATATTTGCAAAAAAATACTTGTATTTAAACGTACACTACTGTTTAATCACTAAAAGTCATTTTTAATTAACTAATAAGAATAAGTTAATGCAAATTCAAATAACAGCGCCCTACATTAACGACATTACTAGTTAATTATTTATCCGTAAAGATGTTACTAGTAGTTGTAGTTCAGCAAGCGGCCGTAAGATGTAAGTATTAAGTTATATATATTTTTATTTAGTTTTGCATGCAAATAAACAGAAACATATAACTTTTAAATTTATGTATTCTGTGTAATTATGAATATTTTTACTATAATATTATGGAAGTTAAAAGTTTGGTACCATTGACAAGTAACATTATGTAGATTCTTTTTAAATTGTTCTTATGTATTGTTAAATTTATGTGTAATTTTACTAAAAAATATATTTTTTATGTTAAGACATTATATTATTATAATTAGTGCAATTTTATGGTTTCTTACTATTTACGATTTACAAAATACAAATTGTAAAATCTTGGTAACATGTTGTCATAATCCTAGACTTTTTTTGTGAAATTTTACTATAAAAATTAATTTTTTAGTTAAAACTATCATATGTCCATTGTAAATACTATAATATAATATCCAGCAAGAGGAGAAAGGTAATCAATGCTTATTTACATAGATTTTTGATTAATAACTTTTATTTGACAGGTTAGGTTATCATCATTTAAACAATATATAGAGTGATTCAGACCACGAAATCAGTAATCAACAATTGTTTTAGTCATATTTATGCTGGATTAAGCATCAGAAATTAAGTTCATCGAGAGAAACATTGTTTATGTACACCCAGCAACAATGAGATAAATGTAAGGTGTTGGATCAAGAATTTATTATAGTATATACTTACTGATATTATGTTAAACTACATATATTTATTGTAAACATTGATATTTTTTATAAAAACATTTAGTTTGCTATTCTTAAAGTAAACAAAATGAATTGTTGTTACATATACACATAGTACCTTGTTATAACCATTTATTTATAAATATATAATACATTTCATGAAAATATTTGTAATAATATAGTCAATTTTATGTGCTCTCAAATCTATGTTACGTTATTTTGTACCAAAACACGTATACACAGCTACCTGTAGCAACAAACGGAGTAACAACACGTTCTTTTATTGCTAATTTATCATCATACACATCCTATCTGAAATCTGGTAGTAATACACTTTAGTTTTGTTTAACACTTCCTCTTGAGTCGTAAAATTCACATGCATCAACATATATCCTCAATACATTGCAACAAACACCTTAATTGTTGTCTCCTATAGTGTCTCCACTAGTATTGTTGTCTGGACTTGTTCTGAAACAATAAAACTGTGTAACTTCTTCCAATCCTTCCGGCTAACCTCAACACATATTTGCATTATTTATACTCTTAGCCAATATCCACATTTAATTGTATTTACTACTTTTATTGTTGCAGTTTAAATATGATATGTTGTCCTAAAAAATATTTTTTGTTACTAAAATCAGACTGACAGATCAAATGATATATGGATTTGTAATCTAGATTTTGTAATGGAAACAGTTTCATTTTTTATGCCATTTAAATATTATATATTTACCTGAAAAATATTTACACCTAATAAGTATGTTTAAAAGTATAAAGTTCTTGTTATATTAAATATACGCTAAGTTAATCAAAAACATTAATTATTTAATGCTCCTCGAGACATCTTACGGTAGAATGTTGAACTAGAACAAAATATAATATTAAAATGACATTTCAATGTATTATATGTTATTATAAATTGTTATTAAATAATTACAAGTATTTTTAAAGAAATAAAAGTATTCTAGACATATTATTAAGTATTTTGTGTAAATATGAGTGATTTATGCAATAATAAGTAAATAAACATTACAAAAATGACTTTGAGGTTAGCTCAAGAGGATTTGTTAAAAGGTAAATGGCTATATATATATTCATAATTAGGAATCTTGTAAATGTTTCTAATATTGTTTGTTATAGACAAATGTCCGAAGCTTGCTGCTGGTCAGGAACAACAAAGGAAAACACCACACGGTGAACGTGTTCATCGAGCTATTTGGGCATCTTAAAATTGTTGCTATTGTAATAGAACTCTATAACAAATAAATATGTGTGTACTTATATGTAATACGTAGTAAACATGTATAATTAATATGTATTAATAATTTATGCTAAATAAAGGAATATTGTAGTCTTTTTTTTTTAAAGAACTATTTGACCAATAACAGGAACTGTACACAATACTTCAAGTATAGTTTGTATTTCGTGCTCGTGTGGCCAATTTCTGGGCCCGTGAGAAAAAGACATATTTTGCTCACTTGTACTAAAAATAGCTATTTTAGTACAAGTGAGCAAAATATGTCTTTTTTTTACGGGTCCAGAAATTGGTCACACGAGCGAAGCGAGTGTGTCAACTGGACAAGTGGGAAAATTTATCAATTTAAATGAATTTTCACCTTGTCCTATGGGTGACGCTATTGTTTGTTGTACATGAAAAGATTTGTTAGTTATTTAAAATATTTCCAAAGCGGCACTCGAACCAGTTTGGGAAATAAATAGAAATAAATGAATACTTCCTATCTGGGACTTTATGATTTTTTTTCTCACCCTTCTACGGGGGGAGTTACTATGTGTTAAACCTGAAAACATTTGTTGTAATGTATATTATTTATTTATAACAATTTCAAAGCGGCACATGAAACAGTTTAGAAAATAAATAAGAACATATGTTGAATTTCTGAAGTTATGTATTTGTTTTAATTTTATCTTATGTAACGTCAATATCATAAAGCTAATTGTTTTTTGTATGCTGTGGCTCACAGAATTATTTGTTAAGTTTTCTATCAGAAAATTTTAAATTAGAGTACTTTGTAAATTAAATAAAAACAAAATGTATTTTTTTATAGTTCTTTATTGTACAAGTTATTTGAGGTAGCTCGTATCATTGGTACACACTGTATAAGAGTAAAAAAATGCTCATCAACTAGAATATGCTACAATGAAACAGGAAATATTGCGTCTGTTTCATTGTAAGATTTTTCAAACAAAAATCATATTGTGGTACTGTAATTACAAAATTTTAAAATAAGTGTAGTAGTTAGAGACAACGACGACTAGTTACTTTATGATTTTTTCATTTTTTGAATTTGATTATGACACCAATTCTTTATATGTTGCCAAGTACGATTTTTTAATATTTCGGGTTCATTATTTTTACAGTCGGTACATGGACGCATTCCTGGTACAACACAATTTTTTATGAAAGTGTTTAAATGTTTCATCACCGCTTTCTGCTCCTCTTTAGTCCATGGGTTCCTGGAAGCAATTGATTTTTTTGTATTAGATTTTTTATTATCTTGTGCTTCATGGGTAAATGCATTGGTTTGTTCTTCTGTTTCCTCAAAGTTAATATTAATATCGTCCAAATTTTTACCATGGTGCTCCCCAATATTTCCTTTCTCGAAAGTTAATAAGAGTTTACTTATTTTAGCTAAATGTATTGCATTGTCTGGCAAACGATAAAAATTTCTATGTACTTTTATATCGTGTCCTAAATAATTCGCAACATAATCCATTTGGTTATTGCTCAAATTCAAAATTTGACAAGCTGTAGCTACATGTTTGCGTAAATTAGTCGAAGTTAAATTTTCTGGTTTACGTGCTCTGCAACTATTGGCTACGTAACTGAAAATCAAAGAAAAAAATAATGTTACATTCGTATTTTAAATTAATAACCTTACTTGAGAGCATCTGATCCTCGTAAAACGCTGTCTTCTTGGCGGCCAAATACATACGGATTGTTACGATGCACGCCAGCCTCTTCACGGTATTTTAAAAGTATCGCTATTCTAGTAACGTCTTCAGTCGATAACAAAATTGGAACTTTACGACCACGTTTTCCCTTTACTTCAATATGAACGAAATTCTTTGCGATTGCTTTTTCTACAACTGTTAGGCACTTATATACTCTTCTTCGATTAAATAAAATAATTTTTGATAGTAATACTTTACAAAATTGATTCCATGTAGCATACGTATACGTATTATTAAGACTTTCTTCACATTTTATGAGCTTTTCATTTATGTATTTATTTAGTAAAATTATGTCCTCCGATAGAGGTAACAAATCAGGCTTATTCCATTTTGCTTCATATAAAGTTGATAAAGCATTTTTAGTGATTTCTAAACTCCAGTCCAAATCAAAAATTTTATTAAAATTTTTTACTTGTTTTTGCTTTTTAACATTTCCACTTTTTATATAGTCCCCAAGTAATATGCTAGAACAATATTTAAGAGAATGTCCCAATTTTTTAGCTAAAGAAGGTATTTTAAATTTTCCTGTTGATCTATCAAATCCTGTAAGATCATGAACTGCTTTTATCAACAATTCAAAATATTTGGGATGAAAGATATCTTTTAATGACAAAAGTTTAGGGTTTTTATTTCTTAATTCTATTACAAGGCGACTCAGTTCCCGCATTTTTGTTGATATGAAACCGTATAAGTTTTTTTCGTGGCCATGTTTTAAAAACAATTTCGCTCCATATTTTAAAATTAACTCGTCTCTTTTTGCTTCCTCTGTGATTTTATCAATTTTCATTTTACACAATACTGTTTCATTTAGTGTGGCACTTGTGCACTTAGGTATGGAGGTAATAATTTTACTATGAGCTTGTACTCTGCTCCATTTTAATCGTGCTTTAGCTTCAGACTTGCTTTTACATTTAGCCACATGTCTATACAATAGTTTTCTACTAAATGTAGCTAAACAATGCTCACAAGGTAAGTATTCAAGAGCTTTTACTTCTTTTTTAGCTGGACGTCTTTTAACAATGAAATACTTCGTACCTGTTTCGTAGTGATAATTATATATAAAATTTCCTTTATTTCGAATTTTTTCTATTAAGTGTCTCCTTTCTTTGCTATTGGGAGGCAACTTCATAAATTTTATAACTTCTATTTCATCGGCATGACAATTTTCAAGATGTCGTGGCAATTTTATTATCAATTTCATGCAATACTTGCAACATTGTCTTTTATCAGATTTTTTTCCCATGCTTGGTGCAACCTTAATAGCGTCTGCAAATTTTCTTGTTTCTGCTGAAGTATGACCATCTTGACCTACAAATAAAACATGATAAAACACACCTCATTAGATTAAATGTCAACTGCTAACGAAACCATATCAGAAAAATAAGTGTCTCAAGACGGTACAATTTTAACGTACCAATATTAAACTCAGACATCAATAAAATCGGTATAAAATATAACAATAATAGAATAGTTGTCAATATGTTATGGTCGTTACAGCATATTTATTTGGTTTAAATATTCTACAGTATATTACATCAGAGATTTCGTCAAATCCTTGTCAAAAATTATCAGCAATGTCAAGTCACTATAGTTATATTACTTTTGAAAGTACGGATATCTAGTTATTACCTATTTCTTCATCGCTGGGAATAAATTCCGAATCCGACTGATCATATGGTGTGACTTCGAATTCTGGAAGCTCGTCTGTATCAATTATTGATGTGACAGTTTTATTTTTAATTTCTACCTCGCTGGGTTTTATTTTCAAACCTGAGTCTTCGCCTGATTTGGATAGCGGAAATACGTCTGCATCAAATGCATTTGATGTGCAATTTTCATAGCGATCTTCTAGAGAAATATTGTAATTATATTTAATAATAGAATATATTATAATTGTAGAATTAAAAATGTGTTTTATTATAGAGGAATAGAATATATTAATGGAAAGGAAGGAATAAATTGTTGACGTAAAACTTTCTACAGACACTTTTTTAAGAGGAATTTTCAGAGATGCTCAAAATTTTTATAGCTCGTACACTATTTGAGAAATTCATACTAATTTTTAATTTTCATATGGTACTGAAAGTTATTCTTAGTTCTATTAAATAGTTTTTTTTCTTTTTTGAATAATATAAAGCAAATCTACAATAAAATGAAAATTAACTGAGAAATTACAAAAAATGATTTTATTCATTTCGGTCAAGTGTGCTTTGTAAATAAATTTAAGATATTTTTGTTTCAAACAAAATTTTCACTGTTTAATTCAATTAGTGTTAATTTTACTGAGATAAGGCAATAATTCAAATTAAATCTTTACCTATTTCTTCCTCGCTGGGAATATATTCTGAGCCTGAGTCTTCATATGGTTCGCCTTTGTATTCTGAACATTCGTCAGCATCAAATTCAATTGATTCGCAATTTAGATATTCATTTTCACAGCGATCATCTGCAAACAAATTGTAAATTATATTTATTTATACGAGTAGAACATAGTATAATTGTTCAACGGAAAATGTGTTTAATTATAGAAGAACAAAATTTTGATTTGCACTTTCCAGTTCTGCTTGAAACGATACTAATTTTTATTACTTAAAGTGTAAAAGCTAAACCGTATTAATTGTATTGTTGTAGTAAAAACATCATATTTTCTTACTCATTTCTTTCTCTCTAGGAATAAAATTCAAACCTGCGTTTTCATATTGTTCGGCTTCGGATACCAGAAACTCTTCTGTATCAATCGATGTGTCAATTTTACTTTTAACTTTTTCCTCGCAGGGATATAATTTCGAACCTAAATTTTTGTCTGATGCAGATAATGTAAATTCGTCTACATCAAATGAATTTGATTTGCCACTTCGATATTTATTTTCACATCGATCTTCTGGAATATATTGTAAATTATATTTATTTATAAAACATGTTATAAGATATTAAATATTTATATAAAATTTACCAGGATCATCTGCAGCATTAAAGTGAAGCAAACGACGACACTTTGATAGTTTGATTTCCTTAGTTTTTTTATCTGGAGGAATGTTAATGGTGAACATTTGACAATTCTTACGTACTGAATGTTCTGGAACTTCCAGGGTTGAATTTAAAACCACTGGTGTTAAACCTAAAATATTAATAAAAATGTGATGTGTTGTTTTTAATTTAACAAGTGCTATATTTACATATCCTTGGTGTAAATGGCGTTAATTCGCTTCTTTGTTCCTTTTCTGGAGTAACAAGTTTTGGGAATTTCGATGTCGTTTTCATATCTATAATAATAATTAATCACAATTCTGTAATAACGATATCCACAAAAAATAGTTTGTTGTTAAGTGTTGTACGTTATTTTCAAATATTAATACTATTTTTTTTCCGCTTAATAGATTGTATTTTTTTCTAATTACAAAAATATAAATATTTTACATTGTTGCATTACAATTTTTTTTAGGATTGATGAAATATTTGCTTTTGGATCGCGGTAAAATTACAACAATGATATTAACTTTTGGTGCTATGTTTTATTTTACATTTATTATTCTTCTCTTATGTAATAAAAATAATTACTTTTAGATAGCTGATGATAGTAGATTTTACAGCTAAAACTTCCAATAAAACGAAACGACAAAAGTTTATATGATTGTTGTAATATTACCACGATCCTGAAATTCAATTTCTCATAAATACTGTTCCTGGACCTTCAACTAAAATAAAGCAATTTTGTTTCATCTGAAGTACGTAGTACGTTCCAAAACCCTGCTATGACTTACTCCAGAATAGTTTAGAATTACACTATTTGGCGCCAAAGTTCGTTTGTACGCTCCTATTTTACAGACTACGAAGAGTATAGTCCTTGAGTAAAATAATTAGTTTCTGAACAATCCAGTTTCCACTGGAGGTATACTCAAAAGTTTAATGGAAGAATCTAATTTGCTGACCCAAAAAAAGTGCTGACTGGGTATGTAAAGTTGAGCAATGATCTTGAAATTATAAGATATACCATCCTATCATCTACTCTATTATCCAAGTACATTTGAAAGTCGTAGACACCTTCAGAGATGTATTTCACTCTAGTGAACTTTAACATATCCTTGCTGACCAAATATTTATAATTGCGCCACTTGCTTTAAATTTTATATCCGAGCTTACTATCACCTAGTACATCGAGCACTCGCATATGAAAGCCGTAGACCTCTACAGAGAGTTACTTACTCTAGTGATATTTAATATAACCTTGCTGACCGAGTATTTATAATTGCGCCACAAGCTTTGAATTTCATATCTGAGCTTACTATCACCTAGTACATCGAGCAACCGCGTATGAAAGACGTAGACCTCTCCAGATAGTTACTTTACTCTAGTGATATTTAACATATGGTTGCTGATAGAATATTTATAACTGCGCCAGTTGCTTTGAATTTAATATCAGAGCTTACTATCACCTAGTACATCGAGTACCCGCGTATGAAAGACGTAGACCTCTCCAGAGAGGTACTTTACTCTGATGATATTTAACATATTCTTGCTAACCGAGTATTTATAATTGCGCCACTTGCTGAAGAAGAGCTCGTTGTTGGAAGGATACAATGATATTAACTGATGGGAATATATAATACGCTAGATGATGGGATGGTATATTTTATAGTTTCAAGGTCATTGCTCAACTCTATATATCCGGTCAGAACTTTTTTTTTGGGTCAGAAAATTAGGCAGTACCACCCAGTGTTGCCAACTATTGAATTTGTAAATCCGCTAGATAGGTCTCCTTAATACGCTAGAAATCCGCTAGAAAATAAATTAATAAAATGTATTAAAAAAGTATGATTTTTTAGATCCTATGTTGATAATTATTGATAAATAATAATTTCGAGTGAGATTTTTTTATTTCAAAAACAAACGTATACATTATAACATAATTTATATTTTTTATAATAAAATAATTGTAAATAAAAACCACATGTAAAAAAAAACTAAATTGTAAAATCCAAATCCTCAAAACTCTCGTTCTCGTCAATTGTATATGTTTCATTAGATTTGATTTTTGCCAATAATTCGGAACTAATTTCGTAATTATGACAGCATTTGTTAATTCTTTTCAGACCGCTGCGAATTGTTAAAATTGAATTTAGCATCTGCAAATTTAATCTGTTTCGGGCTTTAGATTTTACAATATTCATTTGACTGAACAGACGTTCAATATCTGCATTTGAGTGCGGTAAAGATAATAGTGACATAGCAGTATACGCTAATTCCTTAAAAATATATATATTTTGACAATCCTTGTAATTTATTACTTCTGCCCAAAAACTATGACTATCAGTTACATTATTCCACGGAATTAAATGGATTTTTCTCCATTGATTTTGAATTACTTCAATTTCTTCTGATGTTTTTTGAAGAAATTGAAGTAATTCAATTAAGTCAGGTTTATTATGTTTTAAAGCATTTGAAACGGAAAAGAGTGAAATTTTTTTTAGTATTTCAATATTATCTGGCATTCTATTAATAATTTCTTTGACTAGAGTTACTAGAAAAGACACACATCTTTGTCTCAAACCTATCTCTTCTTTAAACCCAGATTCCTTCATTAGTCTTACCTGATTTTCAAATAAAAAACCCAAATAACAATTATTATCAATGAAATCGCCTATATTATCTGTACTATAATTAAATTTTGAATTCGGAGTTGTTATTTTTGATATTAATGTTTGCAATAAATTCATGAGGTCATCTAATAATTTAGTTGGATCTGCATTATTCCATTCAAATGCTTTGTTAACACGGTTCACTTCAGATAAAATTGGTTTGAGAAAACAAATATAAGCATAATTAAAATCATCAGAATACATTTGTTTTAATAAATGGGCAGTATAACATTTCTCATCAATACTGGCTATGCTGAAATGAGTTTTTAACTCAAGCCACTGAGTATAAATTCTATTGATGGCTGGTTCAATAGAAAGCCAGCGAGTAGCACAAGCTTTTACAATTTTTAGAGGATCAGCACCATCATTAATTGTATTATATAAAGTTTTATATTTTATTTGTCTACTAGCTGACTTTGAAAACCAATCATAAGTTTCACGAATTAAAAATTCTAAGTTTCTAGGCAGTTCCTTTGTTGCCGCTGATACGGATAATTGCAACGAATGACACACACAACGAATCAATATTAAATTGGAATTATATTGTTTAAGCTTCTTGTAAACACCATTATTTATTCCAACCATTACTGATGCGTTATCTGTGCCAATTCCTTGCATCTTTCTAACATCTAATTGAAATTTTTTTAATAACTGTAGGAGCGCCTTGACTATACCATCCGCATTAGCTTCTTCTAATTCAACTAATTCTAAAGAAGTGCTTACAATACTGGAGTTGTTTATACTGAAATAAATAATGGAACAACCTAAATATTTATGAACTGATATATCAGTTGATTCGTCTATCAGAACACTGAAAGGTCGATCGCCAACATCTTCTCGTAATTTTTTAATGAAATGTGGAGCCAGGACATTTTTAATTATAGCTGAACATTTTGTTCTGTGCATCTGTAAATATTCGACTTCTTTTCCTACAAGTTATAATATTTTTATGCTAGTTAATAATTAATATTTATACTACCTTTGAAATTGGATTTGCAAAGCGGCACTAAATGATCAACAGTAGATATTACTGTATGGCATGCAGCATGTAGTGCAATTCTACACTCAGCAGCTTTTGCTCCATTTAAGTCTGTTTCTTTGCGGAAACTAATTTTTGGTTGTCTATGTCCCAGTATAAGTTCGCTGTTGCTCTTGTGCTTTTTTGACAAGACATGAGCTTTTAAATCAGATAATTTATTATTGAGAGTGCAAGTACAAAATTTACACTTTGCTGTTTTACCACTTGTACTCTCAACTGCTACTAGCCATTGTTTTAATTCAGGATCTTTAGTCCACTCATCTCTAAATTTTTGTTTGTATTGGCATTTAGGCATATTTGAAAATTCTAAAATATGTACTTTCTAATATAAAAAATATTATGACTTGGTAGTTCAGAAATAATTACCTTTAATTGTAGTTTCATATACTCAAATAAAAAACTAACACTGTATTTTTGAAATCTGTTAGTATGCGGGGATTTCCCTTCTTCGTTTCTCCAACAAGCTGGGCCCGGATTGTGTAACTTTAAAAACGATAGTTTTCAAAAGCGATCGCTTTGAGAGGGTAGTCCTACCGTTCGATACAGCATAAACACGAATTAAAACCTACACAGAACGCATGTGACAGCCAAGAAACACGATAGTAAGTGAAGGTCACGTATTCTGCCCGAGTGAAATGGTAGGACTACATCTCAAAGCGATCGCTTTTGCAAAACCAACCCACTAACAGCAATATTTCTTTCAAATTTATTTACGTTTCATATTTTTTCAATAATAATATGTAATCATAAAAATATATTTTTAAAATCTCTACTAAAAAGCCAATTATTCCGTCAAAAATTTATTAAAAACGCCAGAATTTCCGCTGTCCGCTAGATGAGATTTTCTACCGCTATATTCACTTTAAATACGCCAGATTTGGCGGGAAATCCGCTAAGTTGGCAACACTGGTACCACCTTTATAACAACTTTGAACACTTTTTAAACTCTGGAGTATGGTTTTGAACCCACCTTTCTTTTGTACTAGTTAGATTTGCTCAGAATTATTACCCTAAACATATTATGTACTTACTTTTTAGCGACGTTTTTTGTTTTGTTCTTCGAGTCATGATAAAATAAGCACACCAACAATGCTCAAACTGTACTGATCACCAAACTACACTACACTCACTAATCAGTCATAGACGACTGCCAACTGTTGCTTAGCAAACCCACCAAGCGGCCAACCCTGCTGTACAGTGTGATGAGCAGCCCCGGATTTGGCTTAAATTTCCTCTAGGCAGAAAATATTAATACCTCCCCCCACTTACCATACGATATAAAAAAATAGTTATTTGTGTATCAAGGTTCTAAAAGTAATCTTTTTGGGCCGAAACACAAGTTTGCAGCCGAGGCAAAGCCGAGGCTACAAATCAGATGAGGCCCAAAAAGAACTTTTAGCCGAGGTGCACACAACATTTTTTAGGCGATTACAACAAGAAATTATGAATTTTCATTCAAAATCAATTTTTGACATCTGTCAAAATTTACTTTACGGCCGCATTTACCTTACGGCCGCATTTACTTTACGGCCGCTATTTTTACTCGCAAATTCATTACTTTTTCATTAATATTTGTAAAGGAATAGTTAAAATTTTACTTACATTTGTTATTATATTCTAAAATAATTAATCACATTAATATGAACTATGTAAATCAATAATGAACAAACTAGCGGTCAAAAAGTTTGACTTTGACAGATGTCAAATAAAAATTGATACTTTAAGGTTGCCAGCAGATACGAAAAACAACAATTTATGTACCAGCCGCCTAAAAAAGTAATATTTGTTATAATACATACAAATAAATCTATATATAATAATACAAAAAAATAATTAAAATAATATGTTTATATTATTGCACATATAAATATATAGTTTTCACCTAGCATTTTTTTCAGCAAAATTATACAAGATTTCAGTAAGTTTTGTATCTATTTTAGGAATTTCAATTTACTAATAAATGTTTAAAAGAGTTTATGATTTATGAAGCGCCCCAATTTGACTGGCGCCGCTAGGCAAGTGCCTAGGTTTGCCTGTGCCTAGATCCGGCTCTGGTGATGGGGATTTTGCAATGGTATACTCATTTTAGGCAAAAGTGTAATTTTAATCAAATTAAATTTCAATTACTTTCCGAATTTTTATAGATACATTAGAAGTAAAACAATTATCTATATAATCATTTTGTTATTTTATTGTTACAAGTTTTAGGCTACCACTCCCATATAGAAAAAATGACGTAATATTAAATGTACTTTAACAATTTATTGCAAATATATAATAATTCCGGGTATCTTTGCAACACTAAAGTAATATTTAATTAGTTCTGCAAATAAAACTCAGAATATTAGTAAAAAAGCTTAGAAAATTCTTAAATGTGATTAAATTAATAATTTACATGTATGTTACTTTTAATTTTGAATCGATATATTCACTGATACATTAAAACTAAAATACTCCTGAATGATACTAATTATGCAATTTTAAATATACCTGATTTAAAAAGTAGTTTTTAAGGAATCTATGAACCAGATTCAATTTAAATTTTGAGATTTGCATTTCCAAGATATGTAGTATTGTGCAATAAGTATTATGAATTGCAAAATTTGTTATTTAATATCGATTTTCTGAATAATGTTAAAGTAAGAATATTACATATTAGAACATATTTTATATAAGGTACAAATATCGATAACATTTTTTAGGGTTATTCTATTTTGCGGACCAGCAAAAAAATACGGACTGGGTATACGTAATTGTCGTATATTATACAAACTAGATATTTGTTACGCTCTTACGATACTTATTAACATATTATCGCGACGTGACAGAGGTCATCTTCGTAGGGCTAGTTTACTCCTATTGGATTTTGCGGACTCGCTATTTCTAGTAGCTCTACAATCAGTTATGCTCTTAGGGTACCTACTAACATAATATTATCACGACAAGGCGGAAATCATCTTCATAAGGCTAGTTTACTCCTGGTTGATTTTGCGAACTGGCTTTTTCTAGGAGCTTTACATTATAGAAACTTGCAATCTGTTATGCTCTTAACGTACTTATTAACATATTATCGCGTCGAGGCGGATATCATCTTCGTAGGGCTAGTTTAATCTTGGTGGATTTTGCGGACTGGCTATTTATAGAAAGGCTATTTTAAATTAAGATATTCGGTTCAAACTATACATTTGAGCTCGCGAGTCCATCAGTTAATATAATTGTACCCTACCAACAACGATCTTTCCATTAGAGAGTAAACTAGCCCTATGAAAATGATATCCGTCTCGACGCAATAATATATTAAAAAGTACCGTAGAAGCATAACAGATTGCAAGTTTTCATAATATAGAGCTACTAGAAATAGCCAGTCCGCAAAATCCACCAGGAGTAAACTAGCTCTACGAAGAAGAGATATCCGCCTCGACGCAATAATATGTTAATAGGTAACCTAAGAGCATAACAGATGGCAAGTTTCCATAATATAGAGCTACTAGAAATAGCCAGCCAGCAATAATGTGTCAAAATGCTTTATTTATTTATTTAGAAGACAATGGTCAACAGGTCAAAGACCCTATTACTGACCAGAATACATTGAAAATACAGATTACTAAGTAGCCAAACAGAGTGTAAAAAAATATAAACAATTACACTTAACAAATGGTAAAATTTTTAATAATATATATATATATATATATATATATATATATATATATATATATATATATATATACAGGTGTTCCAGTTAAGGGTGCCACCATTGTTATCTCGAGAACTATAAGAGCTTAGAGGTAGGTTAAATTAGCAAAGAACCACCATTTTACAAGACAGAATGTGCAATTTTTTTTTAAACCAATGGTACTCAAGTTGTTGGGCCCAACTTTCTTATTTGAAATGGAACATGCTTTTTAATATAAAGGTAGAATTAGCGTGATAAGAACGCAGAATTTAACGTTTGTTTTCTATATATTCATGATAACTACTATTTTTAGGTAAAAGTATGCAAAATAAATGCTAATTTTATTATTTAACTGAAATTTAACTTCAAACATATCATTGGAATTGTAATTTTATGTAGAATCCAAATATGTAAAAATTATTAGGGTGTTCCATTTAAAATAAGAAAGACAGGGCTCCATATCTTGAGAACCACTTGTTTAAATTCCTAATTTTATATTGTACACTACAAACAACGAGCTCTACTCCAGAGAGGTACTTTACCCTAGTGAATTGTTACTAGATTTTGATAACTGGTTAATTTAAATTAAGATATTTGCTGCAAACTAAACATTGGACCTCCCAAGTCCCTAAATTAATATTGTACTCTACCAACAACGAGCTCTTCTTCCAAAAGGATATTTACCCTAGTAAATTGTTACTAGATTTTGCGTACAGGCTCATTTAAATTCAGATACTCACTTCAAAATAAACAATTAAGCTCGCAAGTCCATCAGTTAATATCATTTTACTCTAACAACAACGAGCTTTCCTTCAACAAGTGGCGCAATTATAAATACTCGGTTAGCAAGGATATAAAAAATATAGTTAGAGTAAAGTAACTCTCTAGAGAAGTCTACGTCTTTCATAAGCAGGTGCTTGATGTACTATATAATAGTAAGCTCGGATATGAAATTTAAAGCGGCGCAATTATTTATGAATACTGGGTCAGCAAAAATTTGTTAAATGTCACTAGAGTAAAGTAACTTTCTGTAGAGGACTACGACTTTCATATGCTGGTGCTTGATGTACTAGGTGATAGTAAGCTTGGATATAAAATTTAAAGCAAGTGTCGTAATTATCTATGAATAATCGGTCAGCAAGGATTTGTTAAATATCTGTAGAGTAAAGTAACTCTCCGGAGAGGTCTACGCAAGGGATTTGGGCATGGGCTTTAAGGGCTGCAGCCCAGGGCCCCGCGATTCAAAGCCCCCCCTGCAGCGATGCTTAAATAAATTTGCGTGTAGACCTGGTTTCGATAATTTTTAATTGAATAGGAATAGGGATAAGTTGATCAGACAGCTGCACGAAGTAGATATGAAAAATAAGAAAGACTATGGATTAACGAATTCAACTCTAATTTTGCCAATTTTTTTCTTAAAATGTAATTTAATCGAATCCTAGTATTTAACTTTTCCTAAAACAATAAATATTAAATTTTAAATACCGGAATTTGAGGATTAGCGTAATCATTTTTATAAATCTGCGTATATATGTGTATAAATTATTATTATTTATAAGAAAAAGTGTTATTTTCTGTTTTTGATAATGTTAATTTGGAATATAAAATAAAAAAGTTCTTGTATTCCCGTTGCCGGGTATTTTTTTTATTAAAAAAAAACAATAACAGTTTTTTGATAAACTGCCGGATAAAAGGTTCTTAAGGAAGGGCCCCCAAACAATATAAGCCCAGCGCCCCCAAGGCTCACAGTCCGCCCCTGGGTCTACGTCCTTCATATGCGGGTGCTCAATGTACTAGGTGATAGTAAGCTAAGCACAAATATGAAATTTAAAGCACGTAGCGCAATTATAAACACTCAGCAAGGATATGTTAAATATCACTAGAGTAAGGTATCTCTCTGGAGGGGTCTATGTCTTTCATATGCGGGTGCTTGATCTTCTAGATGATGTAGAGTAAAGTACCTCTCTGGGGAAGTGTATGTATTTCATATGCGGGTGCTTAATGTACTAGGTGATAGTTATAGCTCGGATATGAAATTTAAAGCAAGTGGCGCAATTATCTGACAATACTCGGTCAACAAGGATTTGTTAAATATCTGTAGAGTAAAGTACCTCTTTGGAAGAGGACATCATATTGATACTGTACAAAATGATATCGCACCTAATTTGGAGAGGAAATATTAAATTTGAATCGATTCCATATATAAGCGAATATCTGAAATTAAAATGGACAGTCTGCAAAATCTAATAATAATTCATCAGAGTAAAGTACCTTTCTGAAGAAGAGGTGGTTCTTGATTGGGTACAACGATATTAACTTATGGACTAGCGAGTTTAAATATTTAATTTGAAGCAAATTATTTAATTTAAAATAGCAAGGCAGAAAAATTTAGAAAATAATTCACTAGAGTAAAGTACCTCTTTGAAGAAGAGCTCGTTGTTTGTTAGGTAAAATGATATTAATTTTTTGACTAGCGAGCTTAAATATTTTATTTGAAGGAAAAGTTTTAGTTTACTATAGCCAGTCAGCAAAATCAAGCAATAATTCACAAGAGTAAAGACCTCTTTGAAGGAGAGCTCGTTACTTTTACGATACTATAAAGACAACTCGATTTTTTGTGAGTTTAATTATTCAATTCGAAGGTAAAATAACAATTTTAAATACCATTGATGACGTCATAAGTACGTAATTATACATATTTTTAATTGCTACAGACAAACAGCAACAATGGGAAAATACTCTTAAAGTATCTGTTAATTGCAGTAACATTACCTACTTATTATGACTTAAAAATACTAATATTTGCAAAAAATACTTTTATTTAAACGTACATTACTATTTAATCACTAAAATTCACTGTTAATTAAGTAATAAGAATAAGTTAATTAAAATTCAAATAACAGCGCCCTACATTAACGACATTACTAGTTAATTGTTTATCCGTAAAGATGTTACTAGTAGTTGTAGTTCAGCAAGCGGCCGTAAGATGTAAGAATTAATTTATACATATTTTTATTTAATTTTGCATGCAAATAAAAAGAAACAAATAACTTTTAAATTTATGTATTTTGTGTAAATATGAATATTTTTAATACAATATTACGGAAGTTAAAAGTTTGGTACCATTGACAAGTAACATTATGTAGATTCTTGATAAATTGTACTTATATATTGTTAAACTTATGTGTAATTTTACTAAAAAATATATTTTTTATGTTAAGACATTATATTATTATAATTAGTGCAATTTTATGGTTTCTTACTATTTACGATTTACAAGATACAAATTGTAAAATCTCGGTAACATATACTCATAATCCTAGACTTTTTGTGTGAAATTTTGCAATAAAATTTAGATTTTTAGTTAAAACTATCATATGTCCAGAGCAAATATTATAATATAATATCCAGCAAGAAGAGAAAGGTAATCAATGCTTTTTTACATATTTTTTTGATTAATAACTTTTATTTGACAGGTTAGGTTTTCATCATTTAAACAATATATAGAATGATTTAAACCACGAAATCCTTAATCAACAATTGTTCTAGTCATATTTATGCTGGATTAAGCATCAGAAATTAAGTTCATCAAGAGAAACATTGTTTATGTACACCCAGCAACAATGAGATAAATGTAAGGTGTTGGATCAAGAATTTATTATAGTATATACTTGCTGACATTATGCTAAACTACATATATTTATTGTAAACATTGATATTTGGCATAATAACATTTAGTTTGCTATTCTTAAAGTAAACAAAATGAATTGTTGTTAAATATACACATAGTACCTTGTTATAACCATTTATTTATAAATATATAATACATTTCATGAAAATATTTGTAATAATACAGTCAATTTTATGTGCTGTCAAATCTATGTTACGTTATTTTGTACCAAAACACGTATACGCAGCTACCTGTAGCAACAAACGGAGTAACAATACGTTCGTTTATTGCTAATTTATCATCATACACATCCTATCTGAAATCTAGTAGTAATACACTTTAGTTTTGTTTAACACTTCCTCTTGAGTCGTAAAATTCACATGCATCAATATATATCCTCAATACATTGCAACAAACACTTTCATTGTTGTCTCCTATAGTGTCTCCACTAGTATTGTTGTCTGGACTTGTTCTGAAAGAATAAAATTATGTAACTTCTTCCAATCCTTCCGGCTAACCTCAACACATATTTGCATTATTTATACTCTCAGCCAATATCCACATTTAATTGTATTTATTACTCTTATTGTTGCAGTTTAAATATGATATGTTGTCCTAAAAAATATTTTTTGTTACTAAAATCAGACTGACAGATCAAGTGATATATGGATTTGTAATCTAGATTTTGTAATGGAAACAGTTTCACTTTTTATGCCATTTAAATATGATATATTTACCTGAAAATTATTTACACCTAATAAATATGTTTAAAAGTAGAAAATTCTTGTTTAATTAAATATACGCTAAGTTAATCAAAAACATAAATTATTTAATGCTCCTCTCTGGAGGGGTCTATGTCTTTCATATGCGGGTGCTTGATCTTCTAGATGATGTAGAGTAAAGTACCTCTCTGGGGAAGTGTATGTATTTCATATGCGGGTGCTTAATGTACTAGGTGATAGTTATAGCTCGGATATGAAATTTAAAGCAAGTGGCGCAATTATCTGACAATACTCGGTCAACAAGGATTTGTTAAATATCTGTAGAGTAAAGTACCTCTTTGGAAGAGGACATCATATTGATACTGTACAAAATGATATCGCACCTAATTTGGAGAGGAAATATTAAATTTGAATCGATTCCATATATAAGCGAATATCTGAAATTAAAATGGACAGTCTGCAAAATCTAATAATAATTCATCAGAGTAAAGTACCTTTCTGAAGAAGAGGTGGTTCTTGATTGGGTACAACGATATTAACTTATGGACTAGCGAGTTTAAATATTTAATTTGAAGCAAATTATTTAATTTAAAATAGCAAGGCAGAAAAATTTAGAAAATAATTCACTAGAGTAAAGTACCTCTTTGAAGAAGAGCTCGTTGTTTGTTAGGTAAAATGATATTAATTTTTTGACTAGCGAGCTTAAATATTTTATTTGAAGGAAAAGTTTTAGTTTACTATAGCCAGTCAGCAAAATCAAGCAATAATTCACAAGAGTAAAGACCTCTTTGAAGGAGAGCTCGTTACTTTTACGATACTATAAAGACAACTCGATTTTTTGTGAGTTTAATTATTCAATTCGAAGGTAAAATAACAATTTTAAATACCATTGATGACGTCATAAGTACGTAATTATACATATTTTTAATTGCTACAGACAAACAGCAACAATGGGAAAATACTCTTAAAGTATCTGTTAATTGCAGTAACATTACCTACTTATTATGACTTAAAAATACTAATATTTGCAAAAAATACTTTTATTTAAACGTACATTACTATTTAATCACTAAAATTCACTGTTAATTAAGTAATAAGAATAAGTTAATTAAAATTCAAATAACAGCGCCCTACATTAACGACATTACTAGTTAATTGTTTATCCGTAAAGATGTTACTAGTAGTTGTAGTTCAGCAAGCGGCCGTAAGATGTAAGAATTAATTTATACATATTTTTATTTAATTTTGCATGCAAATAAAAAGAAACAAATAACTTTTAAATTTATGTATTTTGTGTAAATATGAATATTTTTAATACAATATTACGGAAGTTAAAAGTTTGGTACCATTGACAAGTAACATTATGTAGATTCTTGATAAATTGTACTTATATATTGTTAAACTTATGTGTAATTTTACTAAAAAATATATTTTTTATGTTAAGACATTATATTATTATAATTAGTGCAATTTTATGGTTTCTTACTATTTACGATTTACAAGATACAAATTGTAAAATCTCGGTAACATATACTCATAATCCTAGACTTTTTGTGTGAAATTTTGCAATAAAATTTAGATTTTTAGTTAAAACTATCATATGTCCAGAGCAAATATTATAATATAATATCCAGCAAGAAGAGAAAGGTAATCAATGCTTTTTTACATATATTTTTGATTAATAACTTTTATTTGACAGGTTAGGTTTTCATCATTTAAACAATATATAGAATGATTTAAACCACGAAATCCTTAATCAACAATTGTTCTAGTCATATTTATGCTGGATTAAGCATCAGAAATTAAGTTCATCAAGAGAAACATTGTTTATGTACACCCAGCAACAATGAGATAAATGTAAGGTGTTGGATCAAGAATTTATTATAGTATATACTTGCTGACATTATGCTAAACTACATATATTTATTGTAAACATTGATATTTGGCATAATAACATTTAGTTTGCTATTCTTAAAGTAAACAAAATGAATTGTTGTTAAATATACACATAGTACCTTGTTATAACCATTTATTTATAAATATATAATACATTTCATGAAAATATTTGTAATAATACAGTCAATTTTATGTGCTGTCAAATCTATGTTACGTTATTTTGTACCAAAACACGTATACGCAGCTACCTGTAGCAACAAACGGAGTAACAATACGTTCGTTTATTGCTAATTTATCATCATACACATCCTATCTGAAATCTAGTAGTAATACACTTTAGTTTTGTTTAACACTTCCTCTTGAGTCGTAAAATTCACATGCATCAATATATATCCTCAATACATTGCAACAAACACTTTCATTGTTGTCTCCTATAGTGTCTCCACTAGTATTGTTGTCTGGACTTGTTCTGAAAGAATAAAATTATGTAACTTCTTCCAATCCTTCCGGCTAACCTCAACACATATTTGCATTATTTATACTCTCAGCCAATATCCACATTTAATTGTATTTATTACTCTTATTGTTGCAGTTTAAATATGATATGTTGTCCTAAAAAATATTTTTTGTTACTAAAATCAGACTGACAGATCAAGTGATATATGGATTTGTAATCTAGATTTTGTAATGGAAACAGTTTCACTTTTTATGCCATTTAAATATGATATATTTACCTGAAAAATATTTACACCTAATAAATATGTTTAAAAGTAGAAAATTCTTGTTTAATTAAATATACGCTAAGTTAATCAAAAACATAAATTATTTAATGCTCCTCGAGACATCTTACGGCAGAATGTTGAACTAGAACAAAATATAATATTAATATGACATTTCAATGTATTATATGTTATTATAAATTGTTATTAAATAATTACAAGTATTTTTAAAGAAATAAAAGTATTCTAGACATATTATTAAGTATTTTGTGTAAATATGAGTGATTTATGCAATAATAAGTAAATAAACATTGCAAAAATGACTTTGAGGTTAGCTCAAGAGGATTTGTTAAAAGGTAAATGGCTATATATATTCATAATTAGGAATCTTGTAAATGTTTCTAATATTGTTTGTTATAGACAAATGTCCGAAGCTTGCTGCTGGTCAGGAACAACAAAGGAAAACACCACACGGTGAACGTGTTCATCGAGCTATTTGGGCATCTTAAAATTGTTGCTGTTGTAATAGAACTCTATAACAAGTAAATATATGTATACATATATGTAGTACGTAGTAAACATGTATAATTAATATGTATTAATAATTTATGCTAAATAAAGGAATATTGTAGTCTATTTTTTATAAGAACTATTTGTTTAATATCATAGGAACTGTACACAATACTTCAAGTATAGTTTGTATTTGTTTTAATTACTAGAATTATTCGTAAAGTTGTCTATTAGAAAATTTAAAATTAGAGTGCTTTGTATATATATACTTGTAATTATTATGTCTCGCGGAGCATTAAATAATTTATGTTTTTGATTAACATAGCGTATATTTAATTAAACAACTACTTTCTACTTTTAAATATATTTATTAGGTGTAAATATTTTTCAGGGAAATATATCATATTTAAAAGGCATAAAAACTGAAACTGTTTCCATTACAAAATCTAGATTACAAATCCATATATC
This sequence comes from Stenolophus ochropezus, assembly GCA_035578165.1. NCBI lineage: Eukaryota > Metazoa > Arthropoda > Insecta > Coleoptera > Carabidae > Stenolophus > Stenolophus ochropezus. The sequence continues at coordinate 170,037 of JAQOWZ010000102.1, read as the reverse complement.
ACTTGATCTGTCAGTCTGATTTTACTAACAAAAAATATTTTTTAAGACAACATATCATATTAAACTGCAACAATAAAAATAATAAATACAATTAAATGTGGATATTGGCTGAGAGTATAAATAATGCAAATATGTGTTGAGGTTAGCCGGAAGGATTGGAAGAAGTTACACAGTTTTATTGTTTCAGAACAAGTCCAGACAACAATACTAGTGGAGACACTATAGGAGACAAAAATGAAAACAAAAGTGTTGCTGCAGGTAGCTGTGTATACGTGTTTTGGTACAAAATAACGTAACATAGATTTGACAGCACATAAAATTGACCATATTTTTACAAATATCTTCATGCAATGTATTATATATTTATAAATAAATGGTTACAACAAGGTACTATGTGTATATTTAACAACAATTCATTTTGTTTACTTTAAGAATAGCAAACTAAATGTTATTATGACAAATATTAATGTTTACAATAAATATATGTAGTTTAGCATAATATCAGCAAGTATATACTATAATAAATTCTTGATCCAACACCTTACATTTATCTCATTGTTGCTGGGTGTACATAAACAATGTTTCTCTTGATGAACTTAATTCCTGATGCTTAATCCAGCATAAATATGACTAAAACAATTGTTGATTACGGATTTCGTGGTCTGAATCATTCTATATATTGTTTAAATGATGATAACCTAACCTGTCAATTAAAAGTTATTAATCAAAAATCTATGTAAATAAGCATTGATTACCTTTCTCTTCTTGCTGGATATTATATTATAGTATTTACAATGGACATATGATAGTTTTAACTAAACAATTAATTTTTATAGTAAAATTTCACAAAGAAAGTCTAGGATTATGAGTATATGTTACCGAGATTTTACAATTTGTGTCTTGTAAATCGTAAATAGTAAGAAACCATAAAATTGCACCAATTATAATAATATAATGTCTTAACATAAAAAATATATTTTTTAGTAAAATAACACACAAATTTAACAATATATAAGTACAATTTAACAAGAATCTACATAATGTTGCTTGTCAATGGTACCAAACTTTTAACTTCCATAATATTGTATTAAAAATATTCATATTTACACAGAATACATAAATTTAAAAGTTATATTTTTCTGTTTATTTGCATGCAAAACTAAATAAAAATATATATAACTTAATACTTACATCTTACGGCCGCTTGCTGAACTACAACTACTAGTAACATCTTTACGGATAAACAATTAACTAGTAATGTCGTTAATGTAGGGCGCTGTTATTTGAGTTTGAATTAACTTATTCTTATTACTTAATTAACAATGACTTTTAGTGATTAAATAGTAATGTACGTTTAAATATAAGTATTTTTTGCAAATATTAGTATTTTTTAAGTCATAATAAGTAGGTAATGTTACTGCAATTAACAGTTACTTTAAGAGAATTTTCTCATGTTGCTGTTTATCTGTAGCAATTAAAAATATGTTATATATAATTACGTACTTATGACGTCATCAAAGGGGTAAATCTATTTTGCTGACGGGCAAAAAAGTTGTTGACTAGGTATTTAGAATTTTTATTTTACCTTCGAATTAAATAATTAAACTCACAAGAAATCTACTTGTCTTTATAGTATCGTAAAAGTAACGAGCTCTCCTTCAGAGAGGTATTTTTACTGGCTATAGTAAACTAAAACTTTTCCTTCAAATAAAACATAAATTTTAAATAGGAACATATTTTTATTTTTAGGTTATTCGACAGGGTATTTTTTTCTGAATTTAACAATATACACATATCATATACTAATATAACAAAATAATTAAGAAAAATACGTGTTAGATTTATATGTATTTTATTTATATCTGGCTGAAACAAGAGTGCTTTGGATAGAAAACAATTCAGTTTTTTTTAAAGCTGACAGTTTACGAACATAAAATTAAGCAAAAAATAATCAAACAATGTTAGACAGACCAATATGTCAATGTTTTCTAACCATAGCACTCTTGTTTCAGCCAGATATAAATAAAATACATATAAATCTAACATGAATTTTTCTCAATTATTTTGTTATATTAGTATATGATATGTTTATATCGCTGAATTCAGAAAAAAATACTCTATCGAATAACCTAAAAAGAAACATATGTTCCCATTTAAAGTAAGAAAGTTGTGTCCCGCATTTTGAGAACCATTTGGTCGAAAAAAAAATGTTTTTGGCTCATTAGTATTAGTCTTGTAAAATGGTGGTTCTTTGCTAATTTAAGCAACCTCGTAGCGCTTATAGTTCTCGAGATAGCAATGAATGGTGGCACACTTAAATGGAACACCCTGAATATATATATATATATATATATATATATATATATATATATATATATATATACCGGGTGTCCCAGCTCGACCGACACATGGGAGTTTTACATGGGAAATCAGTTAATTATGAATAGTATCTCCTCAGTGCAAGATATTAACTTGAAATTTTGTATACTTATAGGAGAATATTAATTCTATGGATCACACTTATTTTAAATATGCTATTTCGTCTGCAGGGCGAGATTTATTTAATTTAAAATCTAATATTTTCGTTCAAAATCAGACAGCTATGGAAATAAAAGAAAATATTTATCTGACAGTTTAGTGAAGTATCACTGATTTTAATTCTTATTACCTGTATTTTAATATTATTTAAGTTGAATTTAGTTTCTTTTTGTTAAATAATATACCAATATTACAAAAATATAAATATCTACAATGCTATGTCATTAACTGTCAGAACTGTCACATAGATATTTTCTTTTATTTCCATGGCTGACTGATTTTGAACGTAAATATTAGATTTTAAATTTAATAAATCTCGCCCTGCAGACGGAATTGTATATTTCAAATAAGTGTGATCCATAGAATTAATATTCTCCTATAAGTATACAAAATTTCAAGTGGATATCTTGCACTGGGGAGATACTATTCATAATTAACTGATTTCCCATGTAAAACTCCCATGTGTCGGTCGAGCTGGGACACCCGGTATATATATATATGTATATATATATATATATATATATATATATATATATATATATATATATATATATATATATAACAGTGTGTGAAACGAAATGCGAAACATAGGACTTTTAACATGGGATTTAAAAAAAATTCGGATACTCTGTTCTCAGATTTAGAACAAAACTACAAGAGTACAAAGGTGTTCGAAATTAAATTCTACATCAGGTAAGTTCATAATTGATGCAGAAGCGCATTTGAAACACAAGATTTATTTGTAACATATTTATAATATTGGTATATTATTAAAAATAAGAATAGAAATTCAACTTAAATAATATTAAAATACAGATAAGAAGAATTATAATCAGTGATATTTCTGTAAACTGACAGATATATATTTTCTTATATTTTCATGGCTGTCTGATTTTTATCGAAAATATTACATTTTATATTTAATATATCTCGTACTGCATACGTCCTATTGCAACAATTGATCTTATCTGACGTAAGACGTAGAATTTAATTTTGAACATTTTTGTATTTAAGTACCTATATAGGGTGTTTGGCGAAAGGTCGGTACTTAAAATATTTCGTTTATTTTGAGGGATACAAGAAAATGTTAAGAAGAAAAATATAACTAGACAATGGTCTCATAAAATGATCGTAGGAATAATATTGTGTTACTTCCGGTTTTAACGGACATAAAATTAACTTTACAACGATACCAAAATATCATTGTTTTACTTCTATCATTTCAAAATGGCGACACTTTATTTTTAAAATATGCACTAATAAAAATACATTAAGATTTTGTTACATGAAACCAAACAAATAATTTAAAAAAATATTAGATCTACCTTTTGTTAATTACCTATAGTTGTAAGTATATAAGTATGAAAACTAATTGTCGCCATATTTAAATGGTTGAAGTAAAACTATGATCTTTTGATACAAATGTTAATCTAATTTTATGTACATTCCGCCAGTTTAATTTTCCATATCATTTTTCAGTCTCTCATAATATACGAAATCTTCTGGGTACCGGCCATTCGCCAAACACCTATATATATATATAGACAAAGTACTCTAATTCTAAATATTCTAATAGAAAACTATATATGTATACACATTGTTTTCTTGGCATTTTATACCAAATCAGACATAAATATTAGCAATAATAGCTAATATCAATTTTTACAGCCTGTAAGATTGTTAAAATCAAAATAAAGTGGTAATGCACGCTGGAAAATGGTCATAAAGAGCAGACGGTTTTAAAAATATCACGCGTACCAGTGTTACCAACTGTTACAAGTCCTCACAAGGTCTGATTTTTTCAGAGTCCTCACTACTACCTAATAGTACAATTTCAAATGTTCCGCTATCTAACGGAAAGCGACAGAAGCCATTGCAGGAACAAACCAACTGCGGTCCCCGAAAGGTCTGATTAAACTAAGGACTCCACTAACTACTAATTGTCAACCTGTGTGTGTGTGTGTGTGTGTGTGTGTGTGTGTGTGTGTGTGTGCGCGTGCGTGCGTGCGCGTGTGTGTGTGTGTGTGTGTGTGTGTGTGTGTGTGTGTGTGTTTGTGACGATTTTTCGTCCACGATAATGTCAATACGATACACGTAAAAAATATAATATTGGGTATTTAAGAGTTATATTCTAATATGATGAACTGATTAGATTTTGACTACAATTGGATTACCGGAAGTAGTACTTTACTTAAAGCTTTAAACCGTTTTTGTTAAAAAGTACCTCTAAATACCATACTTTCGGAAATTTCCTTATTATAGATATAAAGATATTTTAATTTTCTACCGATCTGCATAATTACGTTTACATATAACTTCTAGCTAGATAGAAAAAAATATATAAATTATAATAATTTTACATATCGTTTAGGCTGAGAAATTTCGATAAAAAAGATGAGTTATTAATATGTTCACAAAATTTGACATATCATGTCAAATTTGATATAAGTAAGTGTAAAAGACAAAATAAGTAAAAATGAAGTAATTTTATTGTAATATTTAAAAAGATGGAAGAAATATATTAGGAATGTATTCGCATGCGTGAATCAAAGTAAGTTGGGTTCCGGTTTTAGTAACGTCAAAAATAGCTGTCATATTGGTCATACAAATTTTATGAAGGAATTTTTAGGTGTGAAATGAATTAAAAATATTCTGAACTGCAATAACAAACTACTACTACAGTGGCGGGAGGTATTGTGTTGGACACCAGATTTTTTAATTATCTTTTATACATTTTTATATATATTCAATATCTTATATATATTTTTATATATATTTCCAAAAGATTGGGATTGACAATCGTGGCATTTTCTAAATATTATCGGTTTTAAGCGAATCACGAGATATAATTAAGAAGAGAAAAAATGATTACTGAAAAACTCACTAAATTGTCTCCATATATTTACTTTCTTTAGCGTTTATTGGGATATTATACGTAACCGCATTTTTAATGAGTTCATTTTTTAGAACATATTTTTCACAAATCGCTGCTACAGTTTCTTGCAACTGTGATCTATCTCGTTTGAAAAACCAGAAACGTATTTCAATCATCAAACAGAAAATATTTCATTAACTTATGTAATAAATAACTTATCAAAACTTGAAAAATACTTCACATTGAGTAAGTGGGGGGGGGGCATAATGTTCAATATTTATTCCTCACCCCCCTTTACACATAGTCTCTACATTCAATTAGTCGGCCTTTTATCAAAATAATCTCTGTACTTATTTTGTAGCAGTACCTAAACAATCAATTACCTCACCTTTTGATTATACAGACACCTGATACAATCAGCTAAGTCAGGTAAGCAAACTTTAAATATTTTTCCCACTCTGTGTGGTCAAACAATTCGCGACAGACTACAAAACAAACGTCACCATAAAACACGAAATCATTTTCAAAACTGTACTACATGCTAATAAATGCAAATTAGTAACATCAAAAACTAAAACTGACCAATATGCAAATTAGAGACGATGCTTCAGGTCAGGTAGCGAAATACTTTGTCCCCCGCCCTCTTTGTGCCCTTCGTTCAGAGCAGCATCCTATGTCTAAAAATTTACAAAGAAAATTTTTTCTCATGTCTATAAAACTCATAAATTTCACACACCTGCAAACTCAAATTAATCAACCCCTTATCACTTCCAGAATACTTGAAGCCAAATCAAAAGATACATACATAACAAAAGAAACACCTGGCAACAAAAAGCCAACAAAACTAATAAATGTCATACAAGTAGCAACCCTAATAAATCTACCCACACCGCCCCCCTCGGCAAAAGGAAGCCAACCTTTCAAAATCGCCTCCCTTATCTTCTTACGTTGTATATTGTAAGCAACATGGGCTGGATTCTAGAATACCTACCACATTTAAAATAGCAATTTTCATGTTGCAATGTTTTCTTTTAGCCAAAATATAATGAAGAATTATAAAATTCGGGCGCGGAAGCAAATATTTATATGATTTTTTACAAAAATAAAGTCAGATTTTTCCTTTTCTTGATGAATACGTTGTATATTGTAAGCTAAATGGGTTAGATTCTAGAATACCTACAACACTTTAAATAGCAATTTTCTTGTTGCGATGTTTTCTTTTAGCTAAAATATGATAAAAAATTATAAAATTCGGGCGCGGAAGCAAATATTTATATGATTTTTTACAAAATTAAAGTCAGATTTTACCTTTTCTTAATGATTACGTTGTATATTGTAAGCTATGCGGGCTGGTTTCTAGAATACCTATCACACTTGAAATAGCAATTTTCATGTTGCAATGTTTTCTTTTAGCTAAAATATGATAAAAAATTATAAAATTCAAGAGCGGAAGCAAATATTTATAAGATTTTTTACAAAAATATAGTCAAATTTTACTTTTCTTGAAGAATACGATGTATATTGTAAGCTACATGGGCTGGATTCTAAAATACCTACCAAACTTGAAATAGCAATTTTCTTGTTGCAATGTTTTCTTTTAGCTATAATATGATAAAGAATTATAAAATTCGGTCGCGGAAACAAGTATTTATATGATTTTTTACAAAAATAAAGTCAGATTTTACATATTGTATATTGTAAGCTTAATAGGCTGGATTCTAGATCACCTACCACCCTTGAAATATCAATTTTCTTGTTGCAATGTTTTTTTCTTGATTAATACGTTGTACATTGTACGCTACATGGGCTGTATTCTAGAATATTTACCACACTTGAAATAGCAATTTTCTTGTTGCAATGTTTTCTATAAGCTAAAATATGATGAATAATTATAAAATTTGGGCGCGGAAGCAAATATTTATATGATTTTTTACAAAAATAAAGTCAGATTTTACCTATTCTTGAAATTGATATTTTTGTTAAAACATTCATATTTATTCTTTAGGTTGAATACTATGAATAATTTTAGCTTTCGACATGCAAAAGTGACCATAACGTGGTACCAATCAGATAATTAACATTCAATTTTCGGGTGTCATTTTAATGAATACGTTGTACATTGTGAGCTACATGGCCTGGATTCTAGAACACCCACCACATTTGAAATAGCAATTTTCATGTTGCAATGTTTTCTTTTAGCTAAAATATGATAAAGAATTATAAAATTCGGGGGCGGAAGCAAATATTTATATGATTTTTTACAAAAATAAAGTCAGATTTTACCTATTCTTGAAATTGATATTTTTGTTAAAACATTCATATTCATTCTTTAGGTTGAATACTATGAATAATTTTAGCTTTCGACATGCAAAAGTGACCATAACGTGGTACCAATCAGATAATTAATATTCAATTTTCGTGTGTCATTTTAATGAATACGTTGTATATCGTAAGCTACATGGGCTGGATTCTAGAATACATACCAAACTTGAAATAGCAATTTTCATGTTGCAATGTTTTCTTTTAGCTAAAATATGATGAAGAATTTAAAAATTTTGGCGCGGAAGCAAATATTTATATGATTTTTTACAAAAATAAAGTCAGATTTTACCTATTCTTGATGAATACGTTGTACATTGTCATCTACATGGGCTGGATTCTAGAATACCTACCACACTTGAAATAGCAATTTTCTTGTTGCAATATTTTCTTTTAGCTAAAATATGATGATAAATTATAAAATTCGGGCGCAAAAGCAAATATTTATATGATTTTTTACAAAAATAAAGTCAGATTTTACCTATTCTTGAAATTGATATTTTTGTTAAAACATTCATATTCATTCTTTAGGTTGAATACTATGAATAATTTTAGCTTTCGACATGCAAAAGTGACCATAACGTGGTACCAATCAGATAATTAATATTCAATTTTCGTGTGTCATTTTAATGAATACGTTGTATATCGTAAGCTACATGGGCTGGATTCTAGAATACATACCAAACTTGAAATAGCAATTTTCATGTTGCAATGTTTTCTTTTAGCTAAAATATGATGAAGAATTTAAAAATTTTGGCGCGGAAGCAAATATTTATATGATTTTTTACAAAAATAAAGTCAGATTTTACCTATTCTTGATGAATACGTTGTACATTGTAATCTACATGGGCTGGATTCTAGAATACCTACCTCACTTGAAATAGCAATTTTCTTGTTGCAGTGTTTTCTTTTAGCTAAAATATGAAGAAGAATTATAAAATTCGCGAGTAAATATTTATATGATTTTTTACAAAAATTAAGTCAGATTTTACCTATTCTTGATGAATACGTTGTATATTGTAAGGTACATGTGCTGGATTCTAGAATACCTACCACACTTGAAATAGGAATTTTCTTGTTGCAATGTTTTCTTTTAGCTAAAATATGATGAAGAATTATAAAATACGGGCGAGGAAGCAAATAATTATATGTTTTTTACAAAAAAAAGTCAGATTTTACCTATTCTTGATGAATACGTTGTACATTGTAAGCTACATGGGCTGGATTCTAGAATACCTACCACACTTGAAATAGCAATTTTCTTGTTGTAATATTTTCTTTTAGCTAAAATATGTTAAAAAATTATAAAATTCGGGCGCAGAAGCAAATATTTATATGATTTTTTACAAAAATAAAGTCAGTTTTACCTTTTCTTGATTAATACGTTGTATATTGTAAGCTACATGGGCTGGATTCTAGAATATCTACCACACTTGAAATAGCAATTTTCTTGTTGCAATGTTTTCTTTTATCTAAAATATGATGAAGAATTATAAAATTCGGGCGAGGAAGCAAATATTTATATGTTTTTTACAAAAAAAAGTCAGATTTTACCAATTCTTGATGAATACGTTGTATATTGTAAGCTACATGGGCTGGAAACTAGAATACCTACCACACTTGAAATAGCAATTTTCTTGTTGCAGTGTTTTCTTTTAGCTAAAATATGAAGAAGAATTATAAAATTCGGGCGCGGAAGCAAATATTTCAATGATTTTTTACAAAAATAAAGTCAGATTTTACCTATTCTTGATGAATACGTTGTATATTGCAAGCTACATGGGCTGGATTATAGAATACCTACCACACTTGAAATAGCAATTTTCATGTTGCAATGTTTTCTTTTAGCTAAAGTATAATGAAGAATTATAAAATTCGGGCTCGGGAGCAAATATTTATATGATTTTTTACAAAATTAGAGTTAGATTTTACCTTTTCTTGATGAATACGTTGTATATTTTAAGGCACATGGGCTGGATTCTAGAATACCTACTACACTTGAAATAGTAATTTTCTTGTTACAATGTTTTCTTTTAGCTGAAATATGATGAAGAATTATAAAATTCGGGCGCGACAGCAAATATTTATATGATTTTTTACAAAAATGAAGTCAGATTTTACCTATTCTTGATGAATACGTTGTATATTGTAAGGTACATGGGCTGGATTCTACAATACCTACCACCCTTGAAATATCAATTTTCTTGTTGCTATGTTTTCTTTTAGCTAAATTATGATGAAGAATTATAAAATTCGGTCGCGGAAGCAAATATTTATATGATTTTTTACAAAAACAAAGTCAGATTTTACATATTGTATATTGTAAGCTACTTGGGCTGGATTCTAGAATACCTACCACCCTTGAAATATCAATTTTCTTGTTGCAATGTTTTCTTTTAGCTAAAATATGATGAAGATTTATAAAATTTGGGCGCGGAAGCAAATATTTATATGATTTTTTACAAAAATAAAGTCGGATTTTACCTATTCTTGAAATGGAAATTTTTGTTAAAACATTCATATTCATGCTTTAGGATCTATACTATGGATAATTTTAGCATTGGACATGCAAAAGTGACCATAACGTGGTACCAATCAGATAATAAACATTAAATTTTTGGGTGTCATTTTAATGAATACGTTGTACATTGTAAGCTACATGGGATGGATTCCAGAATACCTACTACACTTTAAATAGCAATTTTCTTATTGCAATGTTTTCTTTAAGCTAAAATATGATGAAGAATTATAAAATTCGGGCGCGGAAGCTAATATTTAAATGATTTTTTTCAAAAATAAAGTCAGACTTTACCTATTCTTGATGAATACGTTTTATATTGTTAGCTACTTGGGCTAGATTCTAGAATACCTACCACACTTGAAATAGCAATTTTCTTGTTGCAATATTTTCTTTTAGCTATAATATGATGAAGAATTATAAAATTCGGGCGCGGAAGCAAATAATTATATGTTTTTTACAAAAAAAAGTCAGATTTTATCTTTTCTTGATGAATACGTTGTACATTTTAAGCCACATGGGCTAGATTCTAGTATACCTACAACACTTGAAATAGCAATTTTCTTGTTGTAATGTTTTCTTCTAGCTAAAATATGATGAAGAATTATAAAATTCGGGCGCGGAAGCTAATATTTAAATGATTTTTTTCAAAAATAAAGTCAGACTTTACCTATTCTTGATGAATACGTTTTATATTGTTAGCTACTTGGGCTAGATTCTAGAATACCTACCACACTTGAAATAGCAATTTTCGTGTTGCAATATTTTCTTTTAGCTATAATATGATGAAGAATTATAAAATTCGGGCGCGGAAGCAAATATTTAAATGATATTTTACAAAAATAAAGTCAGATTTTACCAATTCTTGATAAATACGTTGTATATTGTAAGCTACATGGGCTGGATTCTAGAATATCTACCACACGTGAAATAGCAATTTTCTTGTTGCAATGTTTTCTTTTAGCTAAAGTATGATAAAGAATTATAAAATTTGGGCGCGAAAGCTAATATTTATATGATTTATTACAAAAATAAAGTCAGATTTTACCTATTCTTGATGCATACGTTGTATATTGTAAGCTACATGGGCTGGATTCTAGAATACCTACCACCCTTGAAATATCAATTTTCTTGTTGCTATGTTTTCTTTTAGCTAAATTATGATAAAGAATTATAAAATTCGGTCGCGGAAACAAGTATTTATATGATTTTTTACAAAAATAAAGTCAGATTTTACATATTGTATATTGTAAGCTTAATAGGCTGGATTCTAGATCACCTACCACCCTTGAAATATCAATTTTCTTGTTGCAATGTTTTTTTTAGCTAAAATATGATGAAGAATTATAAAATTTGGGCGCGGAAGCAAATATTTATATGATTTTTTTACAAAAATAAAGTCAGGTTTTACCTATTCTTGAAATGGAAATTTTTGTTAAAACATTCATATTCATGCTTTAGGATCTATACTATGGATAATTTTAGCATTGGACATGCAAAAGTGTCCATAACGTGGTACCAATCAGATAATAAACATTCCATTTTTGGGTGTCATTTTAATGAATACGTTGTACATTGTAAGCTACATGGGATGGATTCTAGAATACCTACTACACTTTAAATAGCAATTTTCTTATTGCAATGTTTTCTTTTAGCTAAAATATGATAAAGAATTATAAAATTCGGGGGCGGAAGAAAATATTTATATGATTTTTTACAAAAATAAAGTTAGAATTTACGTATTCTTGATTAATACGTTGTATATTGTAAGATACATGGGCTGAATTCTAGAATACCTACCACACTTGAAATAGCAATTTTCTTGTTGCAATGTTTTCTTTAAGCTAAAATATGATGAAGAATTATAAAATTCGGGAGCGGAAGCAAATATTTATATGATTTTTTACAAAAATAAAGTCTGATTTTACTTATTCTTGATGAATACGTTGTATATTGTAGTCTACATGGGCTGGATTCTAGAATACCTACCACACTTGAAATAGCAATTTTCTTGTTGCAATGTTTTCTTTAAGCTAAAAAATGACGAAAAATTATAAATAGAGCGCGGATTATATGCAAGGAAATGTAACAGATATATGCATGCATTATGCATTGAAATAAGGCCAAAATATGCCCATTATATGCACATAATAAAATAAATATGCAATATTTTACAAATGTATGTAGATATGCAACTTTATTATATATTAATATTAAATAATAAGGAAAATAAATAACATTTTGTCATAATGCACAAAAAATCACATAAAATTAACACAACTTACATATAAATTTTGTATCAACTACAATATAGGTACACAAATAATATCAGTAATATAATTTTTAAATAAGGAACACATTTTGAATATATTATTATCTTGTTACAACAGCTTATATAACATTTTTGCTAAATTTGTATAATTATTTAATTAGCTTCATTGTTTTTATCGAAACAATAATTATATATTTTTCTAAAGTTTCTGGTTTGAAACTCTGTCTGCGATCACTTAATACACTTTTATAAACAGAAAAACTTCTTTCGACATCACGTGATGTTATTGGAGCATATTTAAATTTACACTATATATTTGGAGCTAAATTTGAAGGTAATTCAAAATTTCTATTTAAAATACTTCTTATATTGCTAATTTCGTTATAACCCGGATTATTTATTAATACATCGTTAAATTTTTATATACTTTCTCCCCAATGTCGCCTGGAACGTTTTTTAATTTATTTTTTTAATTTTCTACAATATCTAAAGCTTCTGTTAAAGTTAAACCTGAAATTTCTAGAGATTTCATTGCTTGACTTAATTCTGAATAATTACTCTTTATGAATGCCAATTGGTTGATTAGTTCTTTATCTTTGGTTTGAATTAGTTTCTTGTAGTTTTCAACAGACGATGCACCTTAAGAATCAAAAAAAGTAATTATATTTTTGACATTTGTTTAGTTATCCGAATGAAAAATTGCAGCATCCAACCAAGTACCCCACCTAGTGAGTACAGGTTCGGGCGGTAATGAAAGGTTGGGTAGTTTTTCTTTGTAATATTGTACTCGCAGTGGAGCTTTCAGAAAAACTTTTTTGGTAAAATTTATCAGATCATTCAGATCATTAAATAATTCTCTGACCTTCTCTGCAAGTCGATTGATTCCATGAGCGTGACAGGTGACATGTATTAAATTCGGAAATAATACTTTTAAATTTTGTGCTGCTTTTATCATGTATTTTGCAGCGTCAGTTACTAATAAAATTATTTTATCATATGGTACCGGGTCTGGTAAAAACAGGTTACTTAAACTTTCATTGACAAATCTAGATATAGTAGCATTATTTGTCATATCTAGAACTTTAACAGCGACCAAATATGATTTCGAAGGACAATCGTCATTTAAAATGCCTACAATTAAATTTGCAATAAACCGTCCCATGACATCGGTAGTTTCGTCTACCGATATCCACAAATAATTATTATCAACTAGATTTTCAATATTGGAAAAAGTCTCCATGAAAATTTCATTTATATATCGTTTTCTTAATAGCGTCTCCGAAGGAATATTTTCAGAATTGCAATATTTTTCTAGAAAAATTGTAAAGGCCAGATTATCCAGTTTTCGCAATGGTATATTCGCTTTGACCATCATATTACACAAATCACTGGGAAATGAGTTGTTTGTTTTTTGTTTTGAATTTGCAACACAGGAATCAAGACTCTGTTGTCGGAGTTCTGGGTTTGAAGAAGCTTTTCTTCCATGTGCCGCTGTTTTTACATGCTGGTCTATTTGAAATTTCTTGGAAGCCTTTATCTAATAATAACAAATTCGAATTACAGGTTATAGATGTATACAAATAATAAATTCAACAAATACCTTTTTTTTCACAAACTGTACAGAACACAATATCATTGTCTACTTTGAGGAACTGATATTTTTGAACCCATTGTTTGAATTGCTGAGATCTTACACTACCAAGTGATTTTGACATTTTAAAATTGTAAATATGTAAACAATAACCACAAAACATTAACATAAGAACAACATAACAAAACAAAATAATAGTGTAAATCACAAATAACCTTAACTTCTTATAGATGGAGAACTGCAATAGTATTTCTTCTGACAATCTACAGCGCCAATTGCAGTAGAAACCTAAACACTCAAACGTCATATGTAGGCAACTCGCATTGCAAGAAAGTTTAGATATTTGCTTTTTAATTAAAATAAAATATAAAAGTATTTAATGTTACAATTTATAATATAAATACATATAAAATAATATACATATACGAATATGCACACAATATTGTTACAATTTTGAATTTCCTGAACCCATCTAGGTTTGCCAGAAGATTTGTACGTTGGTTCAAAATGAACACTACATATACGTATATACGCATGCAAATTTGTTTTAGGTTTCTAACGCTAATGACTCTGATAGATGATTTGAAGCTCGTACATTCAAGTTTCCGTAGCCTGGTGTAAATGTACAAATCATTTTTCAAAACAGCGGCATGCATTATTGGAGCCACTGTTCACATGTTCCGCAACAAAAACATAGGTGCAGAAGTAATAGGGTCATTTCAAAAAAAAAATGTTACGATTTTTTTTACTTATATGGAACCTGCGACACTTACTATACATATTGCAATATAATGTACGGCGAAATATAATACTTTTCATTCATAACTTTATTATAAGATATTCGTGCTGCGAATTTCGGGACGTCACGAATCAAAAACTCACACAAAGATACATCTCACACTTACACATACACCGAGGCGCTACAAGTTGAACGTCAGTGTAACGCAGGAAGTATATTTTACACTTTGTGATGTAAAGTAACCTAAAATTTATATTGTCAGAGGAAAAGTACGCAGATTTTTGTTTTGTTTATATTAGTGCAGAACTACTACTAATATATTTATATATTTAGGTAAAGCATGGTGAACGAAATTTACATTTCGTCCGCAAGAGTGAGCTGATCATTCTGATTCGTGACGTATTGGCAAACGGCGTCCTGTTGAGATTTGAAATAGAAGTCTAATTTCAAAAAATTATATCTACAAAAAATGTACCCAAATGACACGAAAATATTATTTACATATATTGTAGACGGTAGACTTTCAGGAAAAAAATAAAACAAAAAATGTAAAATGACCCCATTAGTATCGAAGTTGAGCGAATATTGACGAGATAGCCCGAATATAAATTTTATTCTTCATTTCAAATTTAAAATTCAAAATTATTGTTTAAAAGAAATTCAAAATATGTAATAAATGTTGACATATGCAAAATATGCAAAAATTTAAAACCATAGATTGATAATTTTTTGTATGAAATGTGAACATTTGTAAAGTAAATAATAATATGCACAATTGTACAATATATGCAAATGCATATAATCCGCGCTCTAATTATAAAAGTTTGGGCGCGGAAGCAAATATTTATATGATTTTTTTTAAATAAAGTCAGATTTTACCTTTTTTTTATGAATTCGTTGTATATTGTAAACTACATGGGCTGGATTCTAGAGTACTTAACTCACTGGAAATAGCAATTTTCTTGTTGCAATGTTTTCTTTTAGCTAAAATATGATTGAGAATTATAAAATTCGGGCGCGCAAGCAAATATTTATATGATTTTTTACAAAAATTAAGTCAGATTTTACCTATTCTTGAAATTGAAATTTTTGTTAAATCATTCATATTCATGCTTTAGGATCTATACTATGGATAATTTTAGCATTGGACATGCAAAAGTGACCATAACTTGGTACCAATCAGATAAAAAACATTCAAATTTTGGGTGTCATTTTAATGAATACGTTGTTCATTGTAAGCTACATGGGATGGACTCTAGAATACCTACTACACTTTAAATAGCAATTTTCTTATTGCAATGTTTTCTTTTAGCTAAAATATGATGAACAATTATAAAATTCGGGCGCGGAAGCAAATAGATTTATGATTTTTTACAAAAATAAAGTTAGATTTTACCTATTCTTGATGAATACGTTGTATATTGTAAGCTACATGGGCTGGATTCAAAAATACCAACTACACTTGAAATAGCAATTTTCTTGTTGCAATGTTTTCTTTTAGCTAAAATATGATGAAGAATTATAAAATTCGGTCGCGGAAGCAAATATTTATATGATTTTTTACAAAAATAAAGTCATATTTTATCTATTCTTGATGAATACATTGTATATTGTAAGCTACATGGGCTGGATTCTATAATACCTACCACACTTGAAATAGAAATTTTCTTGTTGCAATGTTTTCTTTTAGCTAATATATGATGAAGAATTATAAAATTCGGGCGCGGAAGCAAATATTTATAAGATTTTTTACAAAAATAAAGTCAGATTTTACCTTTTCTTGATGAATATGTTGTATATTGTAAGCTACATGGGCTGGATTCTACAATACCTACCACACTTGAAATAGTAATTTTCTTGTTGCAATGTTTTCTTTTAGCTAAAATATGATAAAGAATTATAAAATTCGGGCGCGGAAGCAAATATTTATATGATTTTTTACAAAAATAAAATCAGATTTTACCTATTCTTGAAATGGATATTTTTGTTAAAATATTCATATTCATGCTTTAGGATCTATACTATAGATAATTTTAACATTAGACATGCAAAGGTGACCATCACGTGGTACCAATCAGATAATAAACATTCAATTTTCGGGTGTCATTTTAATGAATACGTTGTATATTGTAAGCTACATGGGCTGGATTCTAGAATACCTACCACACTTGTAGAAATTTTCTTGTTGCAATGTTTTCTTTTAGCTAAAATATGATGAAGAATTATAAAATTCGGGCGCGGAAGCAAATATTTATATGATTTTTTACAAAAATAAAGTCAGATTTTACCTATTCTTAATGAATACGCTGTATTTTGTAAGCTACATGGTGTAAAGATATGGAGTGAATCATCACCAGCTTTGCATCTAACTATTTGTAGTTCTAATGGACGACTAGATTACGTTGAGAGATTAGTGAATGTTTCTGACTCAGTGGGATGTTCAAAAATATTTACTTTTCTTATCAAATTCTCTGGTCGAACCAGAGGTTGTGCAAATAGTACGATGACCGTTCAACGGTCGTTGGTAGATGATTCACCCCAGCTAGAGGTTTTCGAGACGGGGATGATGATATTGAGGAGTTAGTTGGAAGTCAGTCTCAAGCGGAGTCGGTTGTAAGAGAGCTGACATACCTTCGGTTTTAAATAAAGTTTGGGTAAATAAATTGACGACGAGTTTAATTTGTTGACTCTTTTTAAGTCCAAAACCCTATTATAGTGAAGCGGGCAAGTGTGCTGACGGGAGAAGTCAACAGGCGAGTCGAGGTGACCAACGCAACCAAAGGTGTCTATAAGGTAGGTGCTGATTTCACCACACAATCTGTAGATTTATTAGAGTTTTGCGCCCAAACAAGCCCCCGGACAAGAACCCGCGTGCGCAACATATTTTGCTATTGTAAAAGGTACTTAAACAGAAATATTACATTGGTGGCAACGGTGGACTATATAAATAAAATAAATGGAAAAAAAAATTATTATGTTTGGGGAAATTGATAATTAAAATTTAATTTCAATTTAATTATCAATTACAGTGTTGCTTTGGGAGCATCAATATTAAATATAATAAAATAATTGCTTAGTTTTTATGAATTTCGGTAAAATTTATTAATATTTATGAAACAAGCAAGAAACTGATTCTAATCATCTTAGTAATTATTCTAAAATTATCCAATTCTTTATTAACACTGCAGTTTTATGTCTGAAAGTTAATTCTAAGTTTTGTATCGTAATTCTAAATTATCATATATTAAAATCCAATCTTGAGTTTAAATTATAATTATCTTGTTATTATTTCTAAAGACATCTGCCTTTTTTTTTACTGTAAAAAAAAAATAAAAATCAATCAAAATGACTGGTGGTAGCACCTCGCAAACTCCTCCAACAACGCAAAGAACAGCAGTAATCATGTCTTC
Source organism: Stenolophus ochropezus (assembly GCA_035578165.1). NCBI lineage: Eukaryota > Metazoa > Arthropoda > Insecta > Coleoptera > Carabidae > Stenolophus > Stenolophus ochropezus. The sequence goes on along the minus strand of JAQOWZ010000102.1, from coordinate 151,775 downwards.
AATAGAATCAGTACCAACTTTTAAAGGCTCACCCAACGAGGATGTTAAAAGGTTCCTTAGAAATATAGATCAATTTGCCCATATGTGTGGATGGTCAGAAGCAGAAAAAATAACAGTATCGCGATTAAAATGCACGGGAATAGCAGGACAGTTTCTGGATGCCCAAGAAGAAAATTATTTAGAATCTATGCCGTGGACTTCATTTAAACAAGTTTTCATAAAACAGTTTGATAAACGCGTAGTCCCAGGAAAAGCAAAATTCGATTTTTCACGATGTATACAAAATCCAAGAGAAGCCGTGGTAGATTACGTGACCCGCCTGAAAACCTTAGGGAAGGATATAATTACTTGGAGTGATAACACTGACGAGAAGGAATTTCAAAAGAAATATCACGAAAACGAACTGATAGAGCAATTTAAAAGTGGTCTCAGTCCTGCCATACGAAGAATTGTTCTAAGTCGAGTCGCTACCTTAGACACAAAAGAATTAACATTAGAAAAAGTGACGGAAATCGCCTTGCAAGAGGAGCATAACGAAAATATGATCGCCCATACTTCTAAAGCAATAAATTACGTCACTAATGTACGAAATCAACATAACTGTAATGAATATATGACAACTAGTGGACAAATTACAAGTAAAGACAGCAGGCCAAAACCAAACTATGACTGGAGAAGATACAAAAAGACCCCGGTGGATGATAGAAGAAGGGATGGAAGTTCTCGTTTATGTTATGAATGTGGTAAAGACGGCCATTATGCTCGAGATTGCAATAGTCGAAGCAAAGACATTGTATGTTTCAATTACCAAGGATTGAATCACATTGCCAAATACTGTAGACAGAAGGGAAGAAGTTGTTTTAATTGCGGCCGATTTGGACATATAGCGAAAAACTGCACCAAACCTTTAAACGAACAAAGCCAACCTCGAAGCACCCACGACGGTTTGGCCAGACCCACCCAGTAAAGCAGTGTCAAACTCTACATCCGTTTGAAATTCAGAAATATCAGCACTCGCGTAAATATCAAAGTAGTATGTCAACTTTTCAGAAAATTCCAGCGTCAAAAGATAATCGGATGAGTTATCAATATAGATCTTCTAACTTAAACGAAAATCTTTTAAAAACATCATGCGAAAAGCCAGGAGACACTGAGAAATCGGAACAAGAGATAAAGAAAATAATTATGACTGCTTTTAACTCTGAACAAGATACTGGATGTATAGTAGAAGTAGAAGTGGACGGAGTGCTCAAATATATGTTGGTGGATACAGGGGCAGCAATCTCAATTTTGAAAAACGAAGGAAAACATGAAGACATAATACCGGTAGATAACTTATTCGTTACAGGACTGAGTGGAAATCAAATAGACATAAAAGGTAAATGCGATTTTGAGTTTATCATGGAAAATAAGGTTTTCAGCGCAACTTGTATAATATGCAGTGAAAATGTACCTCTAGAAGTAGACGGCATACTCGGTAGAGATTTTTTGAAGAAGCATGGAGCCAATATAAATTTTGATATAAAAGAATTAATGTTTCGGAACAACGTGAAGGTTCAATTGCTGACCGAAATAAGAAACATCGAAGGAAAACTGGAAGCTTGTAAAACTAAAGTAGAAGATAGTAGCTCGCAGACAAGTGATAAGAGACATGTAAGATTTAAAGAGGAAATTCAGATAGAAAATGAAGAAACGGGAAGGGAGGGCGAAAATGAAGAAACAAAAGGAGATGTAAGGTACGACAGTGACGAGCTCATGAAGAGTCCTGCAGAAAATGAGGAAGGGGAAAATAGTATCAACACGGAACTTTATGTTCGCATCAACGAACACAAAAGGACAGACGGCAAAGGTAATGATGAAAGCGTATATTTTTCAAAACCGCCTATTTTGGAAGATGTAGTGGAGAATGATTTTTGTGCGAAGGAATTCAGGAAAACGTCGCGAATTTTCCAGAAATCCATGAAGTGATCCTGGAGCCTGTTGAAATAAAAATCCACGGAGTCTTTGCTGCAAGAGTGTTAGTGAGAAACACGAAAATTATTCAACTGCGAATAATAAATGTGACGTCACAGGAAGTAAGAATTAATAAAAATACGATTGTAGGACATGCGATTGGAAGCTGCTCAGTGCCACAGTTACCAGTAAATGTAGTAGAAGCAAAAAAATGCAGACAAAAAAACATTGAAGAATATTTTAACTTTGATAACATCGAGATAAATGACAAAATCAAATTAAGCCGTTTGCTACAGAAGTACGACGATATTTTTCTGACAAAAGAGAAAAAATTAGGAGTAACGTCTAAAATGAAACACGAAATAAACATAGAAGATGTACCTCCTGTCACCAAAGCTTCATATAGAGTACCATACGCACAGCGACAAATATTACGGGAGCAAATAAATGAAATGCTACAAGATAAAATTATAGAACCCTCAAATTCGTAGACGAACACCTAGTAAAGTTAAAAACCATATTTGATAGAATGAGAGAGGCTAATCTCAAATTTAATCCGAGCAAGTGTAAATTTTTGCAGAAAGAGGTAAAATATTTAGGACACATGATTAAAGAACATGGAGTTCACGCTGACCCTGATAAAGTTCCAATAATCCAGAATTACCCACAACCAAAAACTGTTAAAGACATCCGAGCGTTTTTAGGTCTGGTTGGATTTTATAGGCGGTTTATACCACAATTTTCAGCTACATCTAAACCGTTGACGGCACTTACAAAAAAACATGCAAGATTCAATTGGACGGCAGAATGTAGCGAGGCTTTCGAACAATTAAAAACATATTTATGCTCAACACCAGTTCTCCATCACCCCGACTTCAGTAAAAAAATTATTTTAACGACCGACGCCAGTGGTCAAGCTATTGGCGCATTTTTGAGTCAATATAGTGGCATGGGCGAACATCCAATTGCATATGCTAGCAGACAATTAAATAAAGCCGAGCAGAATTACAGCGCAACAGAAAGAGAATGTTTAGCGGTAGTATGGGGAATAAAACACTTTCGAGTATTTCTGTACGGAGCCCCATTCAAAGTCATCACTGACCACCGACCCCTCAGCTGGCTGAAGAACTTGCCAGACCCAACCTCCCGTTTAGCTCGATGGTCTCTTCTGTTGTCAGAATATGATTATGAGATTGTTCACCGCCCAGGAAGGAAACACGGAAATGCAGACGCATTGTATCGAATACAGATAACAAGAATTGACACGGCTGAAATAGAATATATTCCCTATATATCTCGAGACATCATAAATAGAGAACAAAAAAATGATCCTGAGTGTCAAGCAATTGCAAAGTTTATCCAAGATAACCCCGCTAACGAGAAATATTATAAAGAAGAAGAAACCATAATGAGATATGGAAGAGAGACTGCTCGTTTCAATTCTACAGTAGTACCTAAAAATATAAGGAAAGAAATAATGAAAGCATACCACGACTCACCAACCGCAGGACACTTGGGTCAAAATAAAACTTTAACAGCTATCCAGGCAAAATACTACTGGAAAGATATGGCGAAAGATATTAAAGGTCATATTGAAGAGTGTAAAACCTGCAACGAGAGAAAAGGTCCTTATCAACACAAGTTATCAGAACTACAGTATTTCCAAGAAGTTACAACCCCTTGGAAAAGAATTCACATTGATATAGTAGGACCTCTAACTCCAACCCACAACGGAAAAAAATATATTCTAACATGTACTGATGCTTTTAGCAGATACCCAGAGTTAATAGCACTTCCTGATCAGAAAGCGGAAACTGTGGCAAAAGCATTTGTTAAAAAGGTGATCTGTAGACATGGTTGTCCAAAAATATTAGTCACGGATAACGGTACCAATTTCATTTCTCTTCTAATGAAAGAAACGTGTAAATTTCTACAAATAGAAAAAATTCATACCACTGCATACCACCCGCAATCAAATGGTATAATTGAACGATTTCATAGAACAATGAAAGACATGCTATACCACTTTGTTGATCGAGATCAGAGAAACTGGGATGATTGGTTAGAATTTGTTGCCATGGCCTACAGAAACAGAACACATAATGCAACAGGAGAAACACCATTTTATTTAATTCACGGGAGAGACATGATGCTACCATTTCAAGACATAATTCGAGATCAAGGCTCTTTGTATTCAGAAAATAATTATGCACGCGAGCTACAGGCGCGACTAAATTTAGTTTTTAAAAATGCAATAGAATCTAACTTAATACATACAAAACGTAGAAATGAGGTAGCGAATATAAAGCGCACTACTAAGCAATATGAATCAGGCGATAAAGTTTATCTGAAGAATGATAGTACCGAGGTTGGAATGAGTAAGAAACTTGCGCAAAGATGGAACGGTCCTTTTAGAATACTAGAAAAAAAAAGTCCAGTTGTTTTTAAAATTAAAGAAATTTTTGGTAATAAAGAATACAGAGTTCACGCTGATCGCTTAAAACCATGTAAAATCTCTGCGGTGCTTACTGAAGATTTAGATGTTCACGAAAATGTAATTATAAATGAAGTACCGTAGGTCTTGTTAGGTGATACCGATTTGGTGCAAGACTTTGATTTATCTGTAGGTTTTGAAGACGAAATCGTAGCCCCTAACCAGGACGCAGTAGGGGTTCCAGTAACCGAACCGAGGTACCACACACGCAGCCATGGGCCAACCACAGAACAGCCGTGGATTTATCAACCTCGAGTATAAGGTTTCGTTAACTTTGTACTCCATACTCACCATCACCACGTCGAACTCAATTCCATCCGAGTCACCAAATGAGTTGTAGCACGGATTAGTATTTATCTACGAGGGAAACATTTTTATAACAGATGATTATTGGACTATCGTATTTAATGTAAATGTGACGGAATACAACCATGCGTTGGATAAAATAATCCAGCAGATCAATAAGCTAAAGACCGATGTACACACAACCGTATTAACAGATGTAGAGACCATTATAAATGTAATGGAGATCAGCAAAAATATGATCCTCAACCGCGTATATAAATTGTGGAAAGAGATTCAAGAAATTAGTAACAGCATTGAACCCTATACAGAAATGCAGCGTCATAAACGAGGATTGATCAACGCTGGTGGAAGTCTAATAAAATTCCTTTTCGGTAATCCAGATAATCGAGATCTAGAAGAACTAGATGCCAAATTACATGGAATTGCTACTCAACAAAATAAATTTTTAACCATTGCAAAAGCTGAAGCAACTATAGTAAACACAACTTTCGACCTAGCCAAAGACAATAGACGACTTCTCAGCAATATCCATAAAGCAACTACAGAATTGACAAAAGAATTTAATCACCTAAGAACAGAAATGAATAAACAATTCAGCCAAATAACGAGACGATTAGACGCTCTTGAATATAGCAACCAAGTTCAAGCTCTATTACGAACCGTAGAAGCCCTTCTGACAATGCTTGAATATGGTATAATTCAAACCAAGATAGCGGTAGAGCAATCGGCTAATCATCGTTTAAGTTTACATTTTATCAACGCTAAACAGTTATATAATATTCTGTTGGATATTCAACCACACCTTCCCGAAGGATTAGGCTACGTAACTACGTTACACCGTCAGAACATCTATAAGCAATATCAAACTGCTTATGTTAGAACTGCTACAAAAAATGGAGTCCTAAGGGTGTATGCCCAAATTACCTTGGTGTCTAAAGATCGCGAGTTCCGGTTGTATAGAGCTCGACCATTGCCAACGAAGGTCAACAATGACATATTCATGTCAGTACAACCAGAAGCTCTTTACCTAGCAATATCAGAAGATGGCTTAAAATATACAAATATTCAGTTTGACGAGTTAGGAAAATGTAGGGGAAGCAATGTCAAGATATGTCCACCCCACCGAGCCATAGGTTCGCACCCAGAAACAAGTTGCCTATTTTCAATGTATAAGAATGACCAAGATGCGACAAGAATCAATTGCAAGAGAAATTTGCAGAAAAACCCTAGAGCCACGTTCTATAAAACCGTTGATGACAGTAAGTGGGTATTTAGCGTACCTCAAGAAAAGCATGCCATTATCAAATGTGGTAAAAGTACCCATACCGAAACATTGCGCGGTACGGGCTATTTACACCTAGATCCGAAGTGTTCAGCGTCCATAGACAGTTACCTGTTGTTACCTCATTCTGATGAAATAACACTGGCAGGAACAAAAGATGATAAATTCCGAATTCCCCAATTAGAAATATCTCCGGTTAGAAATATTAGTAAATCAATAAAACTACTAAATAATTCTTAAAATTTATGCAGAATAGATAATCTGTTGAGCGATCCAAATTTCCACGCATCAGAACCCGTAGGTATTCCCATCAGAGAAGTACAGGCTATGATCAGGGATCTTGATAATCAAGTTAACTATGAACGCCATCATTATTGGTTGAGCGGACTGACTGGACTTGTAATTTTGCAATAATTCTAGTAAGTGTAGTTGTGATAGTGCGTGTGGTGAAAGTCCCATATGTGTGGTGTAGTGGATCAACAAACAATAGACAGACTTCAAAGGAAGAAATCGAAATGACCGAAACTATTGAACAACCCATTACTGTTCAAGGGATAATGTAAACTGTAGAATTTCATAGTGTTAAAAAAATATTTTGATATTAGGTATATATATATTCATCTATAAATCTTTCCTGTTAATCAACATTTTTTTAGTTAGATATAAAATAAATAATTATTCGTATATATATTTCGATTCATATGTATGTATGCAAGTATTCTAGGATAGTCATTGTATGTTTTGTATAGTATAGGTAGTATTAAAAGGTGTCAGGCAAGTGAACACTTTTTAAAAGGAGAAAGCAATGTAAAGATATGGAGTGAATCATCACCAGCTTTGCATCTAACTATTTGTAGTTCTCATGGACGACGAGATTACGTTGAGAGATTAGTGAATGTTTCTGACTCAGTGGGATGTTCAAAAATATTTACTTTTCTCATCAAATTCTCTGGTCGAACCAGGGGTCATGCAAATAGTACGATGACCGTTCAAGGGTCGTTAGCAGATGATTCACCCCAGCTAGAGGTTTTCGAGACGGGGATGATGATATTGAGGAGTTAGTTGGAAGTCAGTCTCAAGCGGAGTCGGTTGTAAGAGAGCTGACATACCTTCGGTTTTAAATAAAGTTTGGGTAAATAAATTGACGACAAGTTTAATTTGTTGACTCTTCTTAAGTCCAAAACCCTATAATAGTGAAGCGGGCAAGTGTGCTGACGGGAGAAGTCAACAGGCGAGTCGAGGTGACCAACGCAACCAAAGGTGTCTATAAGGTAGGTGCTGATTTCACCACACAATCTGTAGATTTATTAGAGTTTTGCGCCCAAACAAGCCCCCGAACAAGAACCCGCGTGCGCAACATATTTTGCTATTGTAAAAGGTACTTAAACAGAAATATTACAAAGGGCTGGATTCTAGAATACCTACCTCACTTAAAATAGCAATTTTCTTGTTGCAATGTTTTCTTTTAGCTAAAATATGATAAAAAAATATAAAATTCGTGCGCGGAAGCAAATATTTATATGATTTTTTACAAAAATAAAGTCAGATTTTACCTATTCTTGATGAATACATTGTATATTGTAAGCTACATGAGCTGGATTCTAGAATACCTACCACACTTGAAATAGCAATTTTCATGTTGCAATGTTTTCTTTTAGCTAAAATATGATGAAGAATTATAAAATTCAGGCGCGGAAAAAAATATTTATATAATTTTTTACAAAAATTAAGTCAGCTTTTACATATTCTTGATGAATACGTTGTATATTGTAAGCTACGTGGGCTGGATTCTAGAATACCTACCACAGTTGAAATAGCAATTTTCTTGTTGCAATATTTTCTTTTAGCTAAAATATGATGAAGAATTATAAAATCCGGGCGCGGAAGCAAATATTTATATGATTTTTTACAAAAATTAAGTCAGATTTTACCTATTCTTGAAATGGAAATTTTTGTTAAAACATTCATATTCATGCTTTAGGATCTATACTATGGATAATTTCAGCATTGGACATGCAAAAGTAACTATAACGTGGTACCAATCAGATAATAAACATTCAATTTTCGGGTGTCATTTTAATGAATACGTTGTATATTGTAAGCTACATGGGATGGATTCTAGAATACCTACCAGTAGTATAGTCATGAGAGTTCGAAATCACTTGGTGGTGCTCGAGGGGGGAAGGTGAGGCAGGGGTGCGGGGAGGGGTCAAGCGGAAGGGGGCCAACGGTGACGTCATGCGCCGCTGTTGAGGACCTAGCCAATGTCTTAAGGACCTAGCCAACGTCTTAAGGACCTAGCCAATGTCTTAAGGACCTAGCCAACCTCTTAAGGACCTAGCCAACGTCTTAAGGACCTAGCCAACGTCTTAAGGACCTAGCCAACGTCTTAAGGACCTAGCCAACGTCTTAAGGACCTAGTCAACGTCTTAAGGACCTAGCCAGCGCCTCAGCTAACGCTCCAAGAACAATCTTTGTTATATACCTCAGCATAGGTCTTATGGATGGTAGGTACACCCAAAATGATGACTCATCTCTTGCGCAAGTTTTAATTTCGCGCATTGCAGTTTATAATTATTTAATTACTCACTAATTGATTTAATTTATGCACCCCAATAACGAATTTTGTATGATTCATTTTTTCAATTAAGCACTCATCACTGTGAAAACATATGTTGGTGGATATAGGAATGGGATGTGCGGGTTTTTTACAAAAATAAGAACAATTTTTATTATATACGTTTATTTAAAAGTATATTACACAGTTCATTACATAAAATATTAAACTATTATCTTATACTTATGAACTAAAACTATAGCCATGTGGATAGGTATCTGGAAAAAGATAGTTAATAATTCTTTTGTCATCATATGCACTTAATGCTAATTTATTTTGTTTAACAGTATATACATTGTGTTCGTTTGATGAAATCAATGTTTGGGATTTAACTACAGATTCATTATTGAAAAGACAGTTAAAATAATCATTAAAAGTTATACTTTTCATCGTAGCTTTTGTGACTCCCTTAGCTTTCATACTTACCTCAGGTTTAATACTATTTAGAGTTTTGTAAGCATACATTTTTGCTCGAAGTCCAATGAAATGTGTCATTATACTACCATTATTTTCATCTTTCATCAGACCGACAACTTTTTTATTAGCCAAAGGTATGTCATAAATATTATCTAAAGGATAATCGGAAGTGTCAAATTTTTGAATATCTCTTTTTATAATTTCGTAAATGTTAATATTTTTGAAGAAATAAATTAAACTGTCCGTATCAGTATAACAAAGTTCAGCATTTTGATTGAAATTTCGTATTATATAAATGTAGTGAAAATCATAAATATAAGTTTTAGAAATATCTAAAATCGAAAATCCAACGTAAATAGGTTTATTAAACACTACAGATTTTTTATTCATTTCTACAATTATTAAATCTTTGTCTAATATTGTACAGCTGTGAAAATTGGGCTTAGCTATAAGATTTTTTGCTTCATGTCTACCACCCCATTGAGTCACTACCCTGACATCTCTATGTTTTCTTGTGTTTTCCATGGTTTTTCCGAAGATTGCATTATTCATTAACTTGAAATAATTCTTTTGAAATTCATGATTTGATTTTTTCCTCAACTCAGTATTTAGATCAATGTAAGACTTCAACCAGGAGCTCTGTTTAAATTTTAGAATTCTATGAATTTGCCGTATTTGCAATCCTAAATTTATGCATTGTTTTAAATGTTTGTAATGAATAACATAGTTCTTTTTGTTATATAAGTTAGCAATTAGTTTGGATTGCTTCGATGTAGGTGGGGTAAAATTTTCAGGGCACAAAGGCAAGTCTTTATGTATCTCATGCAAGTCTTTGGGGTAATCTAAATCCACTTCGAAAATGTAACCGGTGTCAGAATTTTCTGAAATGTTTATTATATTATAATATTCAGATTTATCAACCCAGCTAAATTCTCCATAAGGCAGATATTGACTCATTGCAGCTCCATACAAATTGTTAACATCAAAATACATAAGATAAGAATCATCTTTCTCGGCATCGTATAAATCATTCATATATTTATTATTAGCCTCTGCATATCGTTTTGAACATTGAACTAGTCCACCGCGAATTCCTTTTTCAATAAACAATAATTTCTCTACATCGGTTAAAAGTTCAAGCGTTACATTTGTGTATTTTAACATTGCATCAAACGATAAAGCAGGGGCGGTAAAATAGTGTAGAGCATCCAATTTATATATCTCCAAACAGTTAATTCTAAAATTTTCAAATACATCTGCTAACAAATGAACATCCGTTGCTAGATACAGATCAGAATATTCCCCTAAAGTATTTAAATTGAAAATTTTCCACACTTGTTCAGCGTGTGCGTAATCATTGTCACTGATATTTTAATTTTTTAACGAACTATAAAAGTGACACTGACTGGGTAGACAAGTTTCTTCAAATTTATCCCAGTTATCAAGGTACTCGTACGGAAAAACTCCTTTCCTAGATAATAATTTAAACTTATTTAAGTCTTTACAAAAATTTTGGGTTATAGGCTTTTCATGATCTTTGAGATACGATGATAATTTGTCAATTGAGCTTGACATAAAGCGAAATGAATCGATGAATCTATAATTTATTTTTGTATCTTTAACGTATTTAGTAAAGGATATGTACCGTTCTTTATTAATTGGAAGTAATGACACTTGCCCAGGAAAACGTTTGGCCACGTTTTTAATAATGAAATGTCCATCATAATTACTGAGGTTATGAAAGACAACTGGAATTGTATGTGACTTTCTAAAATTTAAATTACAGGACTGATGTGCAGCGCCGCGAAATGCTCCTGTAAAGTGATTGTGATCACGAACTTTGATGTCTGACAATAAAAATTTCTTTCTACATACATGACATAATTTCGAGTTTAAATAGTCAGCTTCTTCTGTTTTAGTCGTATTCATTGGTATTGGGCTTTGAAATTTTTTATCTATGAATTGTGCTACTGTGTAAAGTTCATTTAGTAACCAATCAATACAATTTTTACTTCTATTTAATTTGAAATATGACAGTGAATTATCATATGAACATTTTAAATAATATGCAATGCTACTCGGAATATGCTCATGAATTTTAGTAGTATTTTTATTTTGTAAGTCTTTAGTCTTTTGTAATATGGATTCTATGTCAGCATATATTACAAAAGGCACAGTATCCTGATAATGAAAATTTTTGAATTTTAAATATTTATTTTCTTCAGTAGGCAATTCAACTCGACATTTATTCATTAATTTACAGTCAGCTGCATGCTTGTCAAAAATAATTTGTGTATTGAAATGATTTAAACATCGGTCACATAAAATTAATTTTCCATTATGATTTGAAATTTGTTTACTTAAGAGTCTTGATAAATTTTGTATCCACATAAAATGGTATTTAGTATTATTCTTTACAGTTTTTATAATTTCATCCACTTCCATATCGTCAACCTCATCACAGTTTTCATACATCATTAACAAATGAATAAATTTATTAGTTTCCAATTTGGATAAATATATTGGTACGACCTGATTTTTCTCTTTACCAATTGTTTCTAAAGTGTAGATATTAATAGATAAATTATTCATTTCTTCAAATTTTGGAATATTTTTTAATTGAATTGGAAAATGAATACCGTCATATTTAAGCACTTTACTAAAGTGTGGGTAAGATGATATTCGATCTGGATTTCGATCTGCAGGATGCAATGCAGAAACTACAGCCCACAAAAAACAATAGTCATCTTTATTTTTTATATTGATAACAGCTTGTTTACGTTTAATATCAAGCGGTAATTCAATGTATGATCCACCAAGAATAGGTGTATACTTATTAATATTTATTTTTAAGTGTAAAGTTTCATATAGACTCCAACCGGAATCACGTTCTTGAAACTCTGATAATTTTGCTATAATTTTATTAATATGTTCACTGAACCATTCTTTAATATTTGTTGTTTTTGTTATTATGCTATTGACTGTATTAAAATATTTAATTTCTAATGCACCTGTTTTAGGCATTATGAAATCAGCGCTGAAAACAAGATTAACTTTTAAATTTGACAATTTTAAAGCTTCTTTAATTTTGTTTGAGAATATTCTATAGCATTTATTTAGAAATAATGATGGATCTTTATAATTTAAATTTACAATAATCCCCGTACGTATTCGAGACCCGAAACATGATTCTAAATCTTGCCAAATTAATTGTTTTTGGAATCCTGCACCATGAATACCACTTTTCGTTCGTTTTAATTTTTCACGGTAAAATTTGAATAAAGCCAAATTAGATTCTAGTTGAAATAAGTTGCCATTATTTTCATTATTTTGCTTTATAGCTCGGCGAATTAATAATATGAATTTATTAATATGCTTTAGCCAGCGAATATATTCATCGTATGTTTTTAAAATTTTGATTCCGTCAACGAGTACCTTTAATGCTTTTGTGCTTAGTGTAGCAACGCTCAACATCGCGGTCTGTATACGGAATACGAATGACCGTTGTGCAATGATATTAGGGTATTAATCAGCAACGGGAAAATTCAACCATTACACGCATGCGCATAAATAGACCCTCATATCATCTGGCCAGGGTTTTATAAATAAAAATCATGGAATTATTGTAAAACATTTATTTTACAAGAGAAAAATACATTAAATATTTTTATTATTACATATTACTAATAATATTTGTTAATGGATTATAGTTAATTATTCTATCATGTATAATTAAACAATAGGCGGCTGTATTATCAGGTATGTTTTCATTTGTTTCAAATTCCAACCTGATATCAACATTACCCGATTTCAACGTCTCACTCTGATGTGAACAATCTATTACTGCTAGGGGTGCAGTAGTTAAAAACTCGTTGGATGTGAATATAGGTTCACATGGTCGCTCATAGTAAGACAATTGGAACTGAGTGTACATGTCATACAGCATTGCCCAATGATTATTTTTAAAGTTTAAATTCAAATTATCGTACGGATACATATCTGAATTTAAATATAACTTAATATTAGTTAAGTTACAATGATCAAATTTACTCATATCTTTATTTAATTTATTTTTTCGATCAGTTTGGAATCCCACGATGACGTAACGCGGTGTTTCTAATTGAGTAGTCGTTTTAATTGGCCAGGTATGTCTCTGTGTTTTTTGTAGTAGTGGATATTCATGAAGCTCCCAGCTGCGGAATGCTATCTCCAAATTAACACTTTTCTCCATATACTTCATTAGCATTAATCGTTCGGCATCAGCTACAGATATATGTGGAATCTTCCAATGAACTTTACTTAATTCAATCTTCATATCTTCGCTTGCTGTACTATTCTCAATCGCATTCATGTCTGTGCTGCTTCGAATGAGGACTAACTCTTGTTGTAAATTTAAAATAATTTTTTTGAAATCTTCACAGAATCCCAGGAGCATGTTTAATGGAATACATATGTTAAAATTGCCCTCGTTATCAATTATATGTTTCGTATTATCAGTCAAAGGTGACCAACCAGCAATTTGTAATCGTTTGCTTTCATTTGTGTTATAAGAAACATAACCTTTCATACAAGAAGTTAGGCCTGGATTTCGAACTCTATCTATAACTATACCACCAATTTCATACCGAATTTCGCTGAACAAGAAAGCAAATGCATTGTTGACTAATTTAGCTGTTTTGGATGGTTTGTCGTCATGTGTGAGAAGTTTACCTTTAATATAGAGTAAACTATTCCACGGAAGAGTGTAAAGATCTTGTTGCTGTATAGGTATGCGAATTTCATCGTTATTATTTAAAGTCGTAGATGCATACGGTTGATGTGTGTGTTTTTCCGTATGACTGATTGAATCGTCAAATAAAGCCTTTTCTGATACATTCAGTATATTAACATTCATTCTGATGATAGCAAAGAATAAATTTTTTTGATTTTTTAAATTGTATTCCTATCCAAATAATAACAGTCCTGAGACGTATTTTACGTTTGCTTTTATCCAGATCGAATTTTGAGACCAATTGATTTCAGAAATTGATAATTGAGAGGTGTTAACTCTCTAACAATCTTCTTACTAATGACATTATTACTGACTCGCGGCAAATTTATATGTTTGCAGATTACTTGATTAAATTTGATCCCCATTTTGTTTCTTAAGATGTAGTCTTACCGTGATGACTTCACCTCTAAAATTAATCAAATTTCCATCTTGATCTACTATTTTAAGGGTTAAGTGGTTTATAATATGCGTGTTGATTGGTAGATAGATTATTTGATTTGGGGCTTCTATAATTTTAAACCCTGGCGGGACGCTCGGCGAAAATTCATGAAGTATATGAACATGTTTACTGTTAGAATACGAATTTGTAGTTATGCTACACTCAATGCATATTGCATTTACTTTAATAATAGACACTGGGTTATCAGATTCATGTGCTATATTAGATATTAATTTACGTGGTCGAAAGCCCAAAATATTACCAATAGAATCGTTTGGTTCAAAATTTACAACCTTGTTACTTTTAATTTCACACTTAAGAGTATTATTATTGGCTATTATGTCTAACTGAGTATCTGCATCTAACTTGCTGATTATGAATTTATTTACGTCATCAATTTCATAAGAACCTTCTGGAATTGTAATAACATTATTGCCAATATAAAATTTATTATTTTGATTATCAATGTTTGGTATAGCATTATATACTTCAAAATTAATTAAGCCAAGAACATGGTCATCGTCAAGTACAATCGGTGGATGGAAAGTTTGAGTTATAGTAGAATTATCACCAAATAGGGTAAATGTGTATGACATGATGGTTCAATGAAGACTAAAAAGTTTTTAATTATGTTCGTATAAAAACGCCAAACACAAATGACCACATCTTACACTGTTATTACGTTGGTATCTATCATAATTGTAGTGTTTTGAACATACATTTCCGAAATAATTAATCAGTTCTTTTGGCGGCGCGAGGTTTCCATAACTGTCAAAGTATGTAACTAAATTATTATGTTTTTTGTATGCAACCCAATGTGATCCTGACCCGTTACTGTTATCCAAATTAACGATTGCATACTCATTACGATTCACTTTCTTAGGTAGATTATTTCTCATGAAAATTCCTCTAAAATATGGCAGTTTTAATTATTTAGCATATTTCTGAAGATCGAGATTAGTTAAAGCTCCTTTCGGTACGGCTTTAGGTATAGACCCTTTCCCATGGCAATAGCTTCCATCATTTTGTTATGTCGCTCGGATTCTTTTAATTGTTTAGCGGCAGCACGGGCGTCATTCACGGCCTTGGCAATACCTGCTGCCCCGCCTCCTAACGCACCGAGAGCACTCAAACCGGCAAAGATCGGAATCAGTGGTAGAAACCCACCTGTTTTCGGAACAGATATAACACGAGGACTGTTAATTTTTCTTTTAATTCTTTTGATGGAACGTAATGCAATTTTGGCTGATTTATTTATGTCTGAACCAGTATTGCTTGATTTTATAGCCTTACGCGCGCGACTCACAACCTTGCGAAATGGCAAACTCGATGTTTTCGGAACTTTCATCGTAAGTACTTAAAAAGACACACGTCTTACTCACTCAACAGTTGGTGGCTAACTGTCTTCGTGTCACTTTCACTCTGCTATTTATAGTATGCAGACAATTAAACAAAATAATAATCTTGTTGTAAAAAATTATGATTTTGAAAATCATAACAAAAATCGAAGGCACAGTACATTGTTGCCAGATATATTAAGGTGCATTATAGCTGATCCGTCCGGATGTGGCAAAACAAACATAATGATTGCTTTATTAGAGCATGTGAATGGGTTGCGTTTTGAAAACATATATATTTATTCTAAATCTTTATTTCAACCAAAATATTTGTACTTAAAAGAATTACTAGAACCTATTAAAGAAGTAGGTTACTATGCATATAGCAACAATACATCTATAGAGAAACCTACAGCTGCGAAATATAATTCGGTGGTAATCTTTGATGATGTAGCGTGCTATAATCAAGATGTTATGCGAGAATATTTCAGTATGGGGCGTCATAAATCTTTGGATTGTTTCTACATATGTCAAACTTATACCAGAATTCCTAAACATCTTATACGTGATAATGTTAATTTTTTAATATTATTTAAACAAGATGATTTAAATTTGAAGCATGTATACAATGATCATGTAAATACCGATATGACGTATGAAATGTTTAAGAACTACTGTTCTTTTTGCTGGTTGGATAAATACGGGTTCCTGGTTATCGACAAAGATAGTGATTTTAATGCAGGTCGCTACCGGAAGGGGTTTGATCAGTTCATTATAAATACTGATACAACTAATTAAACAGATCATTTAGCACTTAGTATTAGTATGGTATACATCAGCTGTTTAACTGGTACTATAATAACAGTTCTCATCTGATTATGAGCAGATTATCTGTTGAGGGCTAGCGTGCAGAGTTGACAAAAATGTGCCATGCCAATCGGCTTTTGTTTTTCGCTAATAGTTGTCAGAAGTATGTGGTGGTTAGTATCAAAATAAAGGTCTCAATGAGGGTTGGCGTAAAAAATTAACAAAATTGCTCAGTCTTGATCGGCTTTTGTTTTTTGCGAAAAGATCTCAGAAATATGTCGAGTATAGTGTCAAAAGAAAGGTCTCGTTGAGGGCTAGCATGCAGAATTGACAAAAATAATCCACTACGATCTGCTTTTCTTTTTATAAAAAGTTTTCAGAAGTTTATAGTGTTTGGTAATAAATGAAAGTTCTCGGTGTGGGCTAGCCTGTAGAAATTTCAAAAATATTCCATGTCGATTGACTTTTGTTTTATGCAAAAAGATATCAGAAGTATGTTGTGTTTGGTCTCAAATGAAAGGGCTCGATAAGGGCTCGCGTAGAGAATTGACAAAAATGGTCTATGTCGATCGGCTTTTGTTTTATGCAACAAGTTGTCAGAAATATGTCGTGTTTGGTATCGAATAAAAGGTCTTGTTGAGGGCTAGCGTGCAGAATTGACAGAAATGTTCCATTGCGATCGGCTTTTGTTTTCTGCAAAAAGTTCTCAAAAGTATGTCGAGTTTGGTCTCAAATGAAACGTCTTGTTGAGAACTAGCGTGCAGAATTGACAAAAATGTGCTATGTCGATCGGTTTTTGTTTTTTGCAAAAAGTTGTCAGAAGTGTATGGTGTTTGGTATCAAATGAAAGGTTTCAATGAGGGCTTGTGGGCAGAATTAACAAAAATTGACAATGTTGATCGGCTTTTGTTTTTTGCAAAAGGTTGTCACAAGTATATAGTGTTTGGTATCGAATGAAAAGTCTTGGTGTGGGCTAGCATACAGATATGATAAAAATGTTTCATGTCGATCGACTTTTGTTTTATGTAGAAAGTTGTCAGAAGTATGTCGTGTTTGGTATGAAATGAAAGGTCTCGGTGAGGGCTGGGGTACATAAATGACAAAAATGTTTCATGCCGACCGGCATTTGTTTTTTGCAAAAAATTATTGGAAGTATATCGTGTTTGCAATCTAATGAAAGGTCTCGGTGAGGCCTGACGTGGATATATAAAATAATTGTTTCATGTCGATCGGCATTTGTTTTTTGCACTGACAGCGGAGTTTTAGGGAATGCTAAAAGGCATGTGTCCGTGATGTTTATTTATTTTCATCACGACGATCGCCAAATTTTGTCACAAGCCTAAATGCCTGAACCATGAAAAGGATTGTTGTAATTTTTTTTTTAGATTGCAGGGAATAATGTGTAGTTTTGCCTTTTGGGGGTCTCATATTTTTACTGTGAGTGGTTCTTGTGTAAAAAAATAAAAACTGTGCAAAATTAATAACTTGAAACAATGGATCCTAGTAGCCATGTCTAAATTTAAGAAGAGTCACGCTGTTATCTGTCACTTTTGACAATCTGTCTATGAACTTTAAACGATTGTAACTTCTTATAGAACATTGATATTAAAGAAGTAAATACAGTATCATGTATAATAGTCTTGAGCAAAGGTGTTACAACTAATTTAAATTTAAAACATAACGTATTTAATTAATAATAATTTTTGACGTTTCCATTGTCAAAAGTCAATGTTGCCAAATGTGTGATGAAGTAACTGAATGAAAACCAAATATTCCTAACCTAACTTTACTGAAAACGGTGGCAGTTGTATTAGGGTTGACAATATTAATTTATAAATTTAAAAATTAACTACTATTTTTTAATACTAACAGTGTTGCCAAATTATGAAGTAACTTAATTAAAATCAAATGTTCCTAATTAAATGAAACAGTTTGCTGTGTTTGATATCAAAAGAAAGATAACCATAAAAGCCGGTTTTGAAATGACAAAAAAATGTGTCATGTCGATCTGCATTTGTTTATCGGAAAAAGTTGTTAGAAGTAGGTTGTCTTTGGGTTTTAAGGAAACGACACAATGTGGACGGGTGTGCACGAATGACAAAAATGTTCTACGTAAATAAGAATTTGCTTTTTGCAAAATGTTGTCAGAAAAATGTTGTTTGGAAAAAGTTGTGAGAAGTATGTGGTGTTTAGTATCAAATGAAAGGGCTCAATAAGGGCTGGCGTGTAGAATTAACAAAAATGATCAATGTTGATCGGCTTTTGTTTTTTGCAAAAAGTTCTCAAAGATATGTCGAGTTTGGTTTCAAATGAAAAGTCTCGATGAGGGTTAGCGTGAAAAATTAACAAAATTGCTCAATCTTGATTGGCGTTTGTTTTTTGCGAAAAGTTCTCAGAAATATGTCGAGTATAGACTCAAAAGAAAGAAAACCATAAGGGCCGGTTTTAAAATGACAAAAAAATGTGTCATGTCGATCGGCATTTGTTTTGCGCAAAATGTTGTTAGAATTATATTGTCCTTGGGTTTTAATGAAACGACACAATGTGGACTCGTGTGCACGAATAACAAAAATATTCTACGTCGATTAGAATTTGCTTTTTACAAAATTTTGTCAGAAATATGTTGTGTTTGGAAAAAGTTGTGAGAAGTATGTGGTGTTTAGTATCAAATTAATGCTTTTTGCAAAACTTTCTCAAATGTACGTCGAGTTTGGTCGCAAATGAAAGGACTCATTGAGAGCTAGCGAGGAGAATTGACAAAACTGTTCCATTCCGATCGGCTTTTGTTTTGTGCAAAAGTTCTCAAAGGTATGTCGAGTTTGGTCTCAAATGAAACGTCTCGTTGAGGGCTAGCATGCAGAATTGACAAAAATGTGCTATGTCGATCGGTTTTTGTTTTTTGGAAAAAGTTGTCAGAAGTGTGTGGTGTTTGGTGTCAAATGAAAGGTTTCATTTAGGGCAGCTTGCAGAATTGACAAAAATATTCCATGCCTATCGGCTTTTGTTTTTCGCAAATAGTTGTCAGAAGTATGTGGTATTTGGTCTCAAATGAAAGGTTTCATTGAGGGCTAGCGTGCAGAATTGACAAAAATATTCCATGCCGATCGGCTTTTGTTTTTCGCAAATAGTTGTGAGAAGTATGTGGTGTTTGGTATCAAAATAAAGAACTTGATAAGGATTTCGTGAAAAATTAACAAAATTGCTTATTATTGACCGGCTATTGTTTTTTGTGAAAAGTTTTCAGAAATATGTCAAGTTTCGTCTCAAATGAAAGGTTTCATTGAGGCTAGCTTGCAGAATTGACAAAAATATTCCATGCCGATCGGCTTTTGTTTTTCGCATATAGTTGTCAAAAGTATGTGGTATTTAGTCTCAAATTAAAGGTTTCATTGAGGGCTAGCGTGCAGAATTGACAAAAATATTCCATGCCGATCGGTTTTTGTTTTTCGCAAATAGTTGTCAGAAGTATGTGGTGTTTGGTATAAAAATAAAGGACTTGATAAGGGTTTCGTGAAAAATTAACAAAATTGCTTATTATTGACCGGCTTTTGTTTTTTGTCAAAAGTTTTCAAAAATATGTCGAGTTTGGTCTCAAATGAAAGGTTTCATTGAGAGCTAGCTTGCAGAATTGACAAAAATATTCCATGCCGATCGACTTTTGTTTTTCGCAAATAGTTGTCAGAAGTATGTGGTATTTGGTCTCAAATGAAAGGTTTCATTGAGGGCTAGCGTGCAGAATTGATAAAAATATTCCATGCCGATCGGCTTTTGTTTTTCGCAAATAGTTGTCAGAAGTATGTGGTGTTTGGTATCAAAATAAAGGACTTGATAAGGGTTTCGTGAAAAATTAACAAAATTGCTTATTGTTGATCGGCTTTTGTTTTTTGTGAAACGTTTTCAGAAATATGTCGAGTTTAGTCTCAAATGAAAGGTCACGTAGACGGCTAGCATGCAGAATAGACAAAAGTGTTCCATGTCGATCTGCTTTTCTTTTTACAAAAAGTTGTCAGAAGTTTATAGTGTTTGGTATCAAATGAAAGTTCTCGGTGTGGGCTAGCCTGTAGAAATTGCAAATATGTTCCATGTCGATTGACTTTTTTTTTATGCAAAAAAAAAATGTCAGAAGTATGTTGTGTTTCGTATCAAATGAAAGGTCTCGGTGAGGGCTGGCGTACATAATTGAGAAAAATGTTTCATGTCGACCGGCTTTTGTTTTTTTCAAAAAGTTTTTACATGCATATCGTGTTTGGAATCTAATGAAAGGTATTGGTGAGGGCTGACATGCAGATATGAAAAAACCGTTTTATGTCGATTGGCATTTATTTTTTTTGTACTGACAGCGGAGCTCTAGGGTATGAGAATTCGCTAGTCTTTTACTAAAAATGTAGTTAAATTATTCAAACTATATAAATATGTAAAATTGTGAGAAGGTATAATTATTTTTGGATTTTGTTTTAGTATTTTGTATTGTGTAGTATTTTTTTTTTTACCATATAAATTTTTAATTTCTTTTATGTCATCATTACTTAATTCAAAATCTGATATATTATTAAAATATTTATTTTTATTACATGCATACATAGCAGAATTTTGATTATATATATGTTCAAGCCCTAACGCATGTCCAATTTCATGTACTAAAACTGTGATAAAAGACATTTTATTATTATCAATTTCTGTATGAGATAGTTTAAAATTCCAATTTTCACTCTTATCCATGTGAATATCTACAGACCTTACCGTTGGATGTGGTAAAAAGGCATGTCCTAATACATTGCCTGGTCCAACGAAATTTGATCTACATATATAGTTATACATATAAGCTTTATGGATAACTCCTCCGAATGAAAAAATAATATTTGGTTTATTTTGAAAATTTTTAAACTCTTTCCTCTGGAAGCTTATATTTACATGTTTTTTCGAAATTTCAAACGCTTTTCTTGTTATATCTTGTATTTCACTGGTTGTTTGTATAAAATCCCATGTTATAACAGATTGATTCCAAGCTATTGCTTTATTAGCGAAATTTTTATAGTTATCAAATACACCACATCTAGGTGTATTCATCAAAGCTAACGTGTTAGTATCCAAAATATTTGTGACATTTAAATGATAATATTCTTGAAATGTTCTTAAAGCATGTAAATATTCTTCACTGTTGGAATGTAGGTCAAACTGATTATTTGGAGATGTTTCTAGGAAACCATATGTTCCTAAATAGTCCACTGATTGGTAAAACTCATCGCTGTCATTAAACTGTTGTAATTCTTCAATATTTAAAGAAATATCTTTTTCACCATTATAAGAAGATATGTTTGTGCTATTTTCACTTGCCAATGCAGAATAAATGAAAAAATTATAAAGTGTAGCACCTGAAAGAAACATGTTTCTTATTTTATACATTTTTAAGTACTGAAATCTGAATGCATTGTAACTTTGGTTTTATAGTTGATTTTTTGCTGAATTTACAAAAATCATCGTTTTATATGATTGCAATTAACACAGTCTTCATGACCAGTTAAAAGACATAATACAATTCGACGATTACACTCATCTTTCTCCTCCTCTTCCAATCTATACTGATTTAAAATCCACATATCATATAAGAATACATTTTTCATATTCTCAGGTAAAACATAGTAAATGTTATTTCCATTATAATATTTAGCAGTCAACATACACTCATATTTAGTTTTTATATAATCAAGTTTAAAACAATTAACTTGACCTCTCTGTAACTTGATATTAAATTTAATAAGTGGATTCAATTGTGACTTCTCTTGTTCTACCTCAATCCATAAATCTACTTATCCATTTATTCTCGGTTGTTGATATTTTATTTTTAGTGAAAAACTATCATTTTTACTTGTAAAAAATACTATTTTGTTATGTAGAATATACATACCACGAACTTGTAATAGCTGACAAAAAATGTCAGCACTATTTATAATGCTACAATACATATTAACGTTTGCAAAATACTATGCATATATTTACAGGTATTATAATTTATAGAACAATCCCCACTATTGATAGTGGAGTAATACTTTAACACTATGTAGTATTGAGTTCATATCCCCATGGCAATGTACTTGTGTATAAATAATTCACAACTCTTTTGTCATCATGAGGACTCAAAATAATTTTTTGTTGTCTTGTTGTATACACATTATGCAGTTTAGATGTGATATGTTGCTGATTTTTAGAAATTATTATATTGTTAAATAAACAATTATAATAATCTTCAAAAGTAATTGTTTTCAAAACTCCGGATGTTATACCTTTAGCTTTCTTAAACGATTTATTACAATTTAATATTTTATAGGTACACATTTTTTATCTTAATCCTATAAATTCATATAATAACTGCCCATTGCATTCGTCTTTCATTAATCCAATTACATTTTTATTGGCTAAAGGTAGACCATAACAATTATTTTCGTTGTAATCAGATGTGTCAAATTTAGAAATATCTCGCAACATCAATTCATATATGTTGATATTAACAAACTTATATATTAAGATATCTGTATCTGTATACAATAATTTTGCTTTATCACCCATTTCCTTTTTAATATAATTATAATGGAAGTCATATACATATGTTTTTGAAATATCTAAAATTGAGAAGCCTACAAAAATTGGTTTATTAAAATAGATATTAGTTTTTTTCATTTCAATAATTACAACATCAGATTTTCGTAATTGTTTATCTAAAACAATACAATTATAAAAATTTGGTCTTGACATGTAATACTTAGCTCCGTATCTACCAGACAATTTTGTAACAATTTTCACATCTTTGTGCTTCCGCACATTTTCCATAGTTTTCCCAAATACTGCATTGTTCATTAATTTGTAAAAATTTTTTTTCAACTCATTATTACATATTGTCCTTAGGTGTGTGTTCAAATTAATATATTTTTTCAACCAATCACTTTGTCTAAATTGTAGTATTCGATGAATTTTAGTCAATTTCATTCCTAACTCTAAACATTGTTTCAAATTTTGATAATGAATATTATAATTTTGTTTGCAGTATAAATTCGTAATTAATTTTGCATTCTTCGAATTGGGTGGAATAAAATGTTCAGGACATAACGGCAAGTCTTTATGAGCTTCATGTAATTGTTTTCAATATTCCAAATCAACCTCAAGAATATAACCAGTATCAGAAGAATTACTTAAATTAAAATAGTCAATACTATAGAAATATTTTTCCTCCACCCACTCAAAATCTCTATATGGTAAAAAATGAGACATTGCTGCTCCATATAAATTATTTATATCAAAATACATCAAAAAATTTCATCTTCCTGTGAATTATATAAATTTCCCATATATCGGTTATTTGCTTTTGCATACCTATTTGAACATTGTGAAACACCACCTCTAATTCCCTTCTCGATGAATAAAATTTTATCAATATCAGTCAGCAATTCAAGTTCTATTTCAGTACATTTTAACATGGCATCATAAACAAGGCCTGGAGCAGTAAAATACCATAAACTGTCTAATCCATATGTTTCTATACAACTTTCTCGAAAATTTTCAAATATATCTGCTAACAAAAGAACATCAGTTTTCAAATATAAATCTGCATATTCTCCCAACGTTTTAATGTTAAACTCATTCCATACATGTAAAGCATATTCATAGTCGGTATTGCTAATATTCTCATTTTTTAATGTGCTATAAAAATGTAATTTCGAAGGTAAAGATTTTTTTGTGAGTAATTGAAATTCTTCTTCATTTTTACAAAATGATTTTGTAATTTTCAAATCTGAATCTTGTAAAAATGAGGAAAGTTTATTAATACTGCTAGCCATGAATCGAAAAGAATCAATAAACCGAAAATTAATTTTTGTGTATTTTAAATTGTGATAAAGTATCATCATAAGAATATTTTAAATAATAAGCTATACTAAAAGGTGTATGTTTATGAATAAAAGAAGTATTACAATTCAAGTTACTATTATCTAAAGGCTCTAAAAGTGATTCTACATCGCTGTAAACAACAAACGGTACCTTTCCTTTGTTACGAAAATTTTTAAATTTTAAAATTTCATTCTTTTCTTCCGGTAAATCAATGCGACATTTATTTTTATTTACAGTATTACAATATTCAGTATGCTTTTGTAATAATACTTCATTTACAAAATAATTTAGACAAATATTACTAAGCCATTTCTTAGCTTTGTACTTTGATAATTGATTTCCTACTAAACGTGATAAATTTTTTATCCAAATATAATGATACTTTACACATTTATCTGTTTTCATTTCTTGTTCTTCCGTGTCACTGTCCTCTGTGCTATCACAATATTCGCTATTTGATTCAACTATTAATAAATTAATTACTCTATTATAATTACTCTTACTTATTGCTATAGGGACAACCTGAAATTTCTTTTTTTGAATTTTTTTTAACGTATATACCCTAATACTTAATTCATTTAATTTTTCAAATTTTGAAATATCTTTTAATTGCATTGGAAAACTTCCCATTATATTTTAATACGTTTTGAAAAGGTGGTTATGATGTAAAACGCTCAGAATTTTTTTTAACCGGATGTAATGCTGATACCACGGCTCTCAAAAAACAATACTCATCGTTATTTTTAATATTTATTACAGCACGTTTATTGCTTATACTCTTAGGTAGTTCAGTATAACACCCACCGGTGATTGGTGTATAGGTATTAAAATTTACTTTTAAATGCATTATTTTTAACAATGCCCAACCACTGTCCCTTTCTTGAAATTCTTCTAATTTTGGTAAAATTTTATCTTTCACATTTTCCTAATACCAATCATTTAAATCTGTTAACCGCGTGATAACAACATTAGATGTATTAAAGCTTTTCACCTCTTTTATTCCTTTGGTAGGTAAAATGAATTCAGCATTCAACACACAGTTTACTTTTATTAAAGATTTTTTTAATACTTCAATAATTCTATGTCTGAATATGGTTTTTACTTTTTCGAAAACAATCTAGGATCAACATAATAGTTATTGAGAATTATCCCCGTTTTAATTCTCCCATTAAATGCTGAACACAAATCTACTCAAACTAATTTCTTTTTTGAATTTTTGTTTTGATTATTTTATTTGAATAATTCGAACCAGAAGCAACAGGGTTATTTCTATCCACAATTTGTGATAACATTAGCCGAAAATATTTCAAATGAGATAAATTCACTTCTAATTTAAATAAATTTTTATTTTTATTTTTTTTAACACGTTGATTCTTTATAAATTTTATGAGTAATAATATAAACTTATTTATTTTATTTTTACATCTTGCTACCTTTTCCTTAGTTTTTATTAAATCTATTGTTGCTTGCAACGTTTTTATAAGACTATCACTTAGACAACTAATAGTTTCTTCTGACATTTTTATTGAAATATGTATATTTTATATTCAAAATATTTTAGTTTGAGTACAACCTAGGAATGAACTACCGGTTATTAATATGTTATTTATTTATTTAAAACTGTTTTACCTGCACGTGTAAAGGGAATTTTAAAGTTGCACTACGTATATTAGTTATTCAAAATAATTTACTTTTAAATACACCGACTGTATAACAACAACCTATTGATGAACTACGGTTATTTATAAGTTAATTATTTAATAAAAAAATATTTTACATGCTTCTTGTGAAGAGAAGTTGCAATAATTCAGTTCAAACAACTATAAAAACTTTCAACACAATTCAGTCTTATATACTAAAAAGGTTAAAGTTTATTGTTAAAAATTGATTGCAAGATGTTCTCGAAGTTCTTTGTTAATTACACAACATAGCAACACATAATTATTTGTTTGCAAATGTTAATTCATGTAAAGTTATATTATGATATTCTTTTTTATATATTTCAGTTCTGTAACAAAAGAAAAAATATTAAATTATTTTGAAATATTTTTTAAATATAATTACTCGTAATTTACAATATTTGAAAAATAGATAATACATACATACATTTACACGTAAATAACATAGACAACCTTGTTACTCCTCATAAATAAAATAGACAACTTTGTTACTCCTCCATAATTGGAGTGGCCGCAGGCAACTCTACTAGAATCCGTTAGATTATATAAGTCTGTAGAATAATTAACTTCGTATTATTCTAGTTGTATCTTGTATGTTAAATAAAAACTTTTTAAAAACATTAAATCATATTTCATTGATTTAATTTATATATATATATATATATATATATATATATATATATATATATATATATATATAAGTTAAGATTATTGAAACAACAACCAAGTTTTTAAAAATTTAT
>JAQOWZ010000102.1:0-125029 GCA_035578165.1 Stenolophus ochropezus | reverse complement strand
GCGTAGCTGAGCCTTCGCTAGTCATATACTATTTTGATAGTTTCACTCTCTATATTTCTATATATATATAGTTGGATTCATCTCGAGCATCGCAAAAAGTTTGCTCACGGGTACAGGTCAAACCATTCATGTAATAATTTTAATATTATTTTATTAGATGTGGTTTAAAGTGGAATAGGGCCTTTTTGGGGTCTCATATTTTTACTGTGAGTGGTTTTCGTGTAAAAAATCAAAAACTAAGCCAAAATGGAAAACTGGAACAAAACTGAAAAAAATATCCTAGATGCCAGGTTTAAATTTAAAAAGAATTACTGTGCCATCCGTCATTTTTGACAATTCAATATGAAACTTTTACTTGATTTATTTTGAAAATGAAAAGAGATATTGTAAAGGTAATTATGTTTTTACACATTATAATAGTGAGCGAAATATATAAAAATACACTGAATATTAAGTGTTGTGTATTTAAAATATTTAATTTTATGACATTGACGTTTATTATACGTAAGGGTACCAAAAATATAAATAGGCTATTATAAATTGTAAATATAATATATTTTGTTATAAATCAGTATATTTTAATGATTCGTACATATACATTCCAATAAAAATGTATTTTAAATAAAAATATTAATTCCATTTTGACGTTCGTTTTCACTTTTGTTTGAGAACTGCATTCCACCATTACAGGTACATTTCAAAAGAATAAATCTTGAGAAATACGGCGAATTACAAGGTAATGTTTGTATTATTATGTCTATTACTATAAAACTTAATTTATCTATATATTTTCTTTTCAATTAAAACACTTTAAAATACAAAGTTTTGTATAACCGGCAATTTTGACAGTTGCTTCCGGGGCTCATCAAGTGACGGATAGCTCGCTGAAAAAGGCTATTTTTTCTAAAATTACAGCGAGATATTGTATGAAAATTATTACAAATCATCAGTAATACCATGTACTTTAAGGTATGATATAAATATTTGCATATTAATACTAATTTTTTCTCATTTTTATTTAGTTTTCTTAACCTATATGAACTCTGGCATATCGAGATGAATTTTAAATGAAATAAAGCATTTCGTTGGATAAAAAAACATTATTAAACGTGGGAATATAACGTATCCTTTAAAATGAAACTAGAAAAATTGCACGATATTATAAAATTTAAAAAAAATGATGCATTTGACACTTGAGTTGGAGACACGACCGAGTTATCTGCTTGAAAAATCACATTTTTGCTAAAATGTATAATGAAATATTGTACGAAATCATCTCTATTACAAGGTACTTACATATGGAATAAAAATATTTATATATTAATCGTTAAATAATTTATTTTTTAGATGAGACTATAACCTACACGTACTCAGATACACTAAGATGAATTTTTAAATTAAATAAAACAATTTATTGGGCAAATATTGTTAAAATGAATGAGAATATAATATATTCTCTAAAATAAATTCACAAGACTATTCCAGAATGGATTATTTAATCAAGAAAACTCCATTTCAAAGTCGATTTACAATCTCACTTTTAAAAATTGATATTTGATTACTATTCAAACACTTGCAAAGGTAAATACATACTGTACAGTATTCTTCCCTTATTATAAATACTTTTTTATCTAATTTATACATATTTTAGAGAGCTAGACAATGGATTTTGTCTGATTACGTGGAAAACCTGAAAACCCTTTGCTTCATACCGTTTTGGAGGGAATTGTTTAACAATTTATTGTAAAATAATTAGTATATAAATAAATGATGTATCTGGACCTTATTAAACTTTAATTAATTGCATTTTACACTTTCTTTACGCATTTTTTTGACATTTCTGATGAAAACATATGATTACAACAGAGATCACATTTTTCAAAATTCTGTAGTATTTTATAATGAAATGAGATGATTTCTCAGATGTAAATGTTTACATAAACAAATTATCTATCCATTTATTCATTTGTAACTGATGTATAAAACAATAAACATCTTTTCAAACCAAATATTCATATTCTCTTAGTCGAACTTGACTGTGATTGTACTGCACGAAAATTCATGTTTTCATTAAGAAATAATGCAAAAGAACGTATAAAAATTGGTTACTTTATCTACAACTAACAGGCATATAAATTTTCAGTTATGTGTGAGTAGTTCATATATACCTCAACAGATGGCGCCACAGGATCACTTAAATTCCAAAATAACTATTCAAATTGTATTTCTTATACTTTTATAATCATTTATATTGATATTTATAATAAAAAATAAATAATTAATAACAATAACAATAGTTGTAGATAAATACATATATAATTCAGCTTCATAAATATATAAATGAACATAGCAACATAAAAACATGAATATAATCATGTTTTTTTTGGCAATATAAAAATGTATCAGTTTATAAATTTTGGTATGTTATTTCACATTATTTATAAAATAGATAATTATTTTCAAAATAATACATTTTTATATATTCTTTAACTAACTTCATACTTATTGTGTCAAGTTATGACATTTCTGTCAAACTGAATGTATTGTATGAAAATACAAATATTGTTAAGATATAATAAAAATACATAAAATTGGGTTAAACGTATTATTTAAATCTTTTCTTCTTATGTATTTTGATGATTAAACCGTTGTATCTCAAAATGCCTAAGCGCGGGAAATTTAAAATCTCTATAATTTCATTTATTTATCAACATGTATTTTTATTTATTTCCTAAACGGTCTCGCGTGCCGCTTTGAACGTGTTATAAATAAATAATATACATTACAACAAATGTTTCTAGGTCTAACACATAGTAGCACTCCCCGTAGAAGGGTGTGAAAAAAATTCATCAATTTCCAAAGTTGGAATATTAAATATATGATATTATTTGATAAGTTATGTGTGAGTAGTTCATATACAGGGTGTTCCATTTAAGCGTGCCACCATTTCTATCTCGAGAACTATAAGAGCTACGAGGTTGGTTAAATTAGCAAAGAACCACCATTTTACAAGACTAATACAAAGAGCAAAAAAAAACTTTTTTTTGACCTGTGGTTCTCAAAATACGGGACACAACTTTCTCTTTTTAGATGGGAACATATGTTTATTTTTAGGTTATTCGATAGAGCATTTTTTTCTGAATTCAGCGATATAAACATCTTATATACTAAAACGATAGATTCACTATATATATTTGGATTCATCTCGAGCATCGCAAAAACTTTGCTCACGGGTACAGGTCAAACCATTCATGTAATAATTTTAATATTATTTTATTAGATGTGGTTTAAAGTGGAATAGGGCCTTTTTGGGGTCTCATATTTTTACTGTGAGTGGTTTTCGTGTAAAAAATCGAAAACTAAGCGAAAAAGGAAAACTGGAACAAAAGTGAAAAAAATATCCTAGATGCCAGGTTTAAATTTAAAAAGAATTACTGTGCCATCCGTCATTTTTGACAATTCAATATGAAACTTTTAATTGATATATTTTGAAAATGAAAAGAGATATTGTAAAGGTAATTATATTTTTACACATTATAATAGTGAGCGAAACATATACAAATACACTGAATGTTAAGTGTGGTGTATTTTAAATTTTAATTTTATGACATTTGACGTTTGGTCAGTCAATCAAAAAATTCGTGGCACAAGTTTTATATTTTTAAAAAGAAATATACAGAAATATAAAGTAAACTATATTTAAAAGAATATGTACAATACACTTTGTGATGTAAGTATATCATTTTAAATTTATTTTGCTGTATTTAAATATGTATTTTTATTTCAGTTATAATTTTTAATTGGTTACCCAAACAAGAGTACATTTATAGAAGAGAAATAACAAAAAATTACTGATAATAGCACTACTGAAGTGTAACTGATTATCATAAAAGTGCATTGTACACATTATTTAAATATTCATGTCATATGACGTTTGTCAAAACGTCAGCTCTAATCAAACACTGATCATGCAAGTCTTGTATTTTCCTGAACAAATATAGAGTAAAATTAGTTTAAAAGTAAAATTACACTACATTTTGTAATGTAAGTATGTAATTTTTTATTTTCTTGGCTGTATTTAGATATGTATTTTCATTTTAGTTATAGTTTTTAATTGGTTTAATTTACAGAAAAGAAATAACATAAAAATACGGATAATAACACTATTTACAAAAATTTAATTATGGAAATCAAACAATTCAGTCATAAACACATTTATTTAAAAATACTGACAAATCTTCCCTTCATACCCTCTTGGAAGAAATGTTTAACAATTTATTGTACAATAATTATTTTGAATTATGTATCTGGATTATATTAAACTGTAAGTAACTGCATTTTATACATTCTTTATGTATTCTTTCATCAAATTTCAGATGAAAGTAGTTGACTACTACAACGATTAGATTTTTAAAAATTCTATTATACTTTGTTAGAGAATGAGATGATTTTTTAAATAAAAACGTTTACAATTACAAAGTATCTATCCAATTATTTAATTATCATTGATATTTCAAACAATAAACACTTTCTGAAACCAAATATTAATCAAAAAATGCGTTTGTTGACATATGCTCTTAGGTGTATGGATTGCATGAAAAATCATATATTTTCTACTAATTAATGCAAAAGTATATTTAAAAATTATTGTATATTAGTTTAAGGTATGATATAAATATTTTTAAGTACATTTTTAATTTTTATCACTTTTATCAAATTCTTTTTCATAAACGAAGGGTACCTATTAACAATGATAAGATATATTCTAAAGTGATTTATTTACAAACTAAAAATATTTAACATTTAAAAATGAGCCTTTAGATTCTCGAAAATTTAAAAGAAAATGGCCGGCTTTGATTATTGGCTGCCCTGTATGTAAATTTTCGGGACCTAAAGGCCCATTGGTAATTGTTAAGTTATATTTATAATATTTTTATTAAAAAAATATTGTGATCCAATTAAATTTATTAACAAGTGTCATTGAATTTTAAAATTTACACTTAACACAAGTTTGAACGCATCCAAAATAAAGTTGTCAAATTATCTTGTCATTTTGACATTGCTGAAAATATAAGTATTAGACTGTATAATGAATTTAAAATCAATAATATTAGATATTCATTTTGCTGTGTTATTTTATTAAAGAAAATATTGTGTTCTAATTAAATTTATTAACAAGTTTCTTTGAATTTTAAAATTTACATTTAATGGTCACATTCAGTAATCCGAATGTATAACACATGTTTGAATGCATCCAAAATAAAGTTGTCAAATTATCTTGTCATTTTGACAATGGTGAAAATATAAGTATTAGACTTTATTATGCATTTAAATTCAATAAGACTAGATCATAGATTAAGGAAATATATTTGTAGAAGATTGGATATCTACCTTATCATCTGTGAAAACAAATTTTAGCGCCCCTTAGGGTCGGTTTCGGGAACTAAATTTGACATGTGCGTTAACGGTCGGTAATGTCAAACCCCATAATTCAAATTATTTTGTTTTTTGTTTGATATTTATTTCTTCATATTGTATTTCATACAATATTTATCATGAAGAGATATTTCTAGTAATGTCAATATTAAGGATTAACTATATTGTAAAATATTTATTTTTATGACCATAATAAATAATATTTTAAAACTTTCTTTTAAAATATATGTTATTGTGAGATATTTAGTAATTTTATACTTTTTTTCTTATTTTCTGGTATATTTATAATTTAAACTAAAAACAAGTTACAAATCAAATTTAAATATTTGAATTAATATTTACTAAATATTCAAAATTTGTAGAAAAAAATCTTGCTTTGTATATGTTAGTATTACCGTTGATAGAGGAATCAATTAATTTTTCAATCAACGGTACTACTATAACAAAATACCTATAAAATTCCTACAAAAAATAATAAAAATAATGTGTCATATCGATCTGCATTTGTTTTTCGTAAAAAATTTCTTAGAAATAGGTCGTCCTTGGGTTTTAAGGAAACGACACAATGTGGACGGGTGTGCATGAATGACAAAAATGTTCTACGTAGATTAGAATTTGTTTTTTGCAAAATGTTGTCAGAAATATTTTGTGTTTGGAAAAAGTTGTGAGAAGAATGTGGTGTTTAGCATCAACTGAAAGGGCTCGATAAGGGCTGGCGTGTAAAATTAACAAAAATGATCAATGTTGATCGGCTTTTGTTTTTTGCAAAACTTTCTCAAAGGTACATCGAGTTCGGTCTCAAATGAAACGTCTCGTTGAGAGCTAGCGTGCAGAATTGACAAAAATGTGCCATGTCAATCGGCTTTTGTTTTTTGCAACAAGTTGTCACAAGTGTATGGTGTTTGGTATCAAATGATAGGTTTTGATAAGGACTGGTGTGCAGAATTAACAAAAATGGTTAATGTTGATCGGCTTTTGTTTTTTGCAAAAAGTTTTTAGAAGTATGTCGAGTTTGGCCTCAAATGAAACGTTTCGTTGAGAGCTAGCGTGCAGAATTGACAAAAATGTGCCATGTCAATCGGCTTTTGTTTTTTGCAACAAGTTGTCACAAGTGTATGGTGTTTGGTATCAAATGAAAGGTTTCGATAAGGACTGGTGTGCAGAATTAACAAAAATGGTTAATGTTGATCGGCTCTTGTTTTTTGCAAAAAGTTTTTAGAAGTATGTCGAGTTTGGTCTCAAATGTAAGGTCTCATTGAGGGCTAGCGTGCAGAATTGACAAAAATGTACTACGTTGATCGGTTTTTGTTTTTTGCAAGAAGTTCTCAAAGGTATATCGAGTTAGGTCTAAAATGAAACGTCTCGTTGAGGGCTAGCGTGCAGAATTGACAGAAATGTGCTATGTCGATTGGTTTTTGTTTTTCGCAAAAAGTTGTCACAAGTGTGTGGTGTTTAGTATCAAATGAAAGGTTTCGATAAGGGCTTGTGTGCAGAATTAACAAAAATGGTTAATGTTGATCGGCTTTTGTTTTTTGCAAAAAGTTTTTAGAAGTATGTCGAGTTTAATCTCAAATGAAAGGTCTCGTTGAGGGCTAGCGTGCAGAATTGACAAAAATGTGCTATGTCAATTGGTTTTTGTTTTTTGCAAGAAATTCCCAAAAGTATGTCGAGTTTGGTATCAAACAAAACGCGTGGTTAGGGGCTAGCGTGCAGAATTGACAAAAATGTTCCATGACGATCGGCTTTTGTTTTTCGCAAATAGTTGTCAGAAGTATGTGGTGTTTGGTATCAAATGAAAGTTCTCGGTGTTGGCTAGCCTGTAGGAATTACAAAAATGTTCCATGTTGATCGGCTTTTGTTTTATGTAAAGAAAATATCAGAAGTATGTTGTATTTGGTGTCAAATAAAAGGTCTCGGTAAGGACTGAAGTGCATAATTGACAAAAATGGTTCATGTCGACCGGCTTTTGTTTTTTTTCAAAAGGTAATAGAAGTATATCGTGTTTGAAATCTAATGAAAGGTCTCGGTGAGGGCTGACGTGCAGATATAAAAAAAACTGTTTCATGTCGATCGGCATTTGCTTTTTACACTGACAGCGGAGCTCTAGGGAATGACGTTTCCAATGTCAAAAGTCAATGTTGCCAAATGTGTGATGAAGTAACTAAATTAAAACCAAATATTCCTAAACTAACTTCACTGAAGACGGTGGCAGTTGTATTAGAGTTGACAATATTAATTTATAAATTTAAAAATTAACTATTATTTTTTAATGCACACAGTGTTGCCGAATTATAAAGTAACTAAATAAAAATCAAATATTCCTAAATAAAATAAATTGAACACTTTGCTGTGTTTGTTATCAAAAGAAAGGAAACCATAAGGGCCAGTTTTAAAATGACAAAAAAAATGTGTCATGTCGATCTGCATTTGTTTTCCGTAAAAAGTTGTTAGAAGTAGGTCGTCCTTGGGTTTTAAGGAAACGACACAATACGGACTGGTGTGCACGAATGACAAAAATGTTCCATGTAGATTAGAATTTGTTTTAACTAAACAAAGAACAAATATTCCCAAATGAAAGGTTACTGAAGACAGTGAATGTTATATTATGCTAGGTCACGATGAGGGCTAGCGTGCAGAATGAACAAAAATGTTCTATATCGAACGGCTTTTGTTTTTTGGAAAATGTTGTGGTATGTGGTGTTTGGTATCAAATGAAAAGGCTCGATAAGGGCTGGCGTGTAGAATTAAGAAAAAAGGTCAATGTTGATCGGCTTTTGTTTTTGCAAAAATTTCTCAAAGATATGTCGAGTTTGGTCTCAAATGAAAGGTCTCGTTGAGGGCTAGCGTGCAGAATTGACAAAAATGTTCCATGTCGATCGGCTTTTGTTTTATGCAAAAAGTTGTCAGAAGTATGTCGTGTTTGGTATCAAATGAAAGGTCTCGGAGAGGGCTAGCCTGCTGAATTGACAAAAATGTACTATGTCGATCGGTTTTTGTTTTTTGCAAAAAGTTGTCAGAAGCATATCGTGTTTGATATCAAATGAAAGGTCTCGGAGAGGGCTTGCGTGCAGAATTGATAAAAATGTGCTTTGTCGATCGGTATTTGTTTTTTGCAAAAAGTTGTCAGAAGTTTGTGGTGTTTGGTATTAAATGAAAAGTCTCGTTGAGGGCTAGCGTGCAGAATTGACAAAAATGTTCCATGTCGATCGGCTTTTGTTTTATGCAAAAAGTTGTCAGAAGTATGTCGTGTTTGGTATCAAATGAAAGGTCTCGGAGAGGGCTAGCCTGCAGAATTGACAAAAATGTACTATGTCGATCGGTTTTTGTTTTTTGCAAAAAGTTGTCAGAAGTATATCGTTTTTGATATCAAATGAAAGGTCTCGGAGAGGGCTAGCGTGCAGAATTGATAAAAATGTGCTTTGTCGATCGGTATTTGTTTTTTGCAAAAAGTTGTCAGAAGTGTGTGGTGTTTGGTATCAAATGAAAAGTCTCGTTGAAGGCTAGCGTGAAGAATTGACAAAAATGTTCCATGTCGATCGGCTTTTGTTTTATGCAAAAAGTTGTCAGAAGTATGTCGTGTTTGGTATCAAATGAAAGGTCTCGGAGAGGGCTAGCGTGCAGAATTGACAAAAAATGTGCTATGTCGATCGGCTTTTGTTTTTTGCAAAAGGTTGTCACAAGTATATAGTGTTTGGTATCAAATGAAAAGTCTGGGTGTGAGCTAGCGTGTAGATATGATAAAAATGTTTCATGTCGATCGACTTTTGTTTAATGCAGAAAGTTGTCAGAAGTATGTCGTGTATGGTATCAAATGAAAGGTCTCGGTGAGA
This sequence comes from Stenolophus ochropezus, assembly GCA_035578165.1. Lineage (NCBI taxonomy): Eukaryota > Metazoa > Arthropoda > Insecta > Coleoptera > Carabidae > Stenolophus > Stenolophus ochropezus. The sequence goes on along the minus strand of JAQOWZ010000102.1, from coordinate 115,763 downwards.
GTTGGGGTACATTAATAATAAAAATGTTTCATGTCGACCGGCTTTTGTTTTTTGCAAAATATTATTAGAAGTATATCGTGTTTACAATCTAATGAAATGTCTCGGTGAGGCCTGACGTGCAAATATGAAATAATTGTTTCATGTCGATCGGCATTTGTTTTTTGCACTGACAGCGGAGCTCTAGGGAATGCTCGGCGTAGCCGAGAAAACGCTAGTCCTATATACTAAAAGGCATGTGTCCGTGATGTTTATTTATTTTCATCACGACGATCGCCAAGTTTTGTCACAAGCCTAATTGCCTGAACCATGAAAGGGATTGTTGTAATTTTTTTTTTAAATTGCAGGGAATAATGTGTAGTTTTGCCTTTTGGGGGTCTCATATTTTTACTGTGAGTGGTTCTTGTGTAAAAAAATAAAAACTGTGCAAAATTAATAACTTGAAACAATGGATCCTAGTAGCCATGTCTAAATTTAAGAAGAGTCACGCTGTTATCTGTCACTTTTGACAATCTGTCTATGAACTTTAAACGATTGTAACTTCTTATAGAACATTGATATTAAAGAAGTTAATACAGTATCATGTATAATAGTCTTGAGCAAAGGTGTTACAACTAATTTAAATTTAAAACATAACGTATTTAATTAATAATAATTTTGACGTTTCCATTGTCAAAAGTCTATGTTGCCAAATGTGTGATGAAGTAACTAAATGAAAACCAAATATTCCTGACCTAACTTTACTGAAAACGGTGGCAGTTGTATTAGGGTTGACAATATTAATTTATAAATTTAAAAATTAACTACTACTTTTTAATACTAACAGTGTTGCCAAATTATGAAGTAACTTAATTAAAATCAAATGTTCCTAATTAAATGAAACAGTTTGCTGTGTTTGATATCAAAAGAAAGAAAACCATAAAAGCCGGTTTTGAAATGACAAAAAAATGTGTCATGTCGATCTGCATTTGTTTATCGGGAAAAGTTGTTAGAAGTATATTGACCTTGGGTTGTAATGAAACGACACAAAGTGGACTGGTTTGCACGAATGACAAAAATATTCTACGTCGATTAGAATTTGTTTTTACAAAATTTGTCAGAAATATGTTGTGTTTGGGTTTTAAGGAAACGACACAATGTGGACGGGTGTGCACGAATGACAAAAATGTTCTACGTAAATAAGAATTTGCTTTTTGCAAAATGTTGTCAGAAAAATGATGTTTGGAAAAAGTTGTGAGAAGTATGTGGTGTTTAGTATCAAATGAAAGGGCTCGATAAGGGCCGGCGTGTAGAATTAACAAAAATGATCTATGTTGATCGGCTTTTGTTTTTTGCAAAACTTTCTCAAAGGTACGTCGAGTTTGATTTCAAATGAAAGGTCTCGTTGAGGGCTAGCAAGCAGAATTGACAAAAATGTTCCATTCCGATCGGCTTTTGTTTTCTGCAAAAAGTTCTCAAAGGTATGTTGAGTTTGGTCTCAAATGAAAGGTCTCGTTGAGAGCTAGCGTGCAGAGTTGATAAAAATGTGCCATGTCAATCGCCTTTTGTTTTTTTGCAAAAAGTTGTCAAAAGTGTGTGGTGTTTGATCTCAAATGAAAGGTTTCGTTGAGCGCTAGCGTGCAGAAGTGACAAAAATGTTCCATGCCAATCGGCTTTTGTTTTTCGCAAATAGTTGTCACAAGTATGTGGTGGTTAGTATCAAAATAAAAGTCTCGATGAGGGTTAGCGTGAAAAATTAACAAAATTGCTCAATCTTGATCGACTTTTGTTTTTTGCGAAAAGTTCTCAGAAATATGTCGAGTATAGTCTCAGAAGAAAGAAAACCATAAGGGCCGGTTTTAAAATGACAAAAAAATGTGTCATGTCGATCTGCATTTGTTTTGCGCAAAAAGTTGTTAGAAGTATATTGACCTTGGGTTTTAATGAAACGACACAAAGTGGACTGGTGTGCACGAATGACAAAAATATTCTACGTCGATTAGAATTTGTTTTTACAAAATTTTGTCAGAAATATGTTGTGTTTGGAAAAACTTGTGAGAAGTATGTGGTGTTTAGTATCAAATGAAAAGGCTCGATAAGAGCTGGCGTGTAGAATTAACAAAAATATTCCATGCCGATCGGCTTTTGTTTTTCGCAAATAGTTGTCAAAAGTATGTGGTATTTGGTCTCAAATGAAAGGTTTCATTGAGGGCTAGCGTGCAAAATTGACAAAAATATTCCATGCCGATCGGCTTTTGTTTTTCGCAAATAGTTGTCAGAAGTATGTGGTGTTTGGTATCAAAATAAAGGACTTGATAAGGGTTCCATGAAAAATTAACAAAATTGCTTATTGTTGACCGGCTTTTGTTTTTTGTCAAAAGTTTTCAGAAATATGTCGAGTTTAGTCTCAAATGAAAGGTCACATAGAGGGCTAGCATGCAGAATAGACAAAAGTGTTCCATGTGGATCTGCTTTTCTTTTTACAAAAAGTTGTCAGAAGTTTATAGTGTTTGGTATCAAATGAAAGTTCTCGGTGTGGGCTAGCCTGTAGAAATTGCAAACATGTTCCATGTCGATTGACTTTTGTTTTATGCAAAAAAAAATGTCAGAAGTATGTTGTGTTTCGTATCAAATGAAAGGTCTCGGTGAGGGCTGGCGTACATAATTGAGAAAAATGTTTCATGTCGACCGGCTTTTGTTTTTTTCAAAAAGTTTTTACATGCATATCGTGTTTGGAATCTAATGAAAGGTATTGGTGAGGGCTGACATGCAGATATGAAAAAACCGTTTTATGTCGATTGGCATTTATTTTTTTTGTACTGACAGCTCTAGGGAATGCTCGGCGTAGCTGAGAATTCGCTAGTCTTTTACTAAAAATGTAGTTAAATTATTCAAAGTATATAAATCTGTAAAATTGTGAGGAGGTATTATTATTTTTGGATTTTGTTTTGGTATTTTATATTGTGTAGTATTTTTTTCCTCTTTTTTTTACCATATAAATTTTTAATTGCTTTTATGTCATTATTACTTAATTCAAAATCTGATATATTATTAAAATATTTATTTTTATTATATGCATACATAGCAGAATTTTGATTATATATATGTTCAAGCCCTAACGCATGTCCAATTTTATGTACTAAAACTGTTATAAAAGACATTTTATTATTATCAATTTCTGTATGAGATAGTTTAAAATTCCAATTTTCACTCTTATCCATGTGAATATCTACAGACCTTACCGTTGGATGTGGTAAAAAGGCATGTCCTAATACATTGCCTGGTCCAACGAAATTTGATCTACATATATAGTTATACGTATAAACTTTATGGATAACTCCTCCGAATGAAATAATAATATTTGGTTTATTTTGAAAATTTTTAAACTCTTTCCTCTGGAAGCTTATATTTACATGTTTTTTCGAAATTTCAAACGCTTTTCTTGTTATATCTTGTATTTCACTGGTTGTTTGTATAAAATCCCATGTAATAACAGATTGATTCCAAGCTATTGCTTTATTAGCGAAATTTTTATAGTTATCAAATACACCACATCTAGGTGTATTCATCAAAGCTAACGTGTTAGTATCCAAAATATTTGTGACATTTAAATGATAATATTCTTGAAATGTTCTTAAAGCATGTAAATATTCTTCACTGTTGGAATGTAGGTCAAACTGATTATTTGGAGATGTTTCTAGGAAACCATATGTTCCTAAATAGTCCACTAATTGGTAAAACTCATCGCTGTCATTAAACTGTTGTAATTCTTCAATATTTAAAGAAATATCTTTTTCACCATTATAAGAAGATATGTTTGTGCTATTTTCACTTGCCAATGCAGAATAAATGAAAAAATTATAAAGTATAGCACCTGAAAGAAACATGTTTCTTATTTTATACATTTTTAAGTACTGAAATCTGAATGCATTGTAACTTTGGTTTTATAGTTGATTTTTTGCTGAATTTGCAAAAATCATCGTTTTATATGATTGCAATTAACACAGTCTTCATGACCAGTTAAAAGACATAATACAATTCGACGATTACACTCATCTTTCTCCTCCTCTTCCAATCTATACTGATTTAAAATCCACATATCATATAAGAATACATTTTTCATATTCTCAGGTAAAACATAGTAAATGTTATTTCCATTATAATATTTAGCAGTCAACATACACTCATATTTAGTTTTTATATAATCAAGTTTAAAACAATTAACTTGACCTCTCTGTAACTTGATATTAAATTTAATAAGTGGATTCAATTGTGACTTCTCTTCTTCTACCTCAATCCATAAATCTACTTATCCATTTATTCTCGGTTGTTGATATTTTATTTTTAGTGAAAAACTATCATTTTTACTTGTAAAAAATACTATTTTGTTATGTAGAATATACATACCACGAACTTGTAATAGCTGACAAAAAATGTCAGCACTATTTATAAGGCTACAATACATATTAACGTTTGCAAAATACTATGCATATATTTACAGGTACTATAATTTATAGAACAATCCCCACTATTGATAGTGGAGTAATACTTTAACACTATGTAGTATTGAGTTCATATCCCCATGGCAATGTACTTGTGTATAAATAATTCACAATTTTTTTGTCATCATGAGGACTCTAAATAATTTTTTGTTGTCTTGTTGTATACACATTATGCAGTTTAGATGTGATATGTTGCTGATTTTTAGAAATTATTATATTGTTAAATAAACAATTATAATAATCTTCAAAAGTAATTGTTTTCAAAACTCCGGATGTTATACCTTTAGCTTTCTTAAACGATTTATTACAATTTAATATTTTATAGGTACACATTTTTGATCTTAATCCTATAAATTCATATAATAACTGTCCATTGCATTCGTCTTTCATTAATCCAATTACATTTTTATTCGCTAAAGGTAGACCATTACAATTAATTTCGTTGTAATCAGATATGTCAAATTTAGAAATATTTCGCAACATCAATTCATATATGTTGATATTAACAAACTTAAATATTAAGTTATCTGTATCTGTATACAATAATTTTGCTTTATCACCCATTTCCTTTCTAATATAATTATAATGGAAGTCATATACATATGTTTTTGAAATATCTAAAATTGAGAAGCCTACAAAAATTGGTTTATTAAAATAGATATTAGTTTTTTCATTTCAATAATTACAACATCAGATTTTCGTAATTGTTTATCTAAAACAATACAATTATAAAAATTTGGTCTTGACATGTAATACTTAGCTCCGTATCTACCAGACAATTTTGTAACAATTTTCACATCTTTGTGCTTCCGCACATTTTCCATAGTTTTCCCAAATACTGCATTGTTCATTAATTTGTAAAAATTTTTTTTCAACTCATTATTACATATTGTCCTTAGGTGTGTGTTCAAATTAATATATTTTTTCAACCAATCACTTTGTCTAAATTGTAGTATTCGATGAATTTTAGTCAATTTCATTCCTAACTCTAAACATTGTTTCAAATTTTGATAATGAATATTATAATTTTGTTTGCAGTATAAATTCGTAATTAATTTTGCATTCTTCGAATTGGGTGGAATAAAATGTTCAGGACATAACGGCAAGTCTTTATGAGCTTCATGTAATTGTTTTCCATATTCCAAATCAACCTCAAGAATATAACCAGTATCAGAAGAATTACTTAAATTAAAATAGGCAATACTATAGAAATATTTTTCCTCCACCCACTCAAAATCTTTATATGGTAAAAAATGAGACATTGCTGCTCCATATAATTTATTTATATCAAAATACATCAAAAAATTTCATCTTCCTGTGAATTATATAAATTTCCCATATATCGGTTATTTGCTTTCGCATACCTATTTGAACATTGTGAAACACCACCTCTAATTCCCTTCTCGATGAATAAAATTTTATCAATATCAGTCAGTAATTCAAGTTCTATTTCAGTACATTTTAACATGGCATCATAAACAAGGCCTGGAGCAGTAAAATACCATAAACTGTCTAATCCATACGTTTCTATACAACTTTCTCGAAAATTTTCAAATATATCTGCTAACAAAAGAACATCAGTTTTCAAATATAAATCTGCATATTCTCCCAATGTTTTAATGTTAAACTCATTCCGTACATGTAAAGCATATTCATAGTCGGTATTGCTAATATTCTCATTTTTTAATGTGCTATAAAAATGTAATTTCGAAGTTAAAGATTTTTTTGTGAGTAATTGTAATTCTTCTTCATTTTTACAAAATTGTTTTGTAATTTTCAATTCTGAATCTTGTAAAAATGAGGAAAGTTTATTAATACTGCTAGCCATGAATCGAAAAGAATCAATAAACCGAAAATTAATTTTTGTGTATTTTAAATTGTGATAGAGTATCATCATAAGAACATTTTAAATAATAAGCTATACTAAAAGGTGTATGTTTATGAATAAAAGAAGTATTACAATTCAAGTTACTATTATCTAAAGGCTCTAAAAGTGATTCTACATCGCTGTAAACAACAAACGGTACCTTTCCTTTGTTACGAAAATTTTTAAATTTTAAAATTTTATTCTTTTCTTCCGGTAAATCAATGCGACATTTATTTTTATTTACAGTATTACAATATTCAGTATGCTTTTGTAATAATACTTCCTTTACAAAATAATTTAGACAAATATTACTAAGCCATTTCTTAGCTTTGTACTTTGATAATTGATTTCCTACTAAACGAGATAATTTTTTTATCCAAATATAATGATACTTTACACATTTTTCTGTTTTCATTTCATGTTCTTCCGTGTCACTGTCCTCTGTGCTATCACAATATTTTCTATTTGATTCAACTATTAATAAATTAATTACTCTATTATAATTACTCTTACTTATTGCTATAGGAACAACCTGAAATTTCTTTTTTTGAATTTTTTTTAACGTATATACCCTAATACTTAATTCATTTAATTTTTCAAATTTTGAAATATCTTTTAATTGCATTGGAAAACTTCCCATTATATTTTAATACGTTTTGAAAAGGTGGTTATGATGTAAAACGCTCAGAATTTTTTTTAACCGGATGTAATGCTGATACCACGGCTCTCAAAAAACAATACTCATCGTTATTTTTAATATTTATTACAGCACGTTTATTGCTTATACTCTTAGGTAGTTCAGTATAACACCCACCGGTGATTGGTGTATAGGTATTAAAATTTACTTTTAAATGCATTATTTTTAACAATGCCCAACCACTGTCCCTTTCTTGAAATTCTTCTAATTTTGGTAAAATTTTATCTTTCACATTTTCCTAATACCAATCATTTAAATCTGTTAACCGCGTGATAACAACATTAGATGTATTAAAGCTTTTCACCTCTTTTATTCCTTTGGTAGGTAAAATGAATTCAGCATTCAACACACAGTTTACTTTTATTAAAGATTTTTTTAATACTTCAATAATTCTATGTCTGAATATGGTTTTTACTTTTTCCAAAAACAATCTAGGATCAACATAATAGTTATTGAGAATTATCCCCGTTTTAATTCTCCCATTAAATGCTGAACACAAATCTACTCAAACTAATTTCTTTTTTGAATTTTTGTTTTGATTATTTTATTTGAATAATTCGAACCAGAAGCAACAGGGTTATTTCTACCCACAATTTGTGATAACATTAGCCGAAAATATTTCAAATGAGATAAATTCACTTCTAATTTAAAAAAATTTTTATTTTTATTTTTCTTAACACGTTGATTCTTTATAAATTTTATGAGTAATAATATAAACTTATTTATTTTATTTTTACATCTTGCTACCTCTTCCTTAGTTTTTATTAAATCTATTGTTGCTTGCAACGTTTTTATAAGACTATCACTTAGACAACTAATAGTTTCTTCTGACATTTTTATTGAAATATGTATATTCTATATTCAAAATATTTTAGTTTGAGTACAACCTAGGAATGAACTACCGGTTATTAATATGTTATTTATTTATTTAAAACTGTTTTACCTGCACGTGTAAAGGGAATTTTAAAGTTGCACTACGTATATTAGTTATTCAAAATAATTTACTTTTAAATACACCGACTGTATAACAACAACCTATTGATGAACTACCGGTTATTAATAAGTTAATTATTTAATAAAAAAATATTTTACATGCTTCTTGTGAAGAGAAGTTGCAATAATTCAGTTCAAACAACTATAAAAACTTTCAACACAATTCAGTCTTATATACTAAAAAGGTTAAAGTTTATTGTTAAAAATTGATTGCAAGATGTTCTCGAAGTTCTTTGTTAATTACACAACATAGCAACACATAATTATTTGTTTGCAAATGTTAATTCATGTAAAGTTATATTATGATATTCTTTTTTATATATTTCAGTTCTGTAACAAAAGAAAAAATATTAAATTATTTTGAAATATTTTTTAAATATAATTACTCGTAATTTACAATATTTGAAAAATAGATAATACATACATACATTTACACGTAAATAACATAGACAACCTTGTTACTCCTCATAAATAACATAGACAACTTTGTGGCCACAGGATGTCGTCTACCTCACCCGCATAGATACAGGTTGCCTCCGGTCTCTATACAGTCAATGTCAAGCATCTGAAATATATATATATATATATATATATATATATATATATATATATATAAATTATGTAGACGCCCATCCCTTATTGCATCATTTTATGTAAGTTTCCACTCTGTAACATTAAACCCTACACAGCATAAACATCATACGACACATAGGTAATAAATAGACCAAGTCTACTAGAATCCGTTAGATTATGTAAGTCTGTAGAATAATTAACTTCGTATTATTCTAGTTGTATCTTGTATGTTAAATAAAAACTTTTTAAAAACATTAAACCATATTTCATTGATTTAATTATATATATATATATATATATATATATATATATATATATATATATATATATATATATATAATAAACAAAGTCAAATTATAAATGTTATATTTAAAACACTAATAAATTTATAACTTACATTTAATCGTTCAATGAGGTGTTTATGCACTGCCATGGATATTTTTACAAGTTGCATTGAAGTCATTGTGCTTAGCGACCAGAGCAGAAAACGAACTGAATAAACATTAAGTCGTATATCCCAAAAAGGTTCAAGTTTATCGTTAAAAATTGGTTACAAAATGTTCTAGAAGTTCTTCGTTAATTACACAACATAGCAACACAAGTTTGCAGTTGTAATAATAAGCTGATATATTTCACCACAAAATGTTCTAGAAGAATTTTTGTACATCCGCGCAATGTGAGCTGATAAATTATTCAGATCAGTTTATAATTAGCTGATAGTTCACGCAATAAGGTTATCATATCAACTTGTTTACACTCGAAAACATCATTTCAACTTCAATTTCGCTGTGGACACAGCAACGATTAGTGGACGTCTTCGTTACATCTTGATACTTGGCCCCCGTTAATTACCTAAAAAATACACCTATATGACTGAAGACAGGTACCCCACCTGTTCATTAAACAATAGCCGAAGACAGGTACCTACCTGTTAATTAATTAAACAATACACCTACCTGATACAGGTTAATTACAACAATACACGTATCTTATACAGGTTAATTAAAACAATACACCTACCTGATACAGGTTAATTAAAACAACACACCTATCTGACCAGTCTCCCCTACCTGGATAAACCAGGTACTTGGGGTTGCTGAAGAAGGGGTTAGGGGTTGCTTAAGAACTGCCCCTAAGGGGCTAGAGGTTGCTGAAGAACTGCCCCTAAGGGGTTAAGGGTTGCTGAAGAACTGCCCCTAAGGGGCTAGGGGTTGCTGAAGAACTGCCTCTAAGGGGCTAGGGGTTGCTGAAGAACTGCCTATAAGGGGCTAGGGGTTGCTGAAGAACTAATGGGCTAGGGGTTGCTGAAGAACTGCCGAAGAAGGCGTTCAGAATCCCCTACTTAATACAGGTTAATTAAAACAACACACCTACCTGACCAGTCTCCCCCACCTGGATAAACCAGGTACTTGGGGTTGCTGAAGAAGGGGTTGCTGAAGAACTGCCTCTAAGGGGCTAGGGGTTGTTGAAGAACTAAGGGGCTAGGGGTTGCTGAAGAACTGCCGAAGAAGGCGTTCAGAATCCCCTACTTGATACAGGTTAATTAAAACAACACACCTACCTGACCAGTCTCCCCCACCTGGATAAACCAGGTACTTGGGGTTGCTGAAGAAGGGGTTGCTAAAGAACTGCCTCTAAGGCGTTGCTGAAGAACTGCCAAAGAAGAGGCTAGGGGTTGGTGAAGAACTGCCGAAGAAGGGCTTCAAAATCCGAGAAATCCACCCCTAAGTCCTAAGGGGTTACAGAAGAACTGGCTAGGGGTTGCTGAAAAACTGCCAAGAAGGGGTTCACACAGCCAAAAAATTAAAGAAATTCACCCCTAAGTCTTAAGGGGTTGCTGAAGAACTGCTGAAGAGTGGTAGATCTGGATGTCCACGATCATCGAGCTTGGACGGTCATTGAGTTTGAGTTAGAATCCCTAGAGCATATCTACTATAAACATTCAATTTTCGAGTGTAATTTTAATGAATACGTTGTATATTGTAAGCTACATGGGCTGGATTCTAGAATACCTACCACACTTAAAATAGCAATTTTCTTGTTGCAATGTTTTCTTTTAGCTAAAATATGATAAAAAATTATAAAATTCGGGCGCGGAAGCAAATATTTATATGAATTTTTACAAAAATAAAGTCAGATTTTACCTTTTCTTGATGAATACGCTGTTTATTGTAAGCTACATGGGCTGGATTCTAGAATAACTACCACACTTGAAATAGCAATTTTCTTGTAGCAATGTTTTCTTTTAGCTAAAATATGATAATGAATTATAAAATTCAAGCGCGAAAGCAAATATTTATTATGATTTTTTACAAAAATAAAGTCAGATTTTACCTATTCTTGAAATGGATATTTTTGTTAAAACATTCATATTCATAATTTAGGATCTATACTATGGATAATTTTAGCATTGGACATGCAAAGTGACCATAACGTGGTACCAATCAGATAATAAACATTCAATTTTCGGGTGTCATTTTAATGAATACGTTGTATATTGTAATCTAAATGGGCTGTATTCTAGAATACATTTATGATTTTTTACAAAAATAAAGTCAGATTTTACCTATTCTTGATGAATACGTTGTATATTGTAAGCTACATGGGCTGGATTCTAGAATACCTACTACACTTGAAATAGCAAATTTCTTGTTGCAATGTTTTCTTTTAGCTAAAAATTGATGAAGAATTATAAAATTCGGGCGCGGAAGCAAATATTTATATGATTTTTTAAAAATGAAGTTAGATTTTACCTATTCTTGATGAATGCGTTGTATATTGTAAGCTACATGGGCAGGATTCTAGAATACCTACCACACTTGAAATAGGAATTTTCTTGTTGCAATGTTTTCTTTTTGCTAAAATATGATAAAGAGTTATAAAATTCGGGCGCGGAATAAAATATTTATATGATTTTTTAAAAAAATAAAGTCAGATTTTACCTATTCTTGGGAGTGGATATTTTTGTTAAAACTTTCATATTCATGCTTTAGGATCTGTACTATGGATAATTTTAACATTGGACATGCAAAAGTGACCATAACGTGGTACCAATCAGATAATAAACATTAAATTTTTGGGTGTCATTTTAATGAATACGTTGTATTTTGTAAGCTACATGGGCTGGATTCTAGAATACCTACTACACTTGAAATAGCAATTTTCTTGTTGCAATGTTTTCTTTCAGCTAAAATATGATGAAGAATTATAAAATTCGGGCGCGGAAGCAAATATTTATATGATTTGTTACTAAAATAATGTCAAATTATACCTAATTTTGAAGTGGATATTTTTGTTAAAACATTCATATTCATGCTTTAGGATCTATACTGTGGATAATTTTAGCATTGGACATGCAAAAGAGACCATAACGTGGTACCAATGAGATAATAAACATTCAATTTTCGGGTGTCATTTTAATGAATACGTTGTATATAGTAACCTACATAGGCTGGATTCTAGATACCTACCACACTTGAAATAGCAATTTTCTTGTTGCAATGTTTTCTTTTAGCTAAAATATGATAAAGAATTATAAAATTCGGGCGCGGAAGCAAATATTTAAATGAGTTTTTTTTTTTAAATAAAGTCATATTTAACCTATTTTTGATGAATACGTTGTATATTGTAAGCTACATGGGCGGGATTCTAGAATACCTACAGACTTAAAACAGCAATTTTCTTGTTGCAATGTAATCTTTTAGCTAAAATATGATAAAGAATTATAAAATTCGGGCGCGGAAGCAAATATTTATAAGAATTTTTACAAAAATAAAGTCAGATTTTACCTAATTTTGATAAATACGTTGTATATTGTAAGCTACATGGGCTGGATTCTAGAATACCTACCACACTTGAAATAGGAATTTTCTTGTTGCAATGTTTTCTTTTTGCTAAAATATGATGAAGAATTATAAAATTCGTGCACGGAAGCAAATATTTATATGATTTTTTACAAAAATTAAGTCAGACTTTACCTATTCTTGATGAATACGTTGTATATTGTAAGCTACATGGGCTGGATTCTAGAATAACTACCATATTCGAAATAGCAATTTTCTTGTTGCAATGTTTTCTTTTATCTAAAATATGATAAAGAATTATAAAATTCGGGCGCGGAATCAAATATTTATATGATTTTTTAAAAAAATAAAGTCAGATTTTACCTATTCTTGAAGTGGATATTTTTGTTAAAACTTTCATATTCATGGTTTCGGATCTGTACTGTGGATAATTTTAACATTGAACATGCAAAAGTGACCATAACGTGGTACCAATCAGATAATAAACATTAAATTTTTGGGTGTCATTTTAATGAATACGTTGTATATTGTAAGCTACATGGGCTACCTACTATACTCGAAATAGCAATTTTCTTGTTGCAATGTTATCTTTTAGTTAAAATATGATAAAGAATTATAAAATTCGGGCGTGGGAGCATATATTTATATGATTTTTTACAAAAATAAAGTAAGATTTTACCTTTTCTTGATGAATACGTTGTATATTGTAAGCTACATGGGTTGGATTCTAGAATACCTACCACACTTAAAATAGCAATTTTCTTGTTGCAATGTTTTCTTTAAGCTAAAATATGTTAAAGAATTATAAAATTCGGGCGCAAGAGAAAATATTTATTATGATTTTTTACAAAAATAAAGTCAGATTTTACCTATTCTTGAAATGGATATTTTTGTTAAAACATTCATATTCATAATTTAGGATCTATACTATGGATAAATTTAGCATTGGACATGCAAAAGTGACCATAACGTGGTACCAAACAGATAATAAACATTCAATTTTCGGGTGTAATTTTAATGAATACGTTGTATATTTTAAGCCACATAAGCTGGATTCTAGAATACCTACCACACTTGAAATAGCAATTTTCTTGTTGCAATGTTTTCTTTTAGCTAAAATATTATAAAAAATTATAAAATTCGGGCGCGGAAGCAAATATTTTTATGATTTTTTACAAAAATAAATTCGGATTTTACCTATTCTTGTTGAATACGTTGTATATTGTAAGCTACATGGGCTGGATCCTAAAATACCTACCACACTTGAAATAGCAATAATCTTGTTGCAATGTTTTCTTTTAGCTAAAGTATGATGAATAATTATAAAATTCGGTCGCGGAAGCAATTATTTATATGATTTTTTACAAAAATAAAGTCTGATTTTACCTATTCTTGATGAATACGTTGTATATTGTAAGCTACATGGGCTGGATTCTAGAATACCTACCACACTTGAAATAGTATTTTTCTTGTTGCAATCTTTTCTATTAGATCAAATATTATAAAGAATTATAAAATTCGGGTGCGGAACCAAATATTTAAATGATTTTTTACAAAAATACAATCAGATTTTACCTTTTCTTGATGAATACGTTGTATATGTAAGCTACATGGTCTGGATTCTAGAATACCTACCACACTTGAAATAGCAATTTTAATTTTCTTGTTGCAATGTTTTCTTTTAGCTAAAATATGATGAAGAAATATAAAATTCGGGCGCGGAAGCAAATATTTATATGATATGTTACAAAAATAAAGTCAGATTTTCCTTTTCTTGATGAATACGTTGTATATTGTAAGCTACATGGGTTGGATTCTAGAATACCTGCCCCACTTGAAATAGCAATTTTCTTGTTGCAATGTTTTCTTTTAGCTAAAATATGATGTTAAATTATAAAATTCGGGCACGGAAGCAACTATTTATATGACTTTTTACAAAAATTAAGTCAGATTTTACCTTTTCTTGATGAATACGTTGTATATTGTAAGCTACATGGGCTGGATTCTAGAATACCTACTACACTTGAAATAGCAATTTTCTTGTTGCAATGTTTTCTTTTAGCTAAAATATGATAAATAATTATAAAATTCGGGCGCGGAAGCAAATATGTATATTTTTTTTTTACTAAAATAAAGTCAGATTTTACCAATTTTTAATGAATACTTTGTATATTGTAAGCTACATGGGCTGGATTTTAGAATACCTACCACACTTAAAATAGCAAATTTTCTTGTTGCAATGTTTTCTTTTAGCTAAAATATAATGAAAAATTATAAAATTCAGGCGTGGAAGCAAATATTTATATGATTTTCTATAAAAATAAAATCAGATTTTACCTTTTCTTGATGAATACGTTGTATATTGTAAGCTATATGGGCTGGATTCTAGAATACCTATTCTTGATGAATACGTTGTATATTGTAAGCTACATGGGCTGGATTCTAGAATACCAACCACACTTGAAATAGCAATATTCTTGTTGCAATGTTTTCTTTTAGCTAAAGTATGATGAATAATTATAAAATTCGGGCGCGGAAGCAAATATTTATATGATTTTTTACAAAAATAAAGTCAGATTTTACCTACTCTTGATGAATACGTTGTATATTGTAAGCTACATGTGGGTGGATTCTAGAATACCTACCACACTTGAATAGCAATTTTCTTGTTGCAATGTTTTCTTTTAGCTAAAATATAATAAAGAATTATAAAATTCGGGCGCGGAAGCAAATATTTATATGATTTTTTACAAAAATAATGTCAGATTTTACCTTTTCTTGATGAATACGTTGTATATTGTAAGCTACATGGGCTGGTATCTAGAATACCTACCACACTTGAAATAGCAATTTTCTTGTTGCAATGATTTCTTTTAACTAAAATATGATGAAGAATTATAAAATTCGGGCCCGAAAACAAATATTTATATGATATATTACAAAAATAAGTCAGATTTTACCTTTTCTTGATGATTACGTTATATATTGTAAGCTACAAGGGCTGGATTCTAGAATACCTATTCTTGATAAATACGTTGTATATTGTAAGCTACATGGGCTGGATTCTAGATTATCTACTACACTTCAAACAGTTATTTTCTTGTTGCAATGTTTTCTTTTAGGTAAAATATGATGAAAAATTTTATAATTTGAGCGCGGAAGCAAATATTTATATGATTTTTTAGAAAAATAAAGTCCGATTTTACCTTTTCTTGATGAATACGTTGTATATTGTAAGCTACATGGGCTGGATTCTAGAATACCTACTATACTATAAATAGCAATTTTCTTGTTGCAATGTTTTCTTTTAGCTAAAATATGACGAAAAATTATAAAATTCGGGAGCGGAAGCAAATATTTATATGACTTTTTACAAAAATAAAGTCAGATTTTACCTTTTCTTGATTAATACGTTGTATAAGCTACATGGGCTGGATTCTAAAATACCTACCACACTTAAAATAGAAATTTTCATGTTGCAATGTTTTCTTTTAGCTAATATATGATAAAGAATTTCAAAATTCAGGCGCGGAAGAAAATATTTATATAATTTTTTTACAAAAATAAAATCAGATTTTACCTATTCTTGAAATGGATATTTTTGTTAAACATTCATATTCATGCTTTAGGATCTATGCTATGGATAACTTTAGCATTGGACTTGCAAAAGTGACCATAACGTGGTACTAATCAGATAATAAACATTTAATTTTCGGATGTCATTATAATGAATACGTTGTATATTGTAAGCTACATGTGCTGGATTCTAGAATACCTACTACAATTGAAATAGCAACTTTCTTGTTGCAATGTTTTCTTTTAGCTAAAATATGATAAAGAATTATAAAATTCGGGCGCGGGAGCAAATATGTATATGGTTTTTTTACAAAAATAAAATCAGATTTTACCTATTCTTTATGAATACGTTGTATATTGTAAGCTACATGGGCTGGAATCTAGATTATCTACTACACTTCAAACAGTTATTTTCTTGTTGCAATGTTTTCTTTAGGTAAAATATGATAAAAAATTATATAATTTGAGCGCGGAAGCAAATATTTATATGATTTTTTAGAAAAATAAAGTCCGATTTTACCTTTCTTGATGAATACGTTGTATATTGTAAGATACATGGGCTGAATTCTAGAATACTTACCACACTTGTAATAGCAATTTTCTTGTTGCAATGTTTTCTTTTAGATAAATATGATGAAAAATTATAAAATTCGGGCGCGGAAGCAAATATTTATATGACTTTTTACAAAAATAAAGTCAGATTTTACCTTTTCTTGATGAATACGTTGTATGAACTACATGGGCTGTATTCTAAAATACCTACCACAATTAAAATAGCAATTTTCATTCTGCAATGTTTTCTTTTAGCTAAAATAAAATTCGGGCGCGGAAGCAAATATATATATAATTTTTTTACAAAAATAAAGTCAGATTTTACCTATTCTTGAAATGTATATTTTTGTTAAAACATTCATATTCATGCTTTAGGATCTATGCTATGGATAATTTTAGCATTGGACATGCAAATGTGACCATAACGTGGTACCAATCAGATAATAAACATTTAATTTTCGGGTGTCATTTTAATGAATACGTTGTATATTGTAAGCTACATGGGCTGGATTCTAGAATACCTACTACACTTGAAATAGCAAATTTCTTGTTGCAATGTTTTCTTTTAGCTAAAATATGATGAAGAATTATAAAATTCGGGCGCGGTAGCAAATATTTATAATATGATTTTTTACAAAAATAAAGTCAGATTTTACCTATTCTTGATGAATACGTTGTATATTGTAAGCTACATGGGCTGGATTCTAGAATACCTACCACACTTGAAATAGCAATTTTCTTGTTGCAATGTTTTCATTTAGCTAAAATATGATGAAGAATTAAAAAATTCGGGCGCTTAAGCAATTATTAAATTAATTTTTTACGAAAATAAAATCAGATTTTACCTATTCTTGATGAATACGTTGTATATTGTAAGCTACATGGGCTGGATTCTAGTATACCTACTACACTTGAAGTAGCAATATTCTTGTTGCAATGTTTTTTTTTTTAGCTAAAATATGATAAAAAATTATAAAATTCGGGCGCGGAAGCAAATATTTATATGATTTTTAACAAAAATAAAAACAGATTTTACCTTATCTTGATGAATAAGTTGTATATTGTAAGCTACATGGGATAGAATCTAGAATACCTACCACACTTGAAATAGCAATTTTCTTGTTGCAATGTTTTCTTTTAGCTAAAATATGATGAAGAATTATAAAATTGGGGCTCGGAAGCTAATATTTATATGATATTTTACAAAAATAAAGTCAGATATTAACTTTTCTTGATGAATACGTTGTACATTGTAAGCTACATGGGCTGGATTCTAGAATACCTACCACACTTAAAATAGCAATTTTCTTGTTGCAATGTTTTCTTTTAGCTAAAATATAATGAAAAATTATAAATTCGGGCGAGGAAGCAAATATTTATATGATTTTTTACAAAAATAAAGTCATATTTTACCTTTTCTTGATGAATACGTTGTATATTGTAAGCTACATGGGCTGGATTCTAGAATACCTATTCTTGATGAATACGTTGTATATTGTAAGCTACATGGGCTGGATTCTAGAATACCTATTCTTGATGAATACGTTGTATATTGTAAGCTACATGGTCTAAATTCTAGATTTTTACCACACTTGAAACAGCTATTTTCTTGTTCCAATGTTTTCTTTTAGCTAAATTATGATGAAGATTTATAAAATTCGGGCGCGGAAGCAAATATTTATATGATTTTTTACAAAAATAAAGTCAGATTTTACCTATTCTTGACGAATACGTTGTATATTGTAAGCTACATGGGCTGGATTCTAGAATACCAACCACACTTGAAATAGCAATATTCTTGTTGCAATGTTTTCTTTTAGCTAAAGTATGATGAATAATTATAAAATTCGGGCGCGGAAGCAAATATTTATATGATTTTTTACAAAAATAAAGTCTGATATTACCTATTCTTGATGAATACGTTGTATATTGTAAGCTACATGGGCTGGATTCTAGAATACCTACCACACTTGAAATAGCAATATTCTTGTTGCAATGTTTTCTTTTAGCTAAAGTATGATGAATAATTATAAAATTCAGGCGCGGAAGCAAATATTTATATGATTTTTTACAAAAATAAAGTCAAATTTTACCTATTCTTGATGAATACGTTGTATATTGTAAGCTACATGGGGGTGGATCCTAGAATACCTACCACACTTGAATAGCAATTTTCTTGTTGCAATGTTTTCTTTTAGCTAAAGTATGATGAATAATTATAAAATTCGGGCGCGGAAGCAAATATTTATATGATTTTTTACAAAAATAAAGTCAGATTTTACCTTTTCTTGATGAATACGTTGTATAAGCTACATGGCCTGGATTCTAAAATACCTTCCACACTTAAAATAGCAATTTTCATGTTGCAATGTTTTCTTTTAGCTAATATACGAGTATGATAAAGAATTTCAAAATTCAGGCGCGGAAGAAAATATTTATATAATTTTTTTACAAAAATAAACTCAGATTTAACCTATTCTTGAAATGGATATTTTTGTTAAAACATTCATATTCATGCTTTAGGATCTATGCTATAGATAATTTTAGCATTGGACATGCAAAAGTGACCATAACGTGGTACTGATCAGATAATAAACATTTAATTTTCGGGTGTCATTATAATGAATACGTTGTATATTGTAAGCTACATGGGCTGGATTCTAGAATACCTACTACACTTGAAATAGCAATTTTCTTGTTGCAATGTTTTCTTTTAGCTAAAATATGATAAAGAATTATAAAATTCGGGCGCGGGAGCAAATATGTATATGGTTTTTTTACAAAAATAAAATCAGATTTTACCTATTCTTTATGAATACGTTGTATATTGTAAGCTACATGGGCTGGATTCTAGATTATCTACTACACTTCAAACAGTTATTTTCTTTTTGCAATGTTTTTCTTTTAGCTAAAATATGATGAAAAATTATAAAATTTGAGCGCTGAAGCAAATATTTATATGAGTTTTTACAAAAATAAAGTCAGATTTTACCATTTCTTGACGAATACGTTGTATATTGTAAGCTACATGAGCTGGATTCTAGAATACTTACCACACTTGTAATAGCGATTTTCTTGTTGCAATGTTTTCTTTTAGCTAAAATATGATGAAAAATTATAAAATTAGGTGCGAAAGCAAATATTTATATGATTTTTTACAAAAATAAAGTCAGATTTTACCATTTCTTGATGAATACGTTGTATATTGTAAGCTACATGAGCTAAGTTCTAGAATACTTACCACACTTGTAATAGTAATTTTCTTGTTGCAATGTATTCTTTTAGCTAAAATATGATGAAAAATTATAAAATTCGGACGCGAAAGCAAAAATTTATATGATTTTTTACAAAAATAAAGTCTGATTTTACCTATTCTTGATGAATACGTTGTATATTGTAAGCTACATGGGCTGGATTTTAGAATACCTACCACACTTGAAATAGCATTTTTCTTGTTGTAATCTTTTCTTTTAGCTAAAGTATGATAAAAATTTATAAAATTCGGGCGCAGAAGCAAATATTTATATGATTTTTTACAAAAATAAAGTCAGATTTTAACTTTTCTTTATGAATACGTTCCATATTATAAGCTACATGGGCTGGATTCTAGAATACCTACCACACTTGAAATAGCAATTTTCTTGTTGCAATGTTTTCTTTTAGCTAAAATATGATAAAGAATTTTAAAATTCGGGCGCAGAAGCAAATATTTATATGATTTTTTACAAAAATAAATTCAGATTTTACCTATTCTTGATGGATACGTTGTATATTGTAAGCTACATGAGCTGGATTCTAGAATACCAACCACACTTGAAATAGAAATATTCTTGTTGCAATGTTTTCTTTTAGCTAAAGTATGATGAATAATTATGGAATACGGTCGCGGAAGCAAATATTTATATGATTTTTTACAAAAATAAAGTCTTGTAATACCTATTCTTGTTGAATACGTTGTATATTCTAAGCTACATGGGCTAGATTCTAGAATACCTACCACACTTGAAATAGCAATTTTCTTGTTGCAATGTTTTCTTTTAGCTAAAATATGATAAAGAATTACAAAATCCGGGCGCGGCAACAAATATTTATATGATATATTACAAAAATAAAGTCACATTTTACCTTTTCTTGATGAAAACGTTATATATAGTAAGCTACATGGGCTGGATTCTAGAATACCTATTCTTGATGAATACGTTGTATATTGTAAGCTACATGGGCTGAATTCTAGTTTTTTACCACACTTGTAACAGCTATTTTCTTGTTCCAATGTTTTCTTTTAGCTAAAATATGATGAAGATTTATAAAATTCGGGCGCGGAAGCAAATATTTATATGATTTTTTATAAAAATAAGGTGAGATTTTACCCATTCTTGATGAATACGTTATATATTGTAAGCTACATGGGCTGGATTCTAGAATACCTACCACACTCGAAATAGCAAATTTCTTGTTGCAACGTTTTCTTTTAGTTAAAATATGATAAAAAATTATAAAATTCGGGCGCGGAAGCAAATATTTACATGACTTTTTACAAAAATAAAGTCAGATTTTACCTTTTCTTGATGAATACGTTGTATAAGCTAGATGGGCTGGATTCTAAAATACCTACCACACTTAAAATAGCAATTTTCATGTTGCAATGTTTTCTTTGAGCTAATATATGATAAAGAATTTCAAAATTCAGGCGCGGAAGAAAATATTTATATAATTTTTTACAAAAATAAAGTCAGATTTTACCTATTCTTGAAATGGATATTTTTGTTAAAACATTCATATTTATGCTTTAGGATCTATGCTATGGATAATTTTAGCATTGGACATGCAAAAGTGACCATAACGTGGTACTAATCAGATAATAATTTTCGGGTGTCATTATAATGAATACGTTGTATATTGTAAGCTACATGGGCTGGATTCTAGAATACCTACTACACTTGAAATAGCAATTTTCTTGTTGCAATGTTTTCTTTTAGCTAAAATATGATAAAGAATTATAAAATTCGGGCGCGGGAGCAAATATGTATATGGTTTTTTTACAAAAATAAAGTCAGATTTTACCTATTCTTTATGAATACGTTGTATATTGTAAGCCACATGGGCTGGATTCGAGATTATCTACCACACTTTAAACAGTTATTTTCTTGTTGCAATGTTTTCTTTTATCTAAAATATGATGAAAAATTATAAAATTCGAGCGCGGAAGCAAATATTTATATGATTTTTTACAAAACTAAAGTCCGATTTTACCTATTCTTGATAAATACGTTGTATATTGTAAGCTACATGGGCTGAATTCTAGAATATCTACCGCACTTGTAAAAGCAATTTTCTTGTTGCAATGTTTTCTTTTAGATAAATAAGATGAAAAATTAAAAAATTCGGGCGCGGAAGCAAATATTTATATGCGTTTTTACAAAAATAAAGTTAGATTTTACCTTTTCTTGATGAATACGTTGTATATTGTAAGCTACATGGGCTGGATTCTAGAATACCTATAACACTTGAAATAGCAATTTTCTTGTTGCAATGTTTCCTTTCAGGTAAAATATGATGAAGAATTATAAA
Source organism: Stenolophus ochropezus (assembly GCA_035578165.1). NCBI lineage: Eukaryota > Metazoa > Arthropoda > Insecta > Coleoptera > Carabidae > Stenolophus > Stenolophus ochropezus. The sequence goes on along the minus strand of JAQOWZ010000102.1, from coordinate 93,653 downwards.
ATTCGGGCAAGTGAGCAAATATTTATATGATTTTTTACAAAAATAAAGTCATATTTTACCTATTCTTGATGAATACGTTGTATATTGTAAGCTACATGGGCTGGATTCTGGAATATCTACTATACTTGAAATATCAATTTTTTTGTTGCAATGTTTTCTTTTAGCTAAAATGTGATGAATTTAAAAATTCGTGCGCGGAAGCAAATATTTGTATGAATTTTTACAAATTTAAAGTCAGATTTTACCTATTCTTGAAATGGATATTTTTGTTAAAACATTCATATTCATGCTTTAGGATCTATACTATGGATAATTTTAGCAATGGACATGCAAAAGTGATTATAACGTGGTATCAATCAGATAATAAACATTCAATTTTCTGGTGTCATTTTAATGAATACGTTGTATACTGCCCTTCACACTAATTTCCTTTATTTTTTGACAATGGTTTGTCTCAGATATATGAGTAATCTTACCGTGACTATTTTGACTACCGACATCTACCACACTGTTTACAAACTCTTCTTCGTCTTCATCTTCTCTTTCTTCATCCACTGTATGTATCTTCTTCCGGTTGAGACACATCTTAGTCGTATGACCCGTGCGTTGACAAACGAAGCACTTTCATTCCTTGGCAAGACAATTTTTCAGGTTATGCCACCTTCCACAGCGGTAGCATTTCTGTTGACGTAAACTAACATGGGGCTGGGACTGGAACACTGCTGCTGACTTATGGTTATATAGGTGCATAAATTCTTTATTACTTCGTACGCCTCTGGGCCAATCAGAGTTAAAAATAATGGAACTTTTTTTTCTGCTACAACATTGTTACATGCAAAGAATTGTTCCATTCTTTCAATGTAGGAATTGACATCTTCCTTTCCACACTTTAACTGTTCTATTTGACCGATAAAAGCAATTTTTATTTTCACGATCACGGATTTTTTTTCCAAATTTGTTTATCCTCGTCGCCAAATGTTGTGTTTGAAACTCAGGAATTGGATATTATCTTTTTAGTAACAATAAATAATTTTTAGACACACAGAAAATACATTTCTTTATTGACAGTTTATTCACCGCATGACATTGCTGATTTTTTCTCAGCGTTGCCCTAAAAATTCTCTAAGTTTAAATTTATATATAACCAGCCACATTTGAAATAGCAATTTTCTTGTTGCAATGTTTTCTTTTAGCTAAGATATGATAAAAAATTATAAAATTCGGACACGGAAGCAAATATTTATATGATTTTTTACAAAATAAAGTCAGATTTTACGAGTTTTTGATGAATAGGTTGTATATTGTAAGCTACATGGGCTGGATTCTAGAATACCTACCACCCTTGAAATAGGAATTTTTTTGTTGCAATATTTCTTTTAGCTAATATATGATGAAGAATTATAATATTCGGGCGCGGAAGCAAATATTTATATGATTTTTTACAAAAATAAAGGCGGATTTTACCTATTCTTGAAATGGATATTTTTGTTTAAACATTCATATTCATGCTTTAGGATAATTTCAGCATTGAACATGCAAAAGTGAGCATAACGTGGTACCAATCAGATAATAAACATTCAATTTTCGGGTGTCATTTTAATAAATACGTTGTATATTGTAAGCTACATGGGCTGGATTCTAGAATATTTACCACACTTGAAATAGCAATTTTCTAGTTGCAATATATTCTTTTAGCTAAAAAATTATGAAAACTTATAAAATTCAGGCGAGGAAGCAATTATTTATATGATTTTTCACAAAAATAAAGTCAGATTTTACCTATTCTTAATGAATACGTGGTACCAATCAGATAATAAACATTTAATTTTTAAGTGTCATTTTAAAGAATAAGTTGTATATTGTAAGCTACTTGGGCTGGATTCTAGAATATCTACCAGACTTGAAATAGTAATTTTCTTGTTACAATGTTTTCTTTTAGCTAAAATATGATATAAAATTATAAAATTCGGGCGCGGAAGCAAATATTTATATGATTTTTTACTAAAATAAAGTCAGATTTTACCTCTTCTTGAAATGGATATTTTTGTTAAAACATTCATATTCATGCTTTAGGATCTATACTATAAATAATTTCAGCATTGAACATGCAAAAGTAAGCATAACGTGGTACCAATCAGATAATAAACATTTAATTTTAGGGTGTCATTTTAATAAATACGTTGTATATTGTAAGCCACATGGTTTGGATATCTAGAATACCTACAACACTAGAAATAGCAATTTTCTTGTTGCAATGTTTTTTTTTAGCCAATTTATGATGAAAAATTATAAAATTCAGGCGCGAAAGCAATTATTTATATGATTTTTTACAAAAATTAAGTCAGATTTTACCTATTCTTGATGAATACGTTGTATATTGTAAGTTACATGGGCTGGATTCTAGAATATCTACCACATTTGAAATAGCAATTTTCTTGTTACAATGTTTTCATTTAGCTAAAATATGATGAAGAATTATAAAATTCAAGCGCGAAAGCAAATATTTACATAATTCTTTACAAAAATAAAGTCAGATATTACCTATTCTTGAAATGGATATTTTTGTTAAAACATTCATATTCATGCATTAGGATCTATACTATGGATAATTTTAGCATTGGCCATGCAAAAGTGACCATAACGTGGTACCAATCAGATAATGAACATTAAATTTTTGGATGTCATTTTAATAAATACGTTGTATATTGTAAGCCACATGGGCTGGATATCTAGAATACCTACCACACTTGAAATAGCAATTTTCTTGATGCAATGTTTTCTTTTAGCTAAAATATGATGAAGAATTATAAAATTCGGGCGCGGAAGCAAATGTTTATATGATTTTTTACAAAAATGAAGTCAGATTTTACCTATTCTTGATGAATACGATGTATATTTTAAGCTACATGGGCTGGATCCTAGAATACCTACCACACTTGAAATAGCAATTTTCTTGTTGCAATGTTTTCTTTTAGCTAAAATATGATGAAGAATTATAAAATTCGGACGCGGAAGCAAATATTTATATGATTTTTTACAAAAATAAAGTCAAATTTTACCTATTCTTGATGAATATGTTGTATATAGTAAGCTAAATGGGCTGGATTCTAGAATAGCTACCACACTTCAAATATCAATTTTCTAGTTGCAATGTTTTTTTTAGCTAAAATATAATAAAAAAAATTTAAAATAAGGGCGCGGAAGCAAATATTTAAATGATTTTTTACTAAAATAAAGTCAGATTTTACCTTTTCTTGAAGAATACGTTGTAGATTGTAAGCTACATGAGCTTTATTTTAGAATCCCTACCACACTTCAAATAGCAATTTTCTTGTTGCAATGTTTTCTTTTAGCTAAAATATAATAAAGAATTATAAAATTCGGGCGCGGCAGCATATATTTATATGAGTTTTTACAAAAATAAAGTTAGATTTTATCTTTTTTTGATGAATACGTTGTATATTGTATTTTACATGCGCTGGATTCTAGAATACCTACCACACTTGAAATTGTGATTTTCTTGTTGCAATGTTTTCTTTTAGCTAAAATATGATAAAGAATTATAAAATTCGGGCGCGGAAGCAAATATTTATATGATTTTTCACAAAAATAAAGTCAGATTTTACTTATTCTTGATGAATACGTTGTATATTGTAAGCTACATGGGCTGGAATCTAGAATACCTACCACACTTGAAATAGCAATTTTCTTGTTGCAATGTTTTCTTTTAGCTAAAATATGATGAAGAATTATAAAATTCGGGCGCGGCAGCAGATATTATATGATTTTTTACAAAAATAAAGTCAGATTTTACCTATTCTTGATGAATACGTTGTATATAGTAAGTTACATGGGCTGGATTCTAGAATACTAACTAAATTTGAAATAGCAATTTTCTTGTTGCAATGTTTCTTTTTAGCTTAAATATAATGAAGAATTATAATATGCGGGCGCGGAAGCAAATATTTATATGACTTTTTACAAAAATAATGTCAGATTTTACCTATTCTTGATTAATACGTTGTATATTGTAAGCTACATGGGCTGGATTCCAGAATACCTACCACACTTGAAATAGCAATTTTCATGTTGCAATGTTTATTTTAGCTAAAATATGATGAAGAATTATAAAATTCGGGCGCGGCAGCAAATATTTATAAGATTTTTTACAAAAATAAATTTAGATTTTACCTATTCTTGATGAATACGTTGTATATTGTGAGCTACATGGGCCGGATTCTAGAATACCTTCCACACTTAAAATAGCAATTTTCTTGTTGCAATGTTTTTTTTAGCTAAAATATAATGAAAAATTATAAAATTCGGGCGCGAAAGCAAATATTTATATGATTTTTTACAAAAATAAAGTCATATTTTACCTATTCTTGATGAATACGTTGTATATTGTAAGCTACATGGGCTGGATTTAATACCTACCACACTTGAAATATCAATTTTCTTGTTGCAATGTTTTCTTTTAGCTAAAATATGATGAATAATTATAAACTTCGGGCGCGGAAGCAAATATTTATATGATGCTTTACAAAAATAAAGTCAGATTTTACCTTTTCTTGATGAATACGTTGTATAATGTAAGCTACATGGGCTGGATTCTAGAATACCTACCACACTTGAAATAGCAATTTTCTTGATGCAATGTTTTCTTTGAGCTAAAATATGATGAAGAATTATAAAATTCGGGCGCGGAAGCAAATATTTATATGATTTTTTACAAAAATAAAGTCAGATTTTACCTATTCCTAATATGGATATTTTTGCTAAAACATTCATATTCATGCTTTAGGATCTATACTATGGATACTTTTAGCATTGGACATGCAAAAGTGCCCATAACGTGGTACCAATCAGATAATAAACATTTAATTTTCGGGTGTCATTTTAATGAATATGTTGTATATTGTATGCTACATGGGCTGGATTCTAGAGTACCTACCACACTTGAGATAGCAATTTTCTTGTTGCAATGTTTTCTTTTAGCTAAAATATAATGAAAAATTATAAAATTCAGGCTCGGAAGCAAATATTTATATGATTTTTTACAAAAATAAAGTCATATTTTACCTATTCTTGATGAATACGTTGTATATTGTAAGCTACATGGGCTGGATTCTAGAATACCTACCACACTAGAAATATCAATTTTCTTGTTGCAATGTTTTCTTTTAGCTAAAATTTGATGAAGAATTATAAAATTCGGGTGCGGAAGCAAATATCCATTTGATTTTTTAAAATAATAAAGTCAGATTTTTACCTATTCTTGATGAATACCTTGTATATTGTAAGCTACATGGGCCGGATTCTAGAATACCTACCACACTTGAAATAGCAATTTTCTTGTTGCAATGTTTCTTTGAGCTAAAATATGATGACGCTAAAATGCGATGAAAAATTATAAATTTCGGGAGCGGAAGCAAATATTCACATGATTTTTTACAAAAATAAAATCAGATTATAACTTTTCTTGTTGAATACGTTGTAAGCTACATGGGCTGGATTCTATTATACCTACCACACTTGAAATAGCAACTTTCTTGTTGCAATGTTTTCTTTTTGCTAAAATGTGATGAAGAATTATAAAATTCGGGCGCAGAAGCAAATATTTATATGATTTTTTACAAAAATAAAGGCAGATTTTACTTATTCCTGAAATGGATATTTTTGTTAAAACATTCATATTCATGCTTTAGGATCTATACTATGGATAATTTTAGCATTGGACATGCAAAAGTGACCATAACGTAGTACCAATTAGACAATAAATATTCAATTTTCGGATGTCATTTTAATGAATACGTTGTATATTGTAAGCTACATGGGCTGGATTCTAGAATACCTACCACACTTGAAATAGCAATTTTCTTGTTGCAATGTTTTCTTTTAGCTAAAATATGATAAAGAATTATAAAACTCAGGCGCGGAAGCAAATGTTTATATGATTTTTTACAAAAATAAAGACAGATTTTACCTATTTTTGTTGAATACGTGGTATATTGTAAGCTACATGAGCTGGATTCTCGAATACCTACCACACTTGAAATAGCAATTTTCTTGTTGCAATGTTTTCTTTTAGCTAAAATATGATGAATAATTATAAACTTCGGGCGCGGAAGCAAATATTTATATGATGCTTTACAAAAATAAAGTCAGATTTTACCTTTTCTTGATGAATACGTTGTATAATGTAAGCTACATGGGCTGGATTCTAGAATACCTACCACACTTGAAATAGCAATTTTCTTGATGCAATGTTTTCTTTGAACTAAAATATGATGAAGAATTATAAAATTCGGGCGCGGAAGCAAATATTTATATGATTTTTTACAAAAATAAAGTCAGATTTTACCTATTCCTGATATGGATATTTTTGCTAAAACATTCATATTCTTGCTTTAGGATCTATACTATGGATACTTTTAGCATTGGACATGCAAAAGTGACCATAACGTGGTACCAATCAGATAATAAACATTCAATTTTCGGGTGTCATTTTAATGAATACGTTGTATATTGTAAGCTACATGGGCTGGATTCTAGAATTCCTACAACACTTGAAATAGCAATTTTCTTATTGCAGTGTTTTCTTTTAGCGTAAATATGATAAAGAATTATAAAATTCAGGCGCGAAAGCAAATATTTATATGATATTTTACAAAAATAAAGTCAGATTTTACCTTTTCTTGATGAATACGTGGTATATTGTAAGCTACATGGGCTGGATTCTAGAATAACTACTACACTTGAAATAGCAATTTTCTTGTTGCAATGTTTTCTTTTAGCTAAAATATGATAAATAATTATAAAATTCATTCGCGGAAGCAAATATTTATATGATTTTTTACAAAAATAAAGTCAGATTTAACTTTTCTTGATGAATACGTTGTATATTGTAAGCTACATGGGCTGGATTCTAAAATACGTACCACACTTGAAATAGCACTTTTCTTGTTGCAATGTTTTCATTTTGCTAAAATATGATAAAGAATAATAAAATTCGGGCGCGGAAGCAAATATTTATATAATTTTTTACAAAAATAAAGTTAGATTTTACCTATTTTCGATGAATACGTTGTATATTGTAAGCTACATGGGTTGGCTTCTTGAATACTTACCACACTTAAAATAGCAATTTTCTTGTTGCAATGTTTTCTTCTAGCTAAAATATGATGAAAAATTATACAATTTAGGCGCGAAAGCAAATATTTATATGATTTTTTACAAAAATAAAGTAAGATTTTACCTTTTCTTGATGAATACGTGGTATATTGTAAGCTACATGGGCTGGAATCTAGAATACCTACCACACTTGAAATAGCAATTTTCTTGTTGCAATGTTTTCTTTTAGCTAAAATATGATAAAGAATAATAAAATTCGGGCGCGGAAGCAAATATTTATATGATTTTTTACAAAAATTAAGTCAGATTTTACCGTTTCTTGATGAATACGTTGTATAATGTAAGCTACATGGGCTGGATTCTAGAATACCTACCACACTTGAAATAGCAATTTTTTAGTTGCAATGTTTTCTTTTAGCTAAAATATAATGAAGAATTATAAAATTTAGGCTCGGAAGCAAATATTTATATTATTTTTTACAAAAATAAAGTCAGATTTTACCTATTCTTGATGAATACTTTGTATATTGTAAGCTACATGGACTAGCTTCTAGAATACTTACCACACTTAAAATAGCAATTTTCTTGTTGCAATGTTTTCTTTTAGCTGAAATATGATAAAAAATTAAACAATTTAGGCGCGAAAGCAAATATTTATATGATTTTTACAAAAATAAAGTAAGATTTTAACTTTTCTTGATGAATAAGTGGTATATTGTAAGCTACATGGGCTGGAATCTAGAATACCTACCACACTTGAAATAGCAATTTTCTTGTTGAAATGTTTTCTTTCAGCTAAAATATGATGGAGAATTATAAAATTCGGGCGCGGAAGCAAATATTTATATGATTTTTTACAAAAATAAAGTCAGATTTTACCTATTCTTGATGAATACATTGTATATTGTAAGCTACATGGGCTGGATTCTAGAATACCTATCACACTTGAAATGACGATTTTCTTGTTGCAATGTTTTTTTTTTAGCTAAAATATTATGAAGAATTATAAAATTCGGACGCGGAAGCAAATATTTATATGATTTTTAACAAAAAGAAAGTCAGATTTTACCTATTCTTGAAATGGATATTTTTGTTAAAACATTCATATTCATGCTTTAGGATCTATACTATGGATAATTTTAGCATTGGACATGCAAAAGTGACTATAACGTGGTACTAATAGATAATAAACATTGAATTTTCGGGTGTCATTTTAATGAATACTTTGTATATTGTAAGCTACATGGGCTGTATTCTAGAATACCTACCACACTTGAAATAGCAATTTTCTTGTTGCAATGTTTTCTTTTAGCTAAAATATGATGAAGAATTATAAAATTCGGGCGCGAAAGCTAATATTTATATGATTTTTTACAAAAATAAAGTCAGATTTTACCTATTCTTGATGAATAGGTTGTATATTACAAGCTACATGGGCTGGATTCTAGAATTCCTACCACACTTGAAATAGCAATTTTTTTGTTGCACTGTTTTCTTTTAGCTAAAATATGATGAAAAATTGTTAAATTCTGACGCGGAAGCAAATATTTATATGATTTTTTACAAAAATAAAGTGAGATATTACCTTTTCTTGATGAATACGTTGTGTCACTGCGTCATAAATGACATTGACATTCATAAATGACACTGACATCTAAAATACAAAAGAACTATGTATTAATTTAATATTTTAATTAACGATGTTAGTATGTAAAAAAAAGTGAGCAATAAAAAATTATTGACAAGAGATTATTTTGTATTATTGAATTGGTTTCTGAATTGGTTCTTCGGACCCGGATATAAATAATAATATTTAATCTAATAGGTAATATACAGCTTCTACATTGGTTCCTCGTACCCGGATATAAATATTAATATTTAATCTAATAGGTAATATACAGCTACTACATTGGTTCTTCGACGCCATTATAGAACTAGCTCGTGAAGTAACAGAAAATGTCTGAAATGCGACGTAGTAAATGATTGGTAAATAAGAAACCTTCTGAGAACTTACTGAAGAATGAGAAGAAAGAATCCGAGAAAATTTCTTTTAGGGATACTAATGTCAACAATATGGACAATGGATCCCAAGATGCTGCATAAAGAAACTCTCGGCAAAATTAAGCAATAGAGATAAAAATGAGAAAATTTCTGCTAGTAAAACTGCCAGAAGAAAAGAAGCAGTACTTCAGACAGAAATTAAGAAAAAAGAATTGGAACAAGAAGTATTGAAGAAACAACAAGAAATTGAAGATTTAAAGCTGGAAATGAAACTAGTATCAAGCGAAGACGGATTGAGTACCTTAGAATCAGAAGAATCAAGATCAACGAAGATTTCTAAACCAGATATTCATAAATGGATGGAAGGTGAAATGCCATGGAATCACAATAGAATTTCTGACAACAGAGCAATACATCCTACTACTTCAAATTCTAAAACATGTCAAATAGATAACCAGCACCTTATAAAAATACTGTCTAGACAATCTATTCCAAAAGACCTACCTTCATTTTCGGGTGATCCAACTGAATGGCCAAATTTCATTTGTCAATATAGAAACTCTACAGAACTTTGTGGCTATTCAAATGAAGAAAATCAGTCCAGATTGCAAAAATGTCTTAAGGGTAATGCCAAAACTGTGGTACAATCTCACTAATACTACCACAGAATGTGGAAAAGGTGATCAAACTTTTGGAAAACAGGTTTGGCCGCCCGGAATATGTAATTCAATTACTATTAGAGAAAATTAGAAGCATAACAACCTTGAAAGAAGATAAATTTGACACTCTAATAAAATTCTCAGATGAAGTGAAAAATTTTATAGCGACGATAGAAGTTTTTCAAGAAGATGACCACCTGCTAAATCATTTTCTTATTCAAGAATTAGTTAATAAATTACCTACAAGCTATAAAATTAAATGGGTAGAATATATTTCAGAACAGAAAAATGTTAAGAATAAGCTAGCAGAATTTTCTAGTTGGCTTGACAAGAAATCCAATGCTATATGTCAACTTCAAATTCCAAAAATTGACAGTTCAGATTATTGTAAACAGAATGACAGAAGTTTTAGAAAAGGAATTACAATAACTACAGATCAAGTAAGCCAAAGGATTTGTATTTGCTGTAAGGAAGAACACAGATTGTATGAATGTTCTAAATTTAAAACAATGTCTACTTTTAAAAAGTGGTCATTTGTCAAACAGAATAAAATTTGTTTTTCATGTATAGTTCCCTATCATAGTATCTAATCGTGTAGAAAAAAAAAACTTGCAGTATCGGAGGTTGTAATAAATTACATCATAAATTGTTACATTCTGAAATTGTTCCTGAGAAAGTTGAAAGTTTAAGTTGTCACACATCAAACAACAAAACTGTATTATTAAAAATTTTACCAGTTGAAGTATCAAACGGTTCAAAGAAAATACAAACATTTGCTTTGCTAGATGACGCATCTATAGTCACGTTAATAGATGAACAATTAGCTGAAGATTTAAATTTAACAGGATATCAAGAACCTCTCTGTTTGCAGTGGACAAACAATCATATCAGAGAACAAGAAGATTCAAAAGTTATTTGCATGAAAATTGCTTTAGTAGATATTAATAAACAAAATTATTATATAAGACGTGCAAAAACTATAAGATGTCTCTCTTTACCAAACAAACTATTGATGTTAGTCAAATATCTTTGGAATATCCATACATCGACAAAAGAGTAAAATCCATAAAAAATGCTCAGCCATTAATTTTGATTTGACAAGATAATATGCCTTTATTGGTAAGCCGCAAAACAATCATGGGATTTTGGAATGGACCTGCTATGTCAAAAACCTTACTAGGATGGGTCATTCATGGATGTTGCATTTTTCAAAAATCAGTAATAATAAATCGATATGTCTGTCATGTAGAATTTAAGGGGAAAGATGACTTGGACATTTTACATGATCTGGTAAAAGAACAATGGAAAATTGAGACTATGAACCTTGACGAACTAGTTATGTCTAAACAAGATTTAAGAGCTCAGAAAATTTTGGACTCAACGATGCATAGAATTAACAATAAATTTGAAACTGGACTTCTTTGGAAAGAAGATGAAATAATTATGCCAAAAAGCAAGGATAACGCTTTGAAGAGATTATATTCTATAGAAAAGAAGATGGATAAAACGAAGAATTTGGGAAAGCATACTGTGAAAAAAAAATATATTTGGAAACAAAGGGATATATTTTAAAACTGTCTGAAGAAGAAACTGGAAAATTTCATCAAAGAATATGGCATCTACCTCATTTCGGTATAGTTAACCAGAATAAAAAGAAATTAAGAATAGTATTCGACGCTGCATGTAAATCAAATGGAGTATGTTTAAATGATTTTCTCTTGACAGGTCCAGATTTGTATAATTCTTTACATACAATAATAATGAATTTTCGTATTAAAAAATATGCATTCACGGCTGATATAAAAGAAATTTTCTTACAAGTTTTAGTAAAACAAGAAGATCGTGCAGCACAAAGAATTTTATTTAGAGGTATAGACAGAAATAAAGCAATAGACACATATGAAATAAATGCAGTTTTCTTCGAATCAACCAGCGGACCATGTCTGGCACAAGAGGCAAAAAATAGAAATGCTCGCGACTTCATACAAAGCCACCCAGATGCAGCTAAAGCTATCCTTGAAGACCACTACATGGATGATTATTTGGGAAATGGCGATACATTAGAAGAAGCTAAAAAACTTATAAAAGACGTAATCAATGTCCATAAAATGGGTGGATTTACTATTTGCAATTGGATTGCCAATTCAGAGGAAATTTTACAAGATATTGACAGATCACTATAAGCTCCTAGAGGAAAAAATTTTGAAAATAATCAATAAACATCACCAGAAAGAATTTTAGGAGTTTGGTGGAATCCAGAAAATGATACGTTCTGTTTTGAAACAAATTTCCACAAAATTAATAAAGAAGTACTAGAAAATTCAAGAAGACCAACAAAAAGAGAATTATTAAAAGTAATAATGTCAGTTTTCGACCCATTAGGATTTTTAGCGAACTATATAATTCAAGGAAAAATTCTTCTACAAAAGGTGTGGAGGAGTCACATAAATCGGGATGATGAAATAACTGATGATGTATGTGAATAGTGGGAACATTGGATAAAGAATCTACAAAACATAACTAGTCTAAAAATACCAAGACAATATTGCAAATATGATTTTAAAAAAAGTATAATACAATTATTTATTTTCTGTGACGCATCCGAAGGTGCATATGCTTCTGTCGCTTATCTTAGATGGCAGCTGGAAGATAATATAATAGTTTGCTTCTTAACGGCTAAAACAAGAGTTGCCCCGTTGAAACCTATGTCAATACCAAGACTGGAACTTCAAACTGCTTTGATTGGTTCAAGATTAGGACACAATTTAAAATGTAATTTAAAAATGAAAATTTCCAAACTTTTCTTTTGGACTGATTCAAAAACAGTTCTACATTGGATACGTTCTGAAGCACACCGATTTAAAGTATTCGTAGCTCAAAAAATAGGAGAAATCCAAGAATTAACCAATGTAACAGAATGGTTTTATGTTCCGTCAAAGGAAAATATAGCAGATGAAGCAACGAAATGGAAGAAAATAGAATACTTCAACATAAACAGGAAATGGTTTAATGGGCCTGATTTTTTGAAACAGAAAGAACTATTCTGGCCTACAGAAAAAAATGAAACATTAGAGCCAAAATTAGAAGATATTGAAGAAAGAAACGAATTCTTATTTTTAGTACAAGTTAAAGAAAATTTAATAACCCCAAATTCGATTAGATTTTCTAAGTGGACCAGATTATTGAGAACTACAGGATGGTTATTCAGGTACATAAATAATTGTAGAAGACTAAATAAAAATGGAGAATTAGATGTAGACGAAATAAAACAGGCAGATAATTTACTTTTAAGAAAAATACAGTTAGACAGTTTTCCAGAAGAAATCAGTCAACTTCGAACTAAAGGACAAATAGCGACTTCAAGTAGATTGTATAATTTGGATTGTACATTAGAAAATAACATAATACGTTTGGAAGGAAGGCTCAGCAAGTGTATTCAACTAAGTGAAGATGCGAAAAAATCGATCATACTACATTCAAAACATGAGATGACTAAAATTTTAATCCAACATTTTCATGAAATAGTAAATCATCACGGACAAGAAATAGTAATTAACAAGATAAGAGAAAAATACTGGATAATTAATATCAGACAAGCTGTCAAAAGCTATTGGACAAAATGTCAAAAATGTAAAAACAGAAAATCCGTACAAAATATTCCTATTATGGGACAACTACGTCAACTGCCTTCTTGTCGACTGGAACCAACAATAAGATCATTTATCAAAACAGGAGTGGATTACTGCGAACCAGTTGAAATTACTGTTCGTCGAAGTCATGAAAAAAGATATGATGTAATTTTTACCTGCATGGTAACCAGAGCAATCCATTTGGAAATTGCCCCTGATTTGTCAACAAACGGATTTTTACATGTATTTAGACAATTTGGCAATAGAAGACGTTTCCCTGAGGATATTTATAGCGATAATGGTCAAAATTTTTAAGGAGCTTGCAAAAAAATAGCAGCTAATTTAAAAGAATTAAATCAAACTGAAATAAGACAATTTTGTTCCATTAAAGGAATAAGATGGCATTTTAACCCGCCTTACAGTCCACATATGGGTGGGATTTGGGAAAGACTCATACAGTCTGTGAAAAGATATTTGTATGAGATATTAAAAACTAAATATCCATTAGAATATGATTTGCGAACAACCTTCACAGAAATAGAAAATATTTTATATTCCAGACCATTAACCCATGTATCTGTCGATCCAGATGATCCAGAACCATTGACACCAAATCATTTTCTTATCTGGCCATCCTATGCATCCTTACCAGGAGCTAAAATAGATGTTGATAATATAAATTTATTATCAAAATGGAAGGCAGCACAGAAACTTGCAGATTTGTTCTGGAAAAGATGGTCCAGAGAATACGTTTCAACTTTAATTCGAAGAAACAAATGGCATAGAAATCAAAGAAATATAGAAGCAGGAGACATAGCTTTGATCATTGATCCTGTTCCAAGAAACATGTGGCTTAAAGGAAAGGTCGAAAAACTCTATACTGGCAGTGATAGCACAGTAAGAGTAGTACATTTGAAAATTGCCACAGGTGCTATTTTGAGAAGACCTGTAGCCAGTCTATGTATTTTAGATGTTCGACAAAATTCTTAGTAATTGTTTTAAGAACTCAAATAATACCTACCACACTTGAAATAGCAATTTTCTTATTGCAATATTTTCTTTTAGCTAAAATATGATAAAAAATTATAAATTTCGGGACCTATTCTTGAAATGGATATTTTTGTTAAAACATTTATATTCATGCTTTAGGATCTATACTATGGATAATTTTAGCATTAGTCATGCAAAAGTGATCATAACGCGGTACGAATCTTATAATAAACATTTAATTTTCGGGTGTCATTTTAATAAATACGTTGTATATTGTAAGCTACATTTTCTTGTTGCTATGTATTCTTTTAGCTAAAATATGATGATAAATTATAAAAATCGGGCGCGAAAGCAAATGTTTATATGATTTTTTACAAAAATAAAGTCAGATTTTACCTTTTCTTGATGAATACGTTGTATATTGTATATTGTAAGCTACATGGGCTGGATTCTAGAATACGTACCACACTTGAAATAGCAATTTTCTTGTTGCAATGTATTCTTTTAGGTAATATATGATGAAGACTTATAAAATTCGGGCGCGGAAGCAAATATTTATATGATTTTTTACAGAAATAAAGTCAGATTTTACCTTTTCTTGATGAATACGTTATATATTGTAAGCTATGTGGGCTGGATTCTAGAATACCTACCACACTTGAAATAGCAATTTTCTTAATGCAATGTTTTCTTTTAGCTAAAATATGATGAAAAATTATACAATTCGGGCGCAGAAGCAAATATTTATATAATTTTTTACAAAAATAAATTCTTATTTTACCTATTCTTGATGAATACGTTGTATATTGTAAACTACATGGGGTGGATTCTAGGATACCTATCACACTTAAAATAGCAATTTTCTTGTTGCAATGTATTCTTTTAGCAAATATATGATGATAAATTATAAAAATTGGGCGCGAAAGCTAATATTTATATGATTTTTTACAAAAATAAAGTCAGATTTTACCTTTTCTTGATGAATACGTTGTATATTGTAAGCTATATGGGTTGGATTCTAGAATACCTACCACACTTGAAATAGCAATTTTCTTGTTGCAATGTTTTCTTTTAGGTAAAATATAATGAAGAATTATAAAATTCGGGCGCAGAAGCAAATATTTATAAGATTTTTTACAAAAATAAAGTCAGATTTTACCTATTCTTGATGAATACGTTGTATATTTTAAGCTACATGGGCTGGATTCTAGAATACCTACCACACTTAAAATAGCAATTTTCTTGTTGCAATGTATTCTTTTAGCAAAAATATGATGATAAATTATAAAAATTGGGCGCGAAAGCTAATATTTATTTGATTTTTTACAAAAATAAAGTCAGATTTTACCTTTTCTTGATGAATACGTTGTATATTGTAAGCTATATGGGCTGGATTCTAGAATACCTACCACACTTGAAATAGCAATTTTCTTGTTGCAATGTTTTCTTTTAGGTAAAATATAATTAAGAATTATAAAATTCGGGCCCAGAAGCAAATATTTATAAGATTTTTTACAAAAATAAAGTCAGATTTTACCTATTCTTGATGAATACGTTATATATTTTAAGCTATATGGGCTGGATTCTAGAATACCTACCACACTTGAAATAGCAATTTTGTTGTTGCAATGTTTTCTTTTAGCGAAAATATAATGAAGAATTATAAAATTCGGGCGCGGAAGCAAATATTTATATGATTTTTTACAAAAATAAAGTAAGATTTTCCCTATTCTTGACGAAAACGTTGTATATTGTAAGCTACATGGGCTGGATTCTAGAATACCTACCACTTTTGAAATATAAATTTTCTTAAAAGTCAGATATAACCTATTCTTGATGAATACGTTGTATATTGTCAGCTACATGGGCTGGATTCTAGAATACCAACCACACTTGAAATATCAATTTTCTTGATGCAATGTTTTCTTTTAGCTAAAATATGATGAAAAATTATACAATTCGGGCGCAGAAGCAAATATTTATATAATTTTTTACAAAAATAAATTCTTATTTTACCTATTCTTGATGAATACGTTGTATATTGTAAGCTATATGGGCTGGATTCTAGAATACCTACCACACTTGAAATAGCAATTTTCTTGTTGCAGTGTTTTCTTTTAGGTAAAATATAATGAAGAATTATAAAATTCGGGCGCAGAAGCAAATATTTATAAGATTTTTTACAAAAATAAAGTCAGATTTTACCTATTCTTGATGAATACGTTGTATATTTTAAGATACATGGCCTGGATTCTAGAATATCTACCTTGCCTGAAATAGCAATTATCTTGTTGCAATGTCTTCTTTTAGCTAAAATATGATGAAGAATTATAAAATTCGGGCGCGGAAGCAAATATTTATAAGATTTTTTACAAAAATAAAGTCAGATTTTACCTATTCTTGATGAATACGTTGTATATGGTAAGCTACAAGGGCTGGATTCTAGATTACCTACCACTTTTGAAATATCAATTTTCTTAAAAGTCAGATTTAACCTATTCTTGATGAATACGTTGTATATTGTCAGCTACATAGGCTGGATTCTAGAATACCAACCACACTTGAAATATCAATTTTCTTGATGCAATGTTTTCTTTTAGCTAAAATATGATGAAAAATTATACAATTCGGGCGCAGAAGCAAATATTTATATAATTTTTTACAAAAATAAATTCTTATTTTACCTATTCTTGATGAATACGTTGTATATTGTAAACTACATGGGCTGGATTCTAGGATACCTACCACACTTAAAATAGCAATTTTCTTGTTGCAATGTATTCTTTTAGCAAATATATGATGATAAATTATAAAAATTGGGCGCGAAAGCTAATATTTATATGATTTTTTACAAAAATAAAGTCAGATTTTACTTTTTCTTGATGAATACGTTGTATATTGTAAGCTATATGGGCTGGATTCTAGAATACCTACCACACTTGAAATAGCAATTTTCTTGTTGCAATGTTTTCTTTTAGGTAAAATATAATGAAGAATTATAAAATTCGGGCGCAGAAGCAAATATTTATAAGATTTTTTACAAAAATAAAGTCAGATTTTACCTATTCTTGATGAATACGTTATATATTTTAAGCTACATGGGCTGGATTCTAGAATACCTACCACACTTAAAATAGCAATTTTCTTGTTGCAATGTATTCTTTTAGCAAAAATATGATGATAAATTATAAAAATTGGGCGCGAAAGCTAATATTTATATGATTTTTTACAAAAATAAAGTCAGATTTTACCTTTTCTAGATGAATACGTTGTATATTGTAAGCTATATGGGCTGGATTCTAGAATACCTACCACACTTGAAATAGCAATTTTCTTGTTGCAATGTTTTCTTTTAGGTAAAATATAATGAAGAATTATAAAATTCGGGCGCAGAAGCAAATATTTATAAGATTTTTTACAAAAATAAAGTCAGATTTTACCTATTCTTGATGAATACGTTATATATTTTAAGCTATATAGGCTGGATTCTAGAATACCTACCACACTTGAAATAGCAATTTTGTTGTTGCAATGTTTTCTTTTAGCGAAAATATAATGAAGAATTATAAAATTCGGGCGCGGAAGCAAATATTTATATGATTTTTTACAAAAATAAAGTTAAATTTTCCCTATTCTTGATGAAAACGTTGTATATTGTAAGCTACATGGGCTGGATTCTAGAATACCTACCACTTTTGAAATATCAATTTTCTTAAAAGTCAGATTTAACCTATTCTTGATGAATACGTTGTATATTGTCAGCTACATGGGCTGGATTCTAGAATACCAACCACACTTGAAATATCAATTTTCTTGATGCAATGTTTTCTTTTAGCTAAAATATGATGAAAAATTATACAATTCGGGCGCAGAAGCAAATATTTATATAATTTTTTACAAAAATAAATTCTTATTTTACCTATTCTTGATGAATACGTTGTATATTGTAAGCTATATGGGCTGGATTCTAGAATACCTACCACACATGAAATAGCAATTTTCTTGTTGCAGTGTTTTCTTTTAGGTAAAATATAATGAAGAATTATAAAATTCGGGCGCAGAAGCAAATATTTATAAGATTTTTTACAAAAATAAAGTCAGATTTTACCTATTCTTGATGAATACGTTGTATATTTTAAGATACATGGGCTGGATTCTAGAATATCTACCTTGCCTGAAATAGCAATTTTCTTGTTGCAATGTCTTCTTTTAGCTAAAATATGATGAAGAATTATAAAATTCGGGCGCGGAAGCAAATATTTATAAGATTTTTTACAAAAATAAAGTCAGATTTTACCTATTCTTGATGAATACGTTGTATATAGTAAGCTACATGGGCTGGATTCTAGAATACCTACCACATTTAAAATAGCAATTTTCTTGTTGCAATTATAAAAATTGGGCGCGAAAGCTAATATTTATATGATTTTTTACTAAAATAAAGTCAGATTTTACCTATTCTTGATGAATACGTTGTATGTAGTAAGCTACATGGGCTGGATTTTAGAATACCTACCACATCTGAAATAGCAATTTTGTTGTTGCAATGTTTTCTTTTAGCCAAAATATGATGAAGAATTATAAAATTCGGGCGCGGAAGCAAATATTTATATGATTTTTTACAAAAATAAATTCTTATTTTACCTATTCTTGATGAATACATTGTATATTGTAAACTACATGGGCTTTATTCTAGAATACTTACCACACTTGAAATAGCAATTTTCTTGTTGCAATGTTTTCTTTTAGCTAAAATATGATGAAGAATTATAAATTCGGGCGCGGAAGCAAATATTTATGATTTTTTACAAAAATAAAGTTATATTTTACCTATTCTTAATGAATACGTTGTATATTGTAAGCTACATGGGCTGAAATCTAGAATATCTACCACTTTTGAAATATCAATTTTCTTGATGCAATGTTTTCTTTTAGCTAAAATATGATGAAAAATTATTCAATTTGGGCGCCGAAGCAAATATTTATATAATTTTTGCAAAAATAAAGTCAGATTTTAACATTTCTTGATGAATACGTTGTATATTTAAGCTACATGAGCTGAATTCTAGAATACCTAACACACTTGAAATAGCAATTTGCTTGTTGCAATGTTTTTTTTTAGCTAAAATATAATGAAGAATTATAAAATTCGGGCGCGGAAGCAAATATTTATATGATTTTTTACAAAAATAAAGTCAAATTTTAACTATTCTTGATGAATACGTTGTAAATTGTAATCTACGTGGGCTGGATTCTAGAATACCTACCACACTTGAAATACCAATTTTCTTGTTGCAATGTTTACTTTTAGCTAAAATATGATGAAGAATTATAAAATTCGGGCGCGGAAGCAAATATTTATATGATTTTTTACAAAAATAAATTCAGATTTTACCTCTTCTTGATGAATACGTTGTATATTGTCAGTTACATGGGCTGGATTCTAGAATACCAACCACACTTAAAATAGCAATTTTCTTGTTGCAAGGTTTTATTTTAGCTAATATAAGATAAATATTTATAAAATTCGGGCTTGGAAGCAAATATTTACATGATTTTTTACAAAAATAAAATCAAATTTTACCTTTCCTTGATGAATACGTTGTATATTGTAAGCTTCATGGGCTGGATTCTAGAATACCTACCACACTTGAAATAGAAATTTTCTTGTGTCAATGTTTTTTTTAGCTAAAATATGATGAAGAATTATAATATGCGGGCGCGGAATCAAATATTTATAAGATTTTTTACAAAAATAAAGTCAGATTTTACCTATTCTTGATAAATACGTTGTTTATGGTAAGCTACATGGGCTGGATTCTAGAATACCTACCACTCTTTAAATAGCAATTTTCTTGTTGCAATGTTTTCTTTTAGCTAAAATATGATGAAAAATTTTAAAATTCGGGCGCGGAAGCAAATATTTATATGATTTTTCACAAAAATAAAGTCTGATTTTACCTTTTCTTGATGAATACGTTGTACATTGTATGCTACAATAAATGGATTCTATAATACCTACCACATATGAAATAGCAATTTTCTTGTTGCAATGTTTTCTTTTAGCTAAAATATGATGAAGAATTATAAAATTCGGGCGCAGAAGCAAATATTTATATAATTTTTTACAAAAATAAAGTCAGATTTTAACATTTCTTGATGAATACGTTGTATATTGTAAGCTACATGAGCTGGATTCTAGAATACCTAACACACTTGAAATAGCAATTTGCTTGTTGCAATGTTTTCTTTTAGCTAAAATATGATGAAGAATTATAAAATTTGGGCACGGTAGCAAATATTTATATGTTTTTTTAAAAAAATAAAGTCAGATTTTACCTATTCTTGAAGTGGATATTTTTGTTAAAACATTCATATTCATGCTTTAGGATCTATACTATGGATAATTTTAGCATTGGACGTGCAAAAGTGACCACAACGAGGTACCATTCAGATAATAAACATTTAATTTTCGGGTGTCATTTTAATGAATACGTTGTATATTGTAAGCTACATGGGATGGATTCTAAAATACCTACCACACTTGAAATAGCAATTTTCTTGTTGCACTGTTTTCTTTTGGTAAAATATGATGAAGAATTATAAAATTCGGGCGCGGAAGCAAATATTTATATGATTTTTTACAAAAATAAAGTCAGATTACACCTTTTCTTGATGAATACGTTGTATATTGTAAGCTACATGGGCTGGATTCTAGAATACGTACCACACTTGAAATAGCACTTTTCTTGTTGCAATGTTTTCATTTTGCTAAAATATGATAAAGAATAATAAAATTCGGGCGCGGAAGCAAATATTTATATGATTTTTTACAAAAATAAGATCAGATTTTACCTATTCTTGATGATTACGTTGTATATTGTAAGCAACATGGGCTGGATTCTAGAATACCTACCACACTTGAAATAGCAATTTTCTTGTTGCAATGTTTTCTTTTAACTAAAATATGATGAAGAATTATAAAATTCGGGCGGGAAGCTGATATTTATATATTTTTTTACAAAAATAAGGTCAGATTTAACCTATTCTTGATGATTACGTTGTATATTGTAAGCTACATGGGCTGGTTTCTAGAATACCTACCACACTAAAATAGCAATTTTCTTGTTGCAATGTTTTCTTTTAGCTAAAATATGATGAAAAATTATAAAATTCGGGCGCGGAAGCAAATATTTATATGATTTTTTACGAAAATAAAGTGAGATTATACCTTTTCTTGATGAATACGTTGTATATTGTAAGCTACATGGGCTGGATTCTTAAATACCTACCATACTTGAAATAGCATTTTTCTTGTTGCAATGTTTTCTTTTAGCTAAAATATGATAAAGAATTATAAAACTCGGTCGCGGAAGCAAATATTTATATGATTTTTTAGAAAAATAAGGTCAGATTTTACCTATTTTTGATGATTACGTTGTATATTGTAAGCAACATAGGCTGGATTCTAGAATACCTACCACACTTGAAATAGCAATTTTCTTGTTGCAATGTTTTCTTTTAGCTAAAATATGATGAAGAATTATAAAATTCGGGCGCGGAAGCTGATATTTATATATTTTTTTACAAAAATAAGGTCAGATTTAACCTATTCTTGATGATTACGTTGTATATTGTAAGCTACATGGGCAGGATTCTAGAATACCTACCACACTTAAAATAGCAATTTTCTTGTTGCAATGTTTTCTTTTAGCTAAAATATGATGAAAAATTTTAAAATTCAAGCGCGGAAGCAAATATTTATATGATTTTTTACGAAAATAAAGTCAGATTTTACCTTTTCTTGATGAATACGTTGTATATTGTAAGCTACATGGGCTGTATTCTAGAATTCCTACCACACTTGAAATAGCAATGTTCTTGTTGCAATGTTTTCTATTAGCTAAAATATGATAAAGAATTATAATATTCGGGCGCGGAAGTAAATATTTATATGATTTTTTACAAAAATAAAGTCAGATTTTACCTATTCTTGAAGTGGATATTTTTGTTAAAACATTCATATTTATGCTTTAGGATCTGTACTATGGATAATTTTAGCATTGGACGTGCAAAAGTGACCACAACGTGGTACCATTCAGATAATAAACATTTAATTTTCGGGTGTCATTTTAATGAATACGTTGTATATTGTAAGCTACATGGGATGGATTCTAAAATACCTACCACACTTGAAATAGCAATTTTCTTGTTGCACTGTTTTCTTTTGGTAAAATATGATGAAGAATTATAAAATTCGGGCGCGGAAGCAAATATTTATATGATTTTTTACAAAAATAAAGTCAGATTTTACCTATTCTTGATGATTTTACAAAAATAAAGTCAGATTTTACTTATTTTTGATGAATACGTTGTACATTGTAAGCTACAAGGGATGGATTCTATAATACCTACCATACTTAAAATAGCAATTTTCTTTTTGCAATGTTTTCTATTAGCTAAAATATGATAAAGAATTATAATATTCGGGCGCGGAAGTAAATATTTATATGATTTTTTACAAAAATAAAGTCAGATTATACCTTTTCTTGATGAATACGTTGTATATTGTAAGGTACATGGGCTGGATTCTAGAATACCTACCACACTTGAAATAAAAATTTTTTGTTGCAATTTTTTCTTTTAGCTAATATATGATGAACAATTATAAAACTCGGGCGCGGAAGCAAATATTTATATGATTTTTTACAAAAATAAGGTTAGATTTTACCTATTCTTGATGATTACGTTGTATATTGTATGCAACATGGGCTGGATTCTAGAATACCTACCACACTTAAAATAGCAATTTTCTTGTTGCAATGTTTTCTTTTAGCTAAAATATGATGAAAAATTATAAAATTCGGGCGCGGAAGCAAATATTTATATGATTTTTTACGAAAATAAAGTGAGATTATACCTTTTCTTGATGAATACGTTGTATATTGTAAGCTACATGTGCTGGATTCTAAAATACCTACCATACTTGAAATAGCATTTTTCTTGTTGCAATGTTTTCTTTTAGCTAAAATATGATAAAGAATTATAAAACTCGGGCGCGGAAGCAAATAATTATATGATTTTTTAGAAAAATAAGGTCAGATTTAACCTATTCTTGATGATTACGTTGTATATTGTAAGCTACATGGGCTGGATTCTAGAATACCTACCACACTTAAAATAGCAATTTTCTTGTTGCAATGTTTTCTTTTAGCTAAAATATGATGAAAAATTTTAAAATTCAAGCGCGGAAGCAAATATTTATATGATTTTTTACAAAAATAAAGTCAGATTTTACCTTTTCTTGATGAATACGTTGTATATTGTACGCTACATGGGCTGGATTCTAGAATTCCTACCACACTTGAAATAGCAATGTTCTTGTTGCAATGTTTTCTATTAGCTAAAATATGATAAAGAATTATAATATTCGGGCGCGGAAGTAAATATTTATATGATTTTTTACAATAATAAAGTCAGATTTTACCTATTCTTGATGATTTTACAAAAATAAAGTCTGATTTTACCTATTTTTGATGAATACGTTGTACATTGTAAGCTACAAGGGATGGATTCTATAATACCTACCATACTTAAAATAGCAATTTTCTTTTTGCAGTGTTTTCTATTAGCTAAAATATGATAAAGAATTATAATATTCGGGCGCTGAAGTAAATATTTATATGATTTTTTACAAAAATTAAGTCAGATTATACCTTTTCTTGATGAATACGTTGTATCTTGTAAGCTACATGGGCTGGATTCTAGAATACCTACCACACTTAAAATAGCAATTTTCTTGTTGCAATGTTTTCTTTTAGCTAAAATATGATGAAAAATTATAAAATTCGGGCGCGGAAGCAAATATTTATATGATTTTTTACGAAAATAAAGTGAGATTATACCTTTTCTTGATGAATACCTTGTATATTGTAAGCTACATGGGCTGGATTCTAAAATACCTACCATACTTGAAATAGCATTTTTCTTGTTGCAATGTTTTCTTTTAGCTAAAATATGATAAAGAATTATAAAACTCGGTCGCGGAAGCAAATATTTATATGATTTTTTACAAAAATAAAGTCAGATTTTACCTTTTCTTGATGAATACGTTGTATATTGTAAGCTACATGGGCTGTATTCTAGAATTCCTACCACACTTGAAATAGCAATGTTCTTGTTGCAATGTTTTCTATTAGCTAAAATATGATAAAGAATTATAATATTCGGGCGCGAAAGTAAATATTTATATGATTTTTTACAAAAATAAAGTCAGATTTTACCTATTCTTGAAGTGGATATTTTTGTTAAAACATTCATATTTATGGTTTAGGATCTGTACTATGGATAATTTTAGCATTGGACGTGCAAAAGTGACCACAACGTGGTACCATTCAGATAATAAACATTTAATTTTCGGGTGTCATTTTAATGAATACGTTGTATATTGTAAGCTACATGGGATGGATTCTAAAATACCTACCACACTTGAAATAGTAATTTTCTTGTTGCACTGTTTTCTTTTGGTAAAATATGATGAAGAATTATAAAATTCGGGCGCGGAAGCAAATATTTATATGATTTTTTACAAAAATAAAGTCAGATTTTACCTATTCTTGATGATTTTACAAAAATAAAGTCAGATTTTACTTATTTTTGATGAATACGTTGTACATTGTAAGCTACAAGGGATGGATTCTATAATACCTACCATACTTAAAATAGCAATTTTCTTTTTGCAATGTTTTCTATTAGCTAAAATATGATAAAGAATTATAATATTCGGGCGCGGAAGTAAATATTTATATGATTTTTTACAAAAATAAAGTCAGATTATACCTTTTCTTGATGAATACGTTGTATATTGTAAGCTACATGGGCTGGATTCTAGAATACCTACCACACTTGAAATAAAAATTTTTTTGTTGCAATTTTTTCTTTTATCTAATATATGATGAACAATTATAAAACTCGGGCGCGGAAGCAAATATTTATATGATTTTTTACAAAAATAAGGTCAGATTTTACCTATTCTTGATGATTACGTTGTATATTGTATGCAACATGGGCTGGATTCTAGAATACCTACCACACTTAAAATAGCAATTTTCTTGTTGCAATGTTTTCTTTTAGCTAAAATATGATGAAAAATTATAAAATTCGGGCGCGGAAGCAAATATTTATATGATTTTTTACGAAAATAAAGTGAGATTATACCTTTTCTTGATGAATACGTTGTATATTGTAAGCTACATGGGCTGGATTCTAAAATACCTACCATACTTGAAATAGCATTTTTCTTGTTGCAATGTTTTCTTTTAGCTAAAATATGATAAAGAATTATAAAACTCGGGCGCGGAAGCAAATAATTATATGATTTTTTAGAAAAATAAGGTCAGATTTAACCTATTCTTGATGATTACGTTGTATATTGTAAGCTACATGGGCTGGATTCTAGAATACCTACCACACTTAAAATAGCAATTTTCTTGTTGCAATGTTTTCTTTTAGCTAAAATATGATGAAAAATTTTAAAATTCAAGCGCGGAAGCAAATATTTATATGATTTTTTACAAAAATAAAGTCAGATTTTACCTTTTCTTGATGAATACGTTGTATATTGTACGCTACATGGGCTGGATTCTAGAATTCCTACCACACTTGAAATAGCAATGTTCTTGTTGCAATGTTTTCTATTAGCTAAAATATGATAAAGAATTATAATATTCGGGCGCGGAAGTAAATATTTATATGATTTTTTACAAAAATAAAGTCAGATTTTACCTATTCTTGATGATTTTACAAAAATAAAGTCTGATTTTACCTATTTTTGATGAATACGTTGTATATTGTAAGCTACAAGGGATGGATTCTATAATACCTACCATACTTAAAATAGCAATTTTCTTTTTGCAGTGTTTTCTATTAGCTAAAATATGATAAAGAATTATAATATTCAAGCGCTGAAGTAAATATTTATATGATTTTTTACAAAAATTAAGTCAGATTATACCTTTTCTTGATGATTACGTTGTATATTGTAAGCTACATGGGCTGGATTCTAGAATACCTACCACACTTAAAATAGCAATTTTCTTGTTGCAATGTTTTCTTTTAGCTAAAATATGATGAAAAATTATAAAATTCGGGCGCGGAAGCAAATATTTATATGATTTTTTACAAAAATAAAGTGAGATTATACCTTTTCTTGATGAATGCGTTGTATATTGTACGCTACATGGGCTGGATTCTAGAATACCTACCACACTTGAAATAGCAATTTTCTTGTTGCAATGTTTTGTTTTAGCTAAAATATGATAAAGAATTATAAAACTCGGGCGCGGAAGCAAATGTTTATATGATTTTTTACAAAAATAAGGTCAGATTTTACCTATTCTTGATGATTACGTTGTATATTGTAAGCAACATAGGCTGGATTCTAGTATACCTACCACACTTGAAATAGCAAATTTCTTGTTGCAATTTTTTCTTTTAGCTAAAATATGATGAAAAATTATAAAATTCGGGCGCGGAAGCTGATATTTATATTTTTTTACAAAAATAAGGTCAGATTTAACCTATTCTTGATGATTACGTTGTATATTGTAACCTACATGGGCTGGATTCTAGAATTCCTACCACACTTGAAATAGCAATTTTCTTGTTGCAATGTTTTCTTTGAGCTAAAATATGATGAATTATGAAATTCGGGCGCGGAAGCAAATATTTGTATGATTTTTTTCAAAAATAAAGTCAGATTTTACCTATTCTTGATGATTACGTTGTATATTGTAAGCTACATAGGCTGGATTCTATTATACCTACCACCCTTGAAATAGCAATTTTCTTGTTGCAATGTTTTTTTTAGCTAAAATATGATGAAAAATTATAAAATACGGGCGCGGAAGCAAATATTTATACAATTTTTTACAAAAATTAAGTCAGATTTTACCTATTCTTAATAAATACGTTGTATATTTTAAACTACATGGGCTGGATTCTAGAATACCTACCACACTTGATACAGCAATTTTCTTGTTGCAATGTTTTCTTTTAGCTAAAATGTGATTAAGAATTGTAATATTCGGGCCCGGAAGCAAATATTTATATGATTTTTTACAAAAATAAAGTCAGATTTTACCTATTTTTGATGAATACGTTGTACATTGTAAGCTACAAGGGATGGATTCTATAATACCTGCCATACTTAAAATAGCAATTTTCTTTTTGCAATGTTTTCTATTAGCTAAAATGTGATAAAGAATTATAATATTCGGGCGCGGAAGCTAATATTTATATGATTTTTTACAAAAATAAAGTCAGATTATACCATTTCTTGATGAATACGTTGTATATTGTAAGCTACATGGGCTGGATTCTAGAATACCTACCACAATTGAAATAAAAAATTTTTTGTTGCAATGTTTTCTTTTAGCTAAATTATGATGAAGAATTATAATACTCGGGCGCGGAAGCAAATATTTATATGATTTTTTACAAAAATAAAGTCAGATTATACCTTTTCTTGATGAATACATTGTATATTGTAAGCTACATGGGCTGGATTCTAGAATACCTACCACACTTGAAATAGCAATTTTCTTGGTGCAATGTTTTCTTTTAGCTAAAATATTATGAAGAATTATTGTATTCGTGTGCGGAAGCAAATATTTATATGATTTTTTACAAAAATAAAGTTAGATATTACCTATTCTTGATGAGTACGTTGTATATTTTATTTATTTATTTATTTACAAAATTCCACTCTACAGGATTTTAACAACCCCAATTACAGAGGGAGTTAAACTAAAATATAAGTAGAACAACAAGACAAATAGAAAGTCCCAAAAATGGTAGTTACAAAAAAGACAGAAAGAAATAAATCTAATACATTTTCATACCAAAAAATTAATAACATTGAAAAAAAATCTCAACCTTTTTTTTTGAAACAGTAATAACTATCAAAGAAAATATCACATTCTAAATTAAACTTATTAAACAGTATACTAAGTCTATTACATGGTGTATTTTGGTCAAAATTCGTTTGTGCGAATTTGACATAAAAAGTTAATTGATGTCTACAGCTAACACGAGGTACATGTAAGTTTAGCATAAATGAAAGTTCACTGTCATCAATTACATTATGCAGCAATTTGTATAGAAATAAAGTTGATAATATCTTTCTTCTATTTTCTAAAGATATCAATTTAAAAGTTCTTAACGCCGTTTCATAATGTAAGTAATGATTGTAAACTTTATATTTTTTAAACCAACAATACTTAACAAATTTTTTCTGAACACTTTCAATATGATCTATAAATTTAGCGTAAAAATGGTGACCATACTTGACAACAATATTCTAATGTACTTTTAACATACTAATTAAATAACATAATAGCAGTTGATTCATGTTTAAAATTTTTAGATAATCGCATGACAAAATTTAAATTTCGAAATGAAGAAGAAACTATTGATTAAATGTGTTGCACAAAATCTAATTTAGGGTCAAACAACAGCCTTAAATCCTTAAATTTCATTACTCTTTGTAGTAAGTTATTATACATGTAGTATTGATGACAAATATGTTGCTTTTTTCTAGTATATGTCACTATTTTACATTTGTTGGTATTAAAATATAGTTTATTTGTCTCAGACCATGCTAAAAGATTAGATATATCATCTTGTAATTCAAAACACTCAGCCACAGAGTTAATTGTTTTAAACAATTTAATGTCATCAGCATACATAAGAATTTTAGATGATTTAACAAAATCAGTAATATTATTAATAAATAAAAGAAATAATAACGGTCGTAGATTGGACCCTTGAGGAACTCCAGAGGTGGCTGAAAAACATTCGGATGCAAACCCATTAATAACTACGAATTGATAACGATCTGATAAGTATGATGCAAGTAGTTGACAAAGAGGCAGAGAAAAGTTGAATTCATTATATAGCTTATTAATCAATATGTTATGGTTTACTTTGTCAAAAGCTTTAGCAAAATCTGTATATACAACATCAATTTGGCTGCCACTAATACCATTAGATATGATTTCTGTAAACTTCAACAAATTTGTTGTAGTAGACCTTCCTTTTAAAAACCCATGCTGATCTTTTGAGATGTATTTAGAAACACTGCTGTATATGTTATTATGAATAATAATTTCAAAAACTTTTGAAACATTTGATAAGATAGCTATAGGTCTGTAATTAGAAATATCACTCCTATTACCAGACTTAAAAACCGGAGAAATCCTTGCAACTTTTAAACATGAAGGATAAGTATTTGTCTTAAGAGCCATGTTAAAAGAATGAAAAATGGTTCCACAATTATATCCTTGCAGCCCTTCAAAATATATGAGGGCACTTGATCAGAACCTAAACTAGTTTTAGATTTCAACTTATCAATAGCATCAGCAATATCGTTTTTTACTAATATAGTTAATTTCGGTAATATCCCTATTTGCAGTGTAAGAGTTTATTTCAGTATTAAGAGACACAGTACTAGCATCTGAATACACAGTTAAATTGACGAACCATTGTCATATACTTCATTATTCAAATTCATCCTTCGCGGTGTACCACATTTCTTCTTACTTTTAATGTAATCAATTACCAATGCAGAATTAGAATTTATGTTATTTTTAATGTTTGAAATATAAGAATTAAAAGCAAATTTAATGTCTTTTTTAATTTTTGATCTTAAGTGCAAATAATCATTTTTAGCAGATTCAATTCCATGTTTTTTGTATAATTTGCGATTTCTATCTTTTGCTTTTAAGTCTGAGATAATATTTGGTGTAAACCAAGGAGGATATTTGGATTTACTGGTTTTTTTAGTGGGTACACTTTTTGAAAAGACAAAATTTAATAAAGAATAAAATTTATCAAAAGCTAAATCTACATCATGAAAATTATTTAGTAAAGACCAATCTACTGACTCCAAATATCTGTATAATAACAAAAAAATTGCTTTTCTAAAGATAAATAAAATATTTTCAGAGATATTTAATGATTTTTGGTTAGTTTCAAAATCACAGCAATCAATTATTAATGCTGGGTGATGATTATCTAATTTAACAAATGGTACAAAACCCTGTACAACAGTAGAATGTAAATTAGATAAAACTAAATCTAGTAATCTATTATTACTATTTAATACAAAATTATATTGTTGGGCCAGTATGAAATTTGAAAAATTAACTAGGTTTGTTGTTATCGAATTTGTAATTCCATATTTATAATGATCATAAATTAGTGGTATATTAAAATCACCAATAATAATAAAATTACTATCAAGTATAAATGGCAATGACTCAATTTAATTATAAAAGGCAACCAAAAGATCAGCTGTAATAGGCGGTGGCAAGTACACTGTTATAATATGTAAATATTTTGAAGGGCGGAAATTAACCTTGACACACACTACATAAATTTGTGGCTTAAAACATAAGGTGAACCTATAACATATGACTGCAACGATGAATTTACTGCACAAAGAACACCACCACCCCAGGCCTTGCCAGTACTTGCACAATCCCTATCAGAACGATACACATTATAGCTATCATTAAATAATTCTTCATTATTAATAGACTCATCAAGCCAGGATTCCGTTATACAAATGACATCAAAATCAGAAGAACTGGTACTGTTATAAAATTCATCAATTTTTGACTTTAAACCTCGCACGTTCTGATAATAAATACGCATCGTAAAATAGATGTAAAATAATGAAATATAAACCAAAAACAAATAAATATATAAAAATACAATAAGTAAACACCTTATATCTGATAAGTAAATTTATAATAAGCAACTATAAAACTATAAACGGGTGAAGGTTACAAACAATTAAATGTTAGTGTCAATGAACTTAGTAATAAGTAGATTCGACAAGTAATGTCAGTAAAAGAATTGGTATATAAATGTAAAAAAATATAAAAAATGAGAATTCAAAAAGACAAAAAAAAGTATTTAACACACTTTAAATTATAAGTAATCAAAATCATATTGTAGCTCCTTAAACTATAAACAAAAATAACAAATTAATAGTGCATAAACACTAAATACATAATTTTATTTATTAATTTATATCATCACTGGAATTAATGCGTTTAACTGTCTTCCCGAATTTCGCAAAGATGTTACCGTTTGATGACCAAACGTTTTTGAATCCATGTTTATTAGAAGCAGCTTTTAAAAGTTCTAATCGGGTTCTAGTAAGATCTTCTTTAATGGTGACCGGGGAACCTTTCAGATTTCTGCGCGCCTTTAATACAGTCTCACGTGATTTATAAGATAAAAATTTTACTATAATGGGTCGCGATTTCGCAGAATTCTTTTTGGGTTTACCGATACGATGACACCTTTCAAGCGCACTGGATTCAACGTTAATTTTCATCCTTTCATTAAAAATGACACACACTTTAACTTCAACATTTTCATCTTCTTCTTCCGACACACCAAACACTCGAAGACAATTACGGCGAGAGTACTGTTCTAAATCATCACATTTTTCACGTAGAATTTTATTTTCATGCGTAAGATCAGCAATAGTGAGTTCATAATTAAGTTTCAATTCATTAAACTTACTCTCTAAACTATCGTGCACTTTTTTGACGAGATGAGAAATAGCTTCGTCGTCCTTTAATAGACTGGCAACAGCTTCCTTAATCAGGGCACTCATAGCTCTTGTGTTCGTACCAGACATTGTTAACGAAAATATTAGAGAGTTTAAATAAATTTAAAAAAATAATTTCACAACACTGTGGAATCAACACTCAGCGGAACTACCAAAAAACACGTCTACTCACTGCTGGGACACATATGTATTTATGAATAAATTTTTGAAAAATTCATAGACTTCATTGGATTTAAACCCAGGGCCTTACCATTTCTAGTAGGATGCTCTACCAACTGAGCTACAAAGTCCCGTGACGTCCATGAATCTTTCTCCTGTCTTTTGCCGTGTTTCCCATTCAAGTCCATGAATTTTTCAAAAATTTATTCTTCATTATTAAAAATGTTGAATTGCCATGCGGTTCTAAATATTATAACTTTACTGTGTAAAAACAGTGTGTCAGTTAGTTACTGCGGTATAGTTCGTTAACCACCAAGTGTGTCAAAGTCGTCAGCAAGTATTCAATGCTCGAAAGAGAGTATACTTGCAAAAACACGGCAAAAGACAGGAGAAAGATTCATGAACGTCACAGGACTTTGTAGCTCAGTTGGTAGAGCATCCTACTAGAAATGGGAAGGCCCTGGGTTCAAATCCCAATGAAGTCCATGAATTTTTCAAAAATTTAGTCTTCATTATTAAAAATGTTGAATCGCCATGCGGTTCTAAATATTATAACTTTACTGTATAAAAACAGTGTGTCAGTTAGTTACTGCGGTGTGGTTCGTTAACCACCAAGTGCGTCAAAGTCCTCAGCAAGTATTCAATGCTCGACAGAGAGTATACTTGCAAAAACACGGCAAAAGACAGGAGAAAGATTCATGAACGTCACAGGACTTTTCTCAGTTGGTAGAGCATCCTACTAGAAATGAGAAGGTCCTGGGTTCAAATCCCAGTGAAGTCCATGAATTTTTCAAAACTTTATTCTTCATTATTAAAAATGTTGAATCGCCATGCGGTTCTAAATATTATAACTTTACTGTGTAAAAACAGTGTGTCAGTTATTCATATTTATGCTTTAGGATCTATACTATGGATAATTTTAGCATTGGACATGCAAAAGTGACCATAACGTGGTACCAATCAGATATTAAACATTCAATTTTCGGGTGTCATTTTAATGAAGACGTTGTATATTGTAAGCTACATGGGCTGGATTCTATAATACCTACCTTACTTGAAATAGCAATTTTCTTGTTGCAATGTTTTCTTGTAGCTAACATATGATCAAGAATTATAAAATTTGGGCGTGGAATCAAATTTTTATATGATTTTTTACAAAAGACATGTCAGATTTTACCTATTTTTGATGAATACGTTGTTGCAATGTTTTCTTTTAGCTACAATATGATAAAAAATTATAAAATTCGGTCGCAGAAGCAAATATTTATATGATTTTTTACAAAAATTAAGTCAGACTTTACCTATTCTTGATGAATACGTTGTATATTGTAAGCTACATCGGCTGGATTCTAAAATATTTACCATACTTGAAATAGCAATTTTCTTGTTGCAATGTTTTCTTTTAGCTAAAATGTGATGAAGAATTATAAAATTCGGGCGCGGAATCAAATATTTATATAATTTTTTACAAAAATTAAGTCAGATTTTACCTTTTCTTAATGATTACGTTGTATATTGTAAGCTACATGGGCTGGATTCTAGAATACCTACCATACTTGAAATAGCAATTTTCTTGTTGCAATGTTTTCTTTTAGCTAAAATATGAAGAAGTATTATAAAATTCGGGCGCGGAAGCAAATATTTATATGATTTTTTACAAAAATAATGTCAGATTTTACCTATTCTTGATGAATACGTTGTATATTGTAAGCTACATGGGCTGGATTCTAGAATACCTACAACACTTAAAATAGCAATTTTCTTGTTGCATGGTTTTCTTTTAGCTAAAATATGATGAAAATTTTTTGACAAATATAATGTCAGATTTTACATTTTCTGATGGATACGTTTTATATTGTAAGCTACATGGGCTGGATTCTAGAATACCTACCACATTTGAAATAGCAATTTTTTTGTTGCAATGTTTTCTTTTAGCTAAAATATGATGAAGAATTATAAAATTCGGGCGCGGAAGCTAATATTTATATGATTTTTTACAAAAATAAAGTCAGATTTTTCTATTCTTGATGAATACGTTGTATATTGTAAGCTACTTGGGCTGGATACTAGTATACCTACCACCCTTGAAGTAGCAATTTTTTGTTGCAATGTTTTCTTTTAGCTAAAATATGATGAATTATAAAATCCGGGCACGGAAGCAAATATTTATATAATGTTTTACAAAAATAAAGTCAGATTTTACTATTCTTGAAATGGATATTTTTTTAAAACATTCATATACATGCTTTAGGATCTATACTATGCATAATTTTAGCATTGGACATGCAAAAGAGACCGTAACGTAGTACCAGTCAGAAAAAAAAACATTCAATTTTCGGGTGTCATATAAATGAATACGTTGTATATTGTAAGCTACATGGGCTGGATTCTAGAATACCTACCACACTTGAAATAGCAATTTTCTTGTTGCAATGTTTTCTTTTAGCTAAAATATGATGAAGAATTATAAAATTCGGGCGCAGAAGCAAATATTTATATGATTTTTTACAAAAATAAAGTCAGATTTTACCTATTCTTGATGAATACGTTGTATATTGTAAGCTACATCGGCTGGATTCTAAAATATTTACCACACTTTAAATAGCAATTTTCTTGTTGCAATGTTTTTTTTAGCTAAAATATGATGAAGAATTATAAAATTCGGGCGCGGAAGCAAATATTTATATAATTTTTTACAAAAATAAAGTCCTATTTTACCTATTCTTGATGAATACGTTGTATATTGTAAGCTACATGGGCTGGATTCTAGAATATCTACCACCCTTGGAATAGCAATTTCCTTGTTGCAATGTTTTCTTTTAGCTAAAATATGATGAAAAATTATAAAATTCGGGCACGGAAGCAAATATTTATATGATTTTTTACATAAATAAAGTCAGATTTTACCTTTTCTTGATGAATACGTTGTATATTATAAGCTACATGGACTAGATTCTAGAATACCTACCACACTTGAAATAGCACTTTTCTTGTTGCAATGTTTTCTTTTAGCTCAAATATGATAAAAAAATTATAAAATTCGGGCGCGGAAGCAAATATTTCTATGATTTTTTACAAACATAATGTCATATTTTACCTACTCTTGAAATAGATTTTTTTGTTAAAACATTCATATTTATGCTTTAGGATCTATACTATGGATAATTTTAGCATTGGACTTGCAAAAGTGACCATAACCTGGTACCAATCAGATAATAAACATTCAATTTTCGGGTGTCATTTTAATGAATACGTTGTATATTGTAAGCTACATGGTCTGGATTCTAGAATACCTACCGCACTTAAGATAGCAATTTTGTTGTTGCAATGTTTTCTTTTTGCTAAAATATAATAAAAAATTATAAAATTCGTTCGCGGAACCAAATACTTATACGATTTTTTACAAAAATTAAGTCAGATTTTACCTATTCTTGATGAATACTTTGTATATTGTAAGCTACATGGGCTGGATTCTAGAATACCTACCACCCTTGAAATAGCAATTTTCTTGTTGCAATGTTTTCTTTTAGCTAAAATGTGATGAAGAATTATAAAATTCGGGCGCGGAATCAAATATTTATATAATTTTTTACAAAAATTAAGTCAGATTTTACCTTTTCTTAATGATTACGTTGTATATTGTAAGCTACATGGGCTGGATTCTAGAATACCTACCATACTTGAAATAGCAATTTTCTTGTTGCAATGTTTTCTTTTAGCTAAAATATGAAGAAGTATTATAAAATTCGGGCGCGGAAGCAAATATTTATATGATTTTTTACAAAAATAATGTCAGATTTTACCTATTCTTGATGAATACGTTGTATATTGTAAGCTACATGGGCTGGATTCTAGAATACCTACAACACTTAAAATAGCAATTTTCTTGTTGCATGGTTTTCTTTTAGCTAAAATATGATGAAAATTTTTTGACAAATATAATGTCAGATTTTACATTTTCTGATGGATACGTTTTATATTGTAAGCTACATGGGCTGGATTCTAGAATACCTACCACATTTGAAATAGCAATTTTTTTGTTGCAATGTTTTCTTTTAGCTAAAATATGATGAAGAATTATAAAATTCGGGCGCGGAAGCTAATATTTATATGATTTTTTACAAAAATAAAGTCAGATTTTTCTATTCTTGATGAATACGTTGTATATTGTAAGCTACTTGGGCTGGATACTAGTATACCTACCACCCTTGAAGTAGCAATTTTTTGTTGCAATGTTTTCTTTTAGCTAAAATATGATGAATTATAAAATCCGGGCACGGAAGCAAATATTTATATAATGTTTTACAAAAATAAAGTCAGATTTTACTATTCTTGAAATGGATATTTTTTTAAAACATTCATATACATGCTTTAGGATCTATACTATGCATAATTTTAGCATTGGACATGCAAAAGAGACCGTAACGTAGTACCAGTCAGAAAAAAAAACATTCAATTTTCGGGTGTCATATAAATGAATACGTTGTATATTGTAAGCTACATGGGCTGGATTCTAGAATACCTACCACACTTGAAATAGCAATTTTCTTGTTGCAATGTTTTCTTTTAGCTAAAATATGATGAAGAATTATAAAATTCGGGCGCAGAAGCAAATATTTATATGATTTTTTACAAAAATAAAGTCAGATTTTACCTATTCTTGATGAATACGTTGTATATTGTAAGCTACATCGGCTGGATTCTAAAATATTTACCACACTTGAAATAGCAATTTTCTTGTTGCAATGTTTTTTTTAGCTAAAATATGATGAAGAATTATAAAATTCGGGCGCGGAAGCAAATATTTATATAATTTTTTACAAAAATAAAGTCCTATTTTACCTATTCTTGATGAATACGTTGTATATTGTAAGCTACATGGGCTGGATTCTAGAATATCTACCACCCTTGGAATAGCAATTTCCTTGTTGCAATGTTTTC
Source organism: Stenolophus ochropezus (assembly GCA_035578165.1). Taxonomy (NCBI): domain Eukaryota; kingdom Metazoa; phylum Arthropoda; class Insecta; order Coleoptera; family Carabidae; genus Stenolophus; species Stenolophus ochropezus. The sequence continues at coordinate 56,493 of JAQOWZ010000102.1, read as the reverse complement.
TTTTAGCTAAAATATGATGAAAAATTATAAAATTCGGGCACGGAAGCAAATATTTATATGATTTTTTACATAAATAAAGTCAGATTTTACCTTTTCTTGATGAATACGTTGTATATTATAAGCTACATGGACTAGATTCTAGAATACCTACCACACTTGAAATAGCACTTTTCTTGTTGCAATGTTTTCTTTTAGCTCAAATATGATAAAAAAATTATAAAATTCGGGCGCGGAAGCAAATATTTATATGATTTTTTACAAACATAATGTCATATTTTACCTACTCTTGAAATAGATTTTTTTGTTAAAACATTCATATTTATGCTTTAGGATCTATACTATGGATAATTTTAGCATTGGACTTGCAAAAGTGACCATAACCTGGTACCAATCAGATAATAAACATTCAATTTTCGGGTGTCATTTTAATGAATACGTTGTATATTGTAAGCTACATGGTCTGGATTCTAGAATACCTACCGCACTTAAGATAGCAATTTTGTTGTTGCAATGTTTTCTTTTTGCTAAAATATAATAAAAAATTATAAAATTCGTTCGCGGAACCAAATACTTATACGATTTTTTACAAAAATTAAGTCAGATTTTACCTATTCTTGATGAATACTTTGTATATTGTAAGCTACATGGGCTGGATTCTAGAATACCTACCACCCTTGAAATAGCAATTTTCTTGTTGCAATGTTTTCTTTTAGCTAAAATGTGATGAAGAATTATAAAATTCGGGCACGGAAGCAAATATTTATATGATTTTTTACATAAATAAAGTCAGATTTTACCTTTTCTTGATGAATACGTTGTATATTATAAGCTACATGGACTAGATTCTAGAATACCTACCACACTTGAAATAGCACTTTTCTTGTTGCAATGTTTTCTTTTAGCTCAAATATGAAGAAGTATTATAAAATTCGGGCGCGGAAGCAAATATTTATATGATTTTTTACAAAAATAATGTCAGATTTTACCTATTCTTGATGAATACGTTGTATATTGTAAGCTACATGGGCTGGATTCTAGAATACCTACAACACTTAAAATAGCAATTTTCTTGTTGCATGGTTTTCTTTTAGCTAAAATATGATGAAAATTTTTTGACAAATATAATGTCAGATTTTACATTTTCTGATGGATACGTTTTATATTGTAAGCTACATGGGCTGGATTCTAGAATACCTACCACATTTGAAATAGCAATTTTTTTGTTGCAATGTTTTCTTTTAGCTAAAATATGATGAAGAATTATAAAATTCGGGCGCGGAAGCTAATATTTATATGATTTTTTACAAAAATAAAGTCAGATTTTTCTATTCTTGATGAATACGTTGTATATTGTAAGCTACTTGGGCTGGATACTAGTATACCTACCACCCTTGAAGTAGCAATTTTTTGTTGCAATGTTTTCTTTTAGCTAAAATATGATGAATTATAAAATCCGGGCACGGAAGCAAATATTTATATAATGTTTTACAAAAATAAAGTCAGATTTTACTATTCTTGAAATGGATATTTTTTTAAAACATTCATATACATGCTTTAGGATCTATACTATGCATAATTTTAGCATTGGACATGCAAAAGAGACCGTAACGTAGTACCAGTCAGAAAAAAAAACATTCAATTTTCGGGTGTCATATAAATGAATACGTTGTATATTGTAAGCTACATGGGCTGGATTCTAGAATACCTACCACACTTGAAATAGCAATTTTCTTGTTGCAATGTTTTCTTTTAGCTAAAATATGATGAAGAATTATAAAATTCGGGCGCTGAAGCAAATATTTATATGATTTTTTACAAAAATAAAGTCAGATTTTACCTATTCTTGATGAATACGTTGTATATTGTAAGCTACATCGGCTGGATTCTAAAATATTTACCACACTTGAAATAGCAATTTTCTTGTTGCAATGTTTTTTTTAGCTAAAATATGATGAAGAATTATAAAATTCGGGCGCGGAAGCAAATATTTATATAATTTTTTACAAAAATAAAGTCCTATTTTACCTATTCTTGATGAATACGTTGTATATTGTAAGCTACATGGGCTGGATTCTAGAATATCTACCACCCTTGGAATAGCAATTTCCTTGTTGCAATGTTTTCTTTTAGCTAAAATATGATGAAAAATTATAAAATTCGGGCACGGAAGCAAATATTTATATGATTTTTTACATAAATAAAGTCAGATTTTACCTTTTCTTGATGAATACGTTGTATATTATAAGCTACATGGACTAGATTCTAGAATACCTACCACACTTGAAATAGCACTTTTCTTGTTGCAATGTTTTCTTTTAGCTCAAATATGATAAAAAAATTATAAAATTCGGGCGCGGAAGCAAATATTTATATGATTTTTTACAAACATAATGTCATATTTTACCTACTCTTGAAATAGATTTTTTTGTTAAAACATTCATATTTATGCTTTAGGATCTATACTATGGATAATTTTAGCATTGGACTTGCAAAAGTGACCATAACCTGGTACCAATCAGATAATAAACATTCAATTTTCGGGTGTCATTTTAATGAATACGTTGTATATTGTAAGCTACATGGTCTGGATTCTAGAATACCTACCGCACTTAAGATAGCAATTTTGTTGTTGCAATGTTTTCTTTTTGCTAAAATATAATAAAAAATTATAAAATTCGTTCGCGGAACCAAATACTTATACGATTTTTTACAAAAATTAAGTCAGATTTTACCTATTCTTGATGAATACTTTGTATATTGTAAGCTACATGGGCTGGATTCTAGAATACCTACCACCCTTGAAATAGCAATTTTCTTGTTGCAATGTATTCTGTTAGCTAATCAATGATGAAAAATTATAAAATTCGGGCGCGGAAGCAAATATTTATATGATTTTTTACAAAAGTAATGTCAGATTATACCTTTTCTTGATGAATACGTTGTATATTGTAAGCTACATTGACTGGATTCTAGAATACCTACCACACTTGAAATAGCAATTTTCTAGTTACAATGTTTTCTTTTAGCTAAAATATGATAAAGAATTATAAAATTCGGGCGCGGAAGCAAATATTTATATAATTTTTTACAAAAATGAGGTCAGATTTTACCTATTCTTGATGATTACGTTGTATATTGTAAGCTACATGGGCTGGATTCTAGAATACCTATCACACTTAAAATAGCTATTTTCTTGTTGCAATGTTTTCTTTTAGCTAAAATATGATGAAAAATTATAAAATTCGGGCGCGGAAGCAAATATTTATATGATTTTTTACAAAAATAATGTCAGATTATACCTTTTCTTGATGAATACGTTGTATATTGTAAGCTACATGGGCTGGATTCTAGAATACCTACCACACTTGAAATAATAATTTTCTTGTAGCAATGTTTTCTCTTAGCTAAAATATGATAAGGAATTATAAAATTCGGGCGCGGAAGCAAATATTTATATGAATTTTCACAAAAATAAAATCAGATTTTTCTTATTATTGAAATGGATATTTTTGTTAAAACATTCATTTTCATGCATTAGGATCTATACTTTGGATAATTTTAGCATTGGACATGCAAAAGTAACCATAACCATATGATATTTTACAAAAATAAAGTCAGATTTTTCTATTCTTGATGAATACGTTGTATATTGTAAGCTACATGGGCTGGATCCTAGAACACCTAATACCCTTGAAGTAGCAATTTTTTTGTTGCAATGTTTTCTTTTAGCTAAAATTTGATGAAGAATTATAAAATTCGGGCACGGAAGCAAATATTTATAAGATGTTTTACAAAAATAAAGTCAGATTTTACTATTCTTGAAACGGATATTTTTGTTAAAACATTCACATACATGCTTTAGGATCTATACTATGGGTAATTTTAGCATTGGACATGCAAAAGTGACCGTAACGTAGTACCAATCAGAAAAAAAACATTCAATTTTCGGGTGTCAGTTTAATGAATACGTTGTATATTTTAAGCTACATGGGCTGGATTCTAGAATACCTACCAAACTTAAAATAGCAAATTTCTTGTTGCAATGTTTTCTTTTAGCTAAAATATGATGAAAAATTATAAAATTCGGGCACGGAAGCAAATATTTATATAATTTTTTACATAATTAAAGCCAGATTTTACCTTTTTTTGATGAATACATTGTATATTGTAAGCTACATGGGCTGGATTCTAGAATACCTACCACACTTGAAATAGCACATTTCTTGTTGCAATGTTTTCTTTTAGCTAAAATATGGTAAAAAATAATAAAATTCGGGCGCGGAAGCAAATATTTATATGATTTTTTACAAACATAATGTCAGATTTTACCTATTCTTGAAATGGATTTTTTTGTTAAAACATTATATTGATGCTTTAGGATCTATACCATGGATAATTTTAGCATTGGACTTGCAAAAGTGACCATAACGTGGTACCAATCAGATAATAAACATTCAATTTTCAGGTGTCATTTTAATGAATACTTTGTATATTGTAAGCTACATGGGCTGGATTCTAGAATACCTACCACACTTGAAATAGTAATTTTCTTGTTGCATTGTTTTCTTTTAGCATAAATATGATGAAGATTTATAAAATTGGGGCGCGGAAGCAAATATTTATATGATTTTTTACAAACATAAAGTCAGATTTTACCTATTCTTGATAAAAACGTTGTATATTGTAAGCTACATGGGCTGGTTTCTAGAATACCTACCACACTTAAAACAGCAATTTTGTTGTTGTAACGTTTTCTTTTTGCTAAAATATAATAAAAAATTATAAAATTCGGGCGCGGAAGTAAATACTTATACGATTTTTTACAAAAATTAAGTCAGATTTTACCTATTCTTGATGAATACTTTGTATATTGTAAGCTACATGGGCTGGATTCTAGAATACCTACCACCCTTGAAATAGCAATTTTCTTGTTGCAATGTTTTCTGTTAGCTAATCAATGATGAAAAATTATAAAATTCGGGCGCGGAAGCAAATATTTATATGATTGTTTACAAAAATAATGTCAGATTATACCTTTTCTTGATGAATACGTTGTATATTTTAATCTACATCGACTGGATTCTAGAAAACCTACCACACTTGAAATAGCAATTTTCTTGTTACAATGTTTCCTTTTAGCTAAAATATGATAAAGAATTATAAAATTCGGGCGCGGAAGCAATTATTTATATAATTTTTTACAAAAATAAGGTCAGATTTTTCCTATTCTTGATGATTACGTTGTATATTGTAAGCTACATGGGCTGGATTCTAGAATACCTATCACACTTAACATAGCAATTTTCTTGTTGCAATGTTTTCTTTTAGCTAAAATATAATAAAAAATTATAAAATTCGGGCGCGAAAGCAAATATTTATATGATTTTTTACAAAAATAAAGTGAGATTTTTCTATTCTTGATGAATACGTTTTATGTTGTAAGCTACATAGGCTGGATACTAGAACACCTACCACCCTTGAAGTAGCAATTTTTTTGTTGCAATGTTTTCTTTTAGCTAAAATTTGATAAAGAATTATAAAATTCGGGCACGGAAGCAAATATTTATGAGATGTTTTACAAAAATAAAGTCAGATTTTACTATTCTTGAAATGGATATTTTTGTTAAAACATTCACATACATGCTTTAGGATCTATACTATGGGTAATTTTAGCATTGGACATGCAAAAGTGACCGTAACGTAGTACTAATCAGAAAAAAAACATTCAATTTGCGGGTGTCATTTTAATGAATACGTTGTATATTGTAAGCTACATGGGCTGGATTCTAGAATACCTACCAAACTTAAAATAGTAAATTTCTTGGTGCAATGTTTTCTTTTAGCTAAAATATGATGAAAAATTATAAAATTCGGGCACGGAAGCAAATATTTATATAATTTTTTACATAATTAAAGCCAGATTTTACCTTTTTTTGATGAATACATTGTATATTGTAAGCTACATGGGCTGGATTCTAGAATACCTACCACACTTGAAATAGCACATTTCTTGTTGCAATGTTTTCTTTTAGCTAAAATATGGTAAAAAATAATAAAATTCGGGCGCGGAAGCAAATATTTATATGATTTTTTACAAACATAATGTCAGATTTTACCTATTCTTGAAATGGATTTTTTTGTTAAAACATTATATTGATGCTTTAGGATCTATACCATGGATAATTTTAGCATTGGACTTGCAAAAGTGACCATAACGTGGTACCAATCAGATAATAAACATTCAATTTTCAGGTGTCATTTTAATGAATACTTTGTATATTGTAAGCTACATGGGCTGGATTCTAGAATACCTACCACACTTGAAATAGTAATTTTCTTGTTGCATTGTTTTCTTTTAGCATAAATATGATGAAGATTTATAAAATTGGGGCGCGGAAGCAAATATTTATATGATTTTTTACAAACATAAAGTCAGATTTTACCTATTCTTGATAAAAACGTTGTATATTGTAAGCTACATGGGCTGGTTTCTAGAATACCTACCACACTTAAAACAGCAATTTTGTTGTTGTAACGTTTTCTTTTTGCTAAAATATAATAAAAAATTATAAAATTCGGGCGCGGAAGTAAATACTTATACGATTTTTTACAAAAATTAAGTCAGATTTTACCTATTCTTGATGAATACTTTGTATATTGTAAGCTACATGGGCTGGATTCTAGAATACCTACCACCCTTGAAATAGCAATTTTCTTGTTGCAATGTTTTCTGTTAGCTAATCAATGATGAAAAATTATAAAATTCGGGCGCGGAAGCAAATATTTATATGATTGTTTACAAAAATAATGTCAGATTATACCTTTTCTTGATGAATACGTTGTATATTTTAATCTACATCGACTGGATTCTAGAAAACCTACCACACTTGAAATAGCAATTTTCTTGTTACAATGTTTCCTTTTAGCTAAAATATGATAAAGAATTATAAAATTCGGGCGCGGAAGCAATTATTTATATAATTTTTTACAAAAATAAGGTCAGATTTTTCCTATTCTTGATGATTACGTTGTATATTGTAAGCTACATGGGCTGGATTCTAGAATACCTATCACACTTAACATAGCAATTTTCTTGTTGCAATGTTTTCTTTTAGCTAAAATATAATAAAAAATTATAAAATTCGGGCGCGAAAGCAAATATTTATATGATTTTTTACAAAAATAAAGTGAGATTTTTCTATTCTTGATGAATACGTTTTATGTTGTAAGCTACATAGGCTGGATACTAGAACACCTACCACCCTTGAAGTAGCAATTTTTTTGTTGCAATGTTTTCTTTTAGCTAAAATTTGATAAAGAATTATAAAATTCGGGCACGGAAGCAAATATTTATGAGATGTTTTACAAAAATAAAGTCAGATTTTACTATTCTTGAAATGGATATTTTTGTTAAAACATTCACATACATGCTTTAGGATCTATACTATGGGTAATTTTAGCATTGGACATGCAAAAGTGACCGTAACGTAGTACTAATCAGAAAAAAAACATTCAATTTGCGGGTGTCATTTTAATGAATACGTTGTATATTGTAAGCTACATGGGCTGGATTCTAGAATACCTACCAAACTTAAAATAGTAAATTTCTTGGTGCAATGTTTTCTTTTAGCTAAAATATGATGAAAAATTATAAAATTCGGGCACGGAAGCAAATATTTATATGATTTTTTACATAATTAAAGTCAGATTTAACCTTTTCTTGATGAATACGTTGTATATTGTAAGCTACATGGGCTGGATTCTAGAATACCTACCACACTTGAAATAGCACTTTTCTTGTTGCAATGTTTTCTTTTAGCTAAAATATGGTAAAGAATAATAAAATTCGGGCGCGGAAGCAAATATTTATATGATTTTTTACAAACATAATGTCAGATTTTACCTATTCTTGAAATGGATTTTTTTGTTAAAACATACATATTCATGCTTTAGGATCTATACTATGGATAATTTTAGCATTGGACTTGCAAAAGCGACCATAACGTGGTACCAATCAGATAATAAACATTCAGTTTTCAGGTGTCATTTTAATGAATACGTTGTATATTGTAAGCTACATGGGCTGGATTCTAGAATACCTATCACACTTGAAATAGTAATTTTCTTGTTGCATTGTTTCCTTTTAGCTTAAAAATGATGAAGAATTATAAAATTGGGGCGCGAAAGCAAATATTTATATGATGTTTTACAAACATAAAGTCAGATTTTACCTATTCTTGATAAATACGTTGTATATTGTAAGCTACATGGGCTGGTTTCTAGAATACCTACCACACTTAAAACAGCAATTTTGTTGTTGTAATGTTTTCTTTTTGTTAAAATATAATAAAAAATTATAAAATTCGGGGGCGGAAGCAAATATTTATACGTTTTTTTACAAAAATTTAGTCAGATTTTACCTATTCTTGATTAATACGTTGTATATTGTAAGCTACATGGGCTGGATTCTAGAATACCTACCACCCTTGAAATAGCAATTTTCTTGTATCAATGTTTTCTTTTAGCTAAAACATGATAAAGAATTATAAAATTCGGGCGTGGAAGCAATTATTTATATAATTTTTTACAAAAATAAGGTCAGATTTTACCTATTCTTGATGATTACGTTGTATATTGTAAGCTACATGGGCTGGATTCTAGAATACCTATCACACTTAACATAGCAATTTTCTTGTTGCAATGTTGTCTTTTAGCTTAAATATGATGGAAAATTATAAAATTCGGGCGCGGAAGCAAATATTTATATGATTTTTTACAAAAATAAAGTCAGATTTTTCTATTCTTGATAAATACGTTGTATATTGTAAGCTACATGGGCTGGATACTAGAATACCTAACACACTTAAAATAGCAAATTTCTTGTTGCAATGTTGTCTTTTAGCTAAAATATGATGAAAAATTATAAAATTCGGGCGCGGAAGCAAATATTTATATGATTTTTTTACAAAAATAAAGTCAGATTGTACCTTTTCTTGATGAATACGTTGTATATTGTAAGCTACATGGGCTGGATTCTGGAATACCTACCACACTTGAAATAGCAATTTTCTTGTTGCAATGTTTTCTTTTAGCTAAAATATTATGAAGAATTATAAAATTCGGGCGCGGAAGCAAATATTTAGATAATTTTTTACAGAAATAAGGTCAGATTTTACCTATTCTTGATGATTACGTTGTATATTGTAAGCTACATGGGCTGGATTCTAGAATACCTATCACACTTAAAATAGCAATTTTCTTGTTGCAATGTTGTCTTTTAGCTAAAATATGATGAAAAATTATAAAATTCGGGCGCGGAAGCAAATACTTATATGATTTTTTACAAAAATAAAGTCAGATTATACCTTTTCTTGATGAATACGTTGTATATTGTAAGGTACATGGGCTGGATTCTAGAATACCTACCACACTTGAAATAGCAATTTTCTTGTTGCTATGTTTTCTTTTAGCTAAAATATAATAAAGAACTATAAAATTCGGGCGCGGAAGCAAATATTTATATGATTTTTTACAAAAATAAGGTCAGATTTTACCTATTCTTGATGTTTACGTTGTATATTGTAAACTACATGGGCTGGATTCTAGAATACCTACCACACTTGAAATAGCAATTTTCTTGTTGCAATGTTTTCTTTTAGCTAAAATATGATGAAGAATTATAAAATTCGGGCGGGGAAGCAAATATTTATATGATTTTTTACACAAATAAAGTCAGATTTTACCTATTCTTGATGAATACGTTGTATATTGTAAACTACATGGGCTGGATTCTAGATTTCCTACCACACTTAAAATAGCAATTTTCTTGTTGCAATGTTTTTTTTAGCTAAAATGTGATGAAGAATTATAAAATTCGGGCGCGGAAGCAAATATTTATATAATTTTTTGCAAAAATAATGTCAGATTTTACCTATTTTTGAAATGGATACCTTTGTTAAAGCATTCATATTCAAGCTTTAGGATCTATACTATGGATAATTTAGCATTGAAAATGTAAGAGTGACTATAACGTGGAACCAAACAGATAATAAACATTCAATTTTTGGGTGTCATTTTAATGAATACGTTGTATATTGTAAGCTACATGGGCTGGATTCTAGAATACATACCACACTTGAAATAGCAATTTTGTTGATGCAATGTTTTCTTTTAGCTAAAATATAATAAAGAACTATAAAATTCGGGCGCGGAAGTAAATATTTATATGATTTTTTACAAATATAATGTCAGATTTTACCTTTTCTTGATGAATACGATGTATATTGTAAGCTACATGGGCTGGATTCTAGAATACCTACCACACTTGAAATAGCGATTTTCTTGTTGCAATGTTTTCTTTTATCTAAAATATGATGAAGAATTATAAAATTCGGGCGCGGAAGCAAATATTTATATGATTTTTTACAAAAATTAAGTCAGATTTTACCTATTCTTAATGAATACGTTGTATATTGTAAGCTACATGGGCTGGATTCTAGAATACCTACCACACTTGAAATAGCAATTTTCTTGTTGCAATGTTTTCTTTTAGCTAAAATATAATGAAGAATTATAAAATTCGGGCGCGGAAGCCAATATTTATATGATTTTTTACAAAAATAATGTCAGATTTTACCTATTTTTGAAATGGATATTTTTGTTAAAGCATTCATATTCATGCTTTAGGATCTATACTATGGATAATTTAGCATTGAAAATGTAAGAGTGACCATAACGTGGAACCAATCAGATAATAAACATTAAATTTTTGGGTGTCATTTTAATGAATACGTTGTATATTGTAAGCTACATGGGCTGGAGTCTAGAATACATACCACACTTGAAATAGCACTTTTGTTGATGCAATGTTTTCTTTTAGCTAAAATATGATGAAAAATTATAAAATTCGGGCGCGGAAGCAAATATTTATATGATTTTTTACAAAAATAAAGTCAGATTATACCTTTTCTTGATGAATACGTTTTATATTGTAAGCTGCATGGGCTGGATTCTAGAATACCAACCACACTTGAAATAGCAATTTTCTTGTTGCAATGTTTTCTTTTAGCTAAAATGTGATTAAGAATTATAAAATTCAGGCGCGGAAGCAAATATATATACGTTTTTTTACAAAAATTAAGTCATATTTTACCTATTCTTGATGAATACGTTGTATATTGTAAGCTACATGGGGTGGATTCTAGAATACCTACAACCCTTGAAATAGCAATTTTCTTGTTGCAGTGTTTTCTTTTAGCTAATCTATAATGAAAAATTATAAAATTCGGGCGCGGAAGCAAATATTTATATGATTTTTTACAAAAATAATGTCAGATTATACCTTTTCTTGATGGATACGTTGTATATTGTAAGCTACATCGGCTGGATTCTAGAATACCAACCACACTTGAAATAGCAATTTTCTTGTTACAATGTTTTCTTTTAGCTAAAATATGATAAAGAATTATAAAATTCGGGCGCGGAAGCAAATATTTATATAATTTTTTACAGAAATAAGGTCAGATTTTACCTATTCTTGATGATTACGTTGTATATTGTAAGCTACATGGGCTGGATTCTAGAATACCTACCACACTTAAAATAGCAAATTTCTTGTTGCAATGTTGTCTTTTAGCTAAAATATGTGAAAAATTATAAAATTCGGGCGCGGAAGCAAATATTTATATAATTTTTTACAAAAATAAAGTCAGATTTTACCTATTTTTGAAATGGATATTTTTGTTAAAGCATTCATATTCATGCTTTAGGATCTATGCTATGGATAATTTAGCATTGAAAATGTAAGAGTGACCATAACATGGAACCAATCAGATAATAAACATTCAATTTTTGGGTGTCATTTTAATGAATACGTTGTATATTGAAAGCTACATGGGGTGGATTCTAGAATACATACCACACTTGAAATAGCAATTTTCTTGATGCAATGTTTTCTTTTAGCTAAAATATGATTAAGAATTATAAAATTCGGGCGCGGAAGCAAATATTTATATGATTTTTTACAAAAATAAAGTCAGATTATACCTTTTCTCGATGAATACGTTGTATATTGTAAGCTGCATGGGCTGGATTCTAGAATACCTATCACACTTGAAATAGCAATTTTCTTGTTGCAATGTTTTCTTTTAGCTAAAATATGATGAAGAATTATAAAATTCGGGCGCGGAAGCAAATATTTACATGATTTTTTACAAAAATAAGGTCAGATTTTACCTATTCTTGATGAATACGTTGTATTTTGTAAACTACATGGGCTGGATTCTAGAATATCTACCACACTTGATATAGCAATTTTCTTGTTGCAATGTTTTCTTTTAGCTAAAATGTGTTGAAGAATTATAAAATTCGAGCGCGGAAGCAAATATTTATATTATTTTTTGCAAATATAATGTCAGAATTTACCTTTTCTTGATGAATACGTTGTATATTGTAAGCTACATGGGCTGGATTCTAGAATACCTCCCACACTTGAAATAGCAATTTTCTTGTTGCAATGTTTTCTTTTAGCTAAAATATCATAAAGAATTATAAAATTCGGGCCCGGAAGCAAATATTTATATAATTTTTTACAAAAATAAAGTCAGATTTTACCTATTTTTGAAATGGATATTTTTGTTAAGGCATTCATATTCATGATTTTTTACAAAAATAAAGTCAGATTTTACCTTTTCTTGATGAATACGTTGTATATTGTAAGCTACATGGGCTAGATTCTAGAATACTAACCACACTTGAAATAGCAATTTTCTTGTTACAATGTTTTCTTTTAGCTAAAATATGATAAAGAATTATAAAATTCGGGCGCGGAAGCAAATATTTATATAATTTTTTACAGAAATAAGGTCAGATTTTACCTATTCTTGATGATTACGTTGTATATTGTAAGCTACATGGGCTGGATTCTAGAATACCTACCACACTTAAAATAGCAAATTTCTTGTTGCAATGTTGTCTTTTAGCTAAAATATGTGAAAAATTATAAAATTCGGGCGCGGAAGCAAATATTTATATAATTTTTTACAAAAATAAAGTCAGATTTTACCTATTTTTGAAATGGATATTTTTGTTAAAGCATTCATATTCATGCTTTAGGATCTATGCTATGGATAATTTAGCATTGAAAATGTAAGAGTGACCATAACATGGAACCAATCAGATAATAAACATTCAATTTTTGGGTGTCATTTTAATGAATACGTTGTATATTGAAAGCTACATGGGGTGGATTCTAGAATACATACCACACTTGAAATAGCAATTTTCTTGATGCAATGTTTTCTTTTAGCTAAAATATGATTAAGAATTATAAAATTCGGGCGCGGAAGCAAATATTTATATGATTTTTTACAAAAATAAAGTCAGATTTTACCTTTTCTTGATGAATACGTTGTATATTGTAAGCTACATGGGCTAGATTCTAGAATACCTACCACACTTGAAATAGCAATTTTCTTGTTACAATGTTTTCTTTTATCTAAAATATGATGAATAATTATAAAATTCGGTCGAGGAAGCAAAGATTTATATGCTTTTTTACAAAAATTAAGTCAGATTTTACCTATTCTTGATGAATACGTTGTATATTGTAAGCTACATGGGCTGGATTCTAGAATACCTACCACACTTGAAATAGTAATTTTCTTGTTGCATTGTTTTCTTTTAGCATAAATATGATGAAGATTTATAAAATTGGGGCGCGGAAGCAAATATTTATATGATTTTTTACAAACATAAAGTCAGATTTTACCTATTCTTGATAAAAACGTTGTATATTGTAAGCTACATGGGCTGGTTTCTAGAATACCTACCACACTTAAAACAGCAATTTTGTTGTTGTAACGTTTTCTTTTTGCTAAAATATAATAAAAAATTATAAAATTCGGGCGCGGAAGTAAATACTTATACGATTTTTTACAAAAATTAAGTCAGATTTTACCTATTCTTGATGAATACTTTGTATATTGTAAGCTACATGGGCTGGATTCTAGAATACCTACCACCCTTGAAATAGCAATTTTCTTGTTGCAATGTTTTCTGTTAGCTAATCAATGATGAAAAATTATAAAATTCGGGCGCGGAAGCAAATATTTATATGATTGTTTACAAAAATAATGTCAGATTATACCTTTTCTTGATGAATACGTTGTATATTGTAATCTACATCGACTGGATTCTAGAAAACCTACCACACTTGAAATAGCAATTTTCTTGTTACAATGTTTCCTTTTAGCTAAAATATGATAAAGAATTATAAAATTCGGGCGCGGAAGCAATTATTTATATAATTTTTTACAAAAATAAGGTCAGATTTTTCCTATTCTTGATGATTACGTTGTATATTGTAAGCTACATGGGCTGGATTCTAGAATACCTATCACACTTAACATAGCAATTTTCTTGTTGCAATGTTTTCTTTTAGCTAAAATATAATAAAAAATTATAAAATTCGGGCGCGAAAGCAAATATTTATATGATTTTTTACAAAAATAAAGTGAGATTTTTCTATTCTTGATGAATACGTTTTATGTTGTAAGCTACATAGGCTGGATACTAGAACACCTACCACCCTTGAAGTAGCAATTTTTTTGTTGCAATGTTTTCTTTTAGCTAAAATTTGATAAAGAATTATAAAATTCGGGCACGGAAGCAAATATTTATGAGATGTTTTACAAAAATAAAGTCAGATTTTACTATTCTTGAAATGGATATTTTTGTTAAAACATTCACATACATGCTTTAGGATCTATACTATGGGTAATTTTAGCATTGGACATGCAAAAGTGACCGTAACGTAGTACTAATCAGAAAAAAAACATTCAATTTGCGGGTGTCATTTTAATGAATACGTTGTATATTGTAAGCTACATGGGCTGGATTCTAGAATACCTACCAAACTTAAAATAGTAAATTTCTTGGTGCAATGTTTTCTTTTAGCTAAAATATGATGAAAAATTATAAAATTCGGGCACGGAAGCAAATATTTATATGATTTTTTACATAATTAAAGTCAGATTTAACCTTTTCTTGATGAATACGTTGTATATTGTAAGCTACATGGGCTGGATTCTAGAATACCTACCACACTTGAAATAGCACTTTTCTTGTTGCAATGTTTTCTTTTAGCTAAAATATGGTAAAGAATAATAAAATTCGGGCGCGGAAGCAAATATTTATATGAATTTTTTACAAACATAATGTCAGATTTTACCTATTCTTGAAATGGATTTTTTTGTTAAAACATACATATTCATGCTTTAGGATCTATACTATGGATAATTTTAGCATTGGACTTGCAAAAGCGACCATAACGTGGTACCAATCAGATAATAAACATTCAGTTTTCAGGTGTCATTTTAATGAATACGTTGTATATTGTAAGCTACATGGGCTGGATTCTAGAATACCTATCACACTTGAAATAGTAATTTTCTTGTTGCATTGTTTCCTTTTAGCTTAAAAATGATGAAGAATTATAAAATTGGGGCGCGAAAGCAAATATTTATATGATGTTTTACAAACATAAAGTCAGATTTTACCTATTCTTGATAAATACGTTGTATATTGTAAGCTACATGGGCTGGTTTCTAGAATACCTACCACACTTAAAACAGCAATTTTGTTGTTGTAATGTTTTCTTTTTGCTAAAATATAATAAAAAATTATAAAATTCGGGGGCGGAAGCAAATATTTATACGTTTTTTTACAAAAATTTAGTCAGATTTTACCTATTCTTGATTAATACGTTGTATATTGTAAGCTACATGGGCTGGATTCTAGAATACCTACCACCCTTGAAATAGCAATTTTCTTGTATCAATGTTTTCTTTTAGCTAAAACATGATAAAGAATTATAAAATTCGGGCGTGGAAGCAATTATTTATATAATTTTTTACAAAAATAAGGTCAGATTTTACCTATTCTTGATGATTACGTTGTATATTGTAAGCTACATGGGCTGGATTCTAGAATACCTATCACACTTAACATAGCAATTTTCTTGTTGCAATGTTGTCTTTTAGCTTAAATATGATGGAAAATTATAAAATTCGGGCGCGGAAGCAAATATTTATATGATTTTTTACAAAAATAAAGTCAGATTTTTCTATTCTTGATAAATACGTTGTATATTGTAAGCTACATGGGCTGGATACTAGAATACCTAACACACTTAAAATAGCAAATTTCTTGTTGCAATGTTGTCTTTTAGCTAAAATATGATGAAAAATTATAAAATTCGGGCGCGGAAGCAAATATTTATATGATTTTTTTACAAAAATAAAGTCAGATTGTACCTTTTCTTGATGAATACGTTGTATATTGTAAGCTACATGGGCTGGATTCTGGAATACCTACCACACTTGAAATAGCAATTTTCTTGTTGCAATGTTTTCTTTTAGCTAAAATATTATGAAGAATTATAAAATTCGGGCGCGGAAGCAAATATTTAGATAATTTTTTACAGAAATAAGGTCAGATTTTACCTATTCTTGATGATTACGTTGTATATTGTAAGCTACATGGGCTGGATTCTAGAATACCTATCACACTTAAAATAGCAATTTTCTTGTTGCAATGTTGTCTTTTAGCTAAAATATGATGAAAAATTATAAAATTCGGGCGCGGAAGCAAATACTTATATGATTTTTTACAAAAATAAAGTCAGATTATACCTTTTCTTGATGAATACGTTGTATATTGTAAGCTACATGGGCTGGATTCTAGAATACCTACCACACTTGAAATAGCAATTTTCTTGTTGCTATGTTTTCTTTTAGCTAAAATATAATAAAGAACTATAAAATTCGGGCGCGGAAGCAAATATTTATATGATTTTTTACAAAAATAAGGTCAGATTTTACCTATTCTTGATGTTTACGTTGTATATTGTAAACTACATGGGCTGGATTCTAGAATACCTACCACACTTGAAATAGCAATTTTCTTGTTGCAATGTTTTCTTTTAGCTAAAATATGATGAAGAATTATAAAATTCGGGCGGGGAAGCAAATATTTATATGATTTTTTACACAAATAAAGTCAGATTTTACCTATTCTTGATGAATACGTTGTATATTGTAAACTACATGGGCTGGATTCTAGATTTCCTACCACACTTAAAATAGCAATTTTCTTGTTGCAATGTTTTTTTTAGCTAAAATGTGATGAAGAATTATAAAATTCGGGCGCGGAAGCAAATATTTATATAATTTTTTGCAAAAATAATGTCAGATTTTACCTATTTTTGAAATGGATACCTTTGTTAAAGCATTCATATTCAAGCTTTAGGATCTATACTATGGATAATTTAGCATTGAAAATGTAAGAGTGACTATAACGTGGAACCAAACAGATAATAAACATTCAATTTTTGGGTGTCATTTTAATGAATACGTTGTATATTGTAAGCTACATGGGCTGGATTCTAGAATACATACCACACTTGAAATAGCAATTTTGTTGATGCAATGTTTTCTTTTAGCTAAAATATAATAAAGAACTATAAAATTCGGGCGCGGAAGTAAATATTTATATGATTTTTTACAAATATAATGTCAGATTTTACCTTTTCTTGATGAATACGATGTATATTGTAAGCTACATGGGCTGGATTCTAGAATACCTACCACACTTGAAATAGCGATTTTCTTGTTGCAATGTTTTCTTTTATCTAAAATATGATGAAGAATTATAAAATTCGGGCGCGGAAGCAAATATTTATATGATTTTTTTACAAAAATTAAGTCAGATTTTACCTATTCTTAATGAATACGTTGTATATTGTAAGCTACATGGGCTGGATTCTAGAATACCTACCACACTTGAAATAGCAATTTTCTTGTTGCAATGTTTTCTTTTAGCTAAAATATAATGAAGAATTATAAAATTCGGGCGCGGAAGCCAATATTTATATGATTTTTTACAAAAATAATGTCAGATTTTACCTATTTTTGAAATGGATATTTTTGTTAAAGCATTCATATTCATGCTTTAGGATCTATACTATGGATAATTTAGCATTGAAAATGTAAGAGTGACCATAACGTGGAACCAATCAGATAATAAACATTAAATTTTTGGGTGTCATTTTAATGAATACGTTGTATATTGTAAGCTACATGGGACTCTGAGATAGCGCGTACCACACTTGAAATAGCACTTTTGTTGATGCAATGTTTTCTTTTAGCTAAAATATGATGAAAAATTATAAAATTCGGGCGCGGAAGCAAATATTTATATGATTTTTTACAAAAATAAAGTCAGATTATACCTTTTCTTGATGAATACGTTTTATATTGTAAGCTGCATGGGCTGGATTCTAGAATACCAACCACACTTGAAATAGCAATTTTCTTGTTGCAATGTTTTCTTTTAGCTAAAATGTGATTAAGAATTATAAAATTCAGGCGCGGAAGCAAATATATATACGTTTTTTTACAAAAATTAAGTCATATTTTACCTATTCTTGATGAATACGTTGTATATTGTAAGCTACATGGGGTGGATTCTAGAATACCTACAACCCTTGAAATAGCAATTTTCTTGTTGCAGTGTTTTCTTTTAGCTAATCTATAATGAAAAATTATAAAATTCGGGCGCGGAAGCAAATATTTATATGATTTTTTACAAAAATAATGTCAGATTATACCTTTTCTTGATGGATACGTTGTATATTGTAAGCTACATCGGCTGGATTCTAGAATACCAACCACACTTGAAATAGCAATTTTCTTGTTACAATGTTTTCTTTTAGCTAAAATATGATAAAGAATTATAAAATTCGGGCGCGGAAGCAAATATTTATATAATTTTTTACAGAAATAAGGTCAGATTTTACCTATTCTTGATGATTACGTTGTATATTGTAAGCTACATGGGCTGGATTCTAGAATACCTACCACACTTAAAATAGCAAATTTCTTGTTGCAATGTTGTCTTTTAGCTAAAATATGTGAAAAATTATAAAATTCGGGCGCGGAAGCAAATATTTATATAATTTTTTACAAAAATAAAGTCAGATTTTACCTATTTTTGAAATGGATATTTTTGTTAAAGCATTCATATTCATGCTTTAGGATCTATGCTATGGATAATTTAGCATTGAAAATGTAAGAGTGACCATAACATGGAACCAATCAGATAATAAACATTCAATTTTTGGGTGTCATTTTAATGAATACGTTGTATATTGAAAGCTACATGGGGTGGATTCTAGAATACATACCACACTTGAAATAGCAATTTTCTTGATGCAATGTTTTCTTTTAGCTAAAATATGATTAAGAATTATAAAATTCGGGCGCGGAAGCAAATATTTATATGATTTTTTACAAAAATAAAGTCAGATTATACCTTTTCTCGATGAATACGTTGTATATTGTAAGCTGCATGGGCTGGATTCTAGAATACCTATCACACTTGAAATAGCAATTTTCTTGTTGCAATGTTTTCTTTTAGCTAAAATATGATGAAGAATTATAAAATTCGGGCGCGGAAGCAAATATTTACATGATTTTTTACAAAAATAAGGTCAGATTTTACCTATTCTTGATGAATACGTTGTATTTTGTAAACTACATGGGCTGGATTCTAGAATATCTACCACACTTGATATAGCAATTTTCTTGTTGCAATGTTTTCTTTTAGCTAAAATGTGTTGAAGAATTATAAAATTCGAGCGCGGAAGCAAATATTTATATTATTTTTTTGCAAATATAATGTCAGAATTTACCTTTTCTTGATGAATACGTTGTATATTGTAAGCTACATGGGCTGGATTCTAGAATACCTCCCACACTTGAAATAGCAATTTTCTTGTTGCAATGTTTTCTTTTAGCTAAAATATCATAAAGAATTATAAAATTCGGGCCCGGAAGCAAATATTTATATAATTTTTTACAAAAATAAAGTCAGATTTTACCTATTTTTGAAATGGATATTTTTGTTAAGGCATTCATATTCATGATTTTTTACAAAAATAAAGTCAGATTTTACCTTTTCTTGATGAATACGTTGTATATTGTAAGCTACATGGGCTAGATTCTAGAATACTAACCACACTTGAAATAGCAATTTTCTTGTTACAATGTTTTCTTTTAGCTAAAATATGATAAAGAATTATAAAATTCGGGCGCGGAAGCAAATATTTATATAATTTTTTACAGAAATAAGGTCAGATTTTACCTATTCTTGATGATTACGTTGTATATTGTAAGCTACATGGGCTGGATTCTAGAATACCTACCACACTTAAAATAGCAAATTTCTTGTTGCAATGTTGTCTTTTAGCTAAAATATGTGAAAAATTATAAAATTCGGGCGCGGAAGCAAATATTTATATAATTTTTTACAAAAATAAAGTCAGATTTTACCTATTTTTGAAATGGATATTTTTGTTTAAAGCATTCATATTCATGCTTTAGGATCTATGCTATGGATAATTTAGCATTGAAAATGTAAGAGTGACCATAACATGGAACCAATCAGATAATAAACATTCAATTTTTGGGTGTCATTTTAATGAATACGTTGTATATTGAAAGCTACATGGGGTGGATTCTAGAATACATACCACACTTGAAATAGCAATTTTCTTGATGCAATGTTTTCTTTTAGCTAAAATATGATTAAGAATTATAAAATTCGGGCGCGGAAGCAAATATTTATATGATTTTTTACAAAAATAAAGTCAGATTTTACCTTTTCTTGATGAATACGTTGTATATTGTAAGCTACATGGGCTAGATTCTAGAATACCTACCACACTTGAAATAGCAATTTTCTTGTTACAATGTTTTCTTTTATCTAAAATATGATGAATAATTATAAAATTCGGTCGAGGAAGCAAAGATTTATATGCTTTTTTACAAAAATTAAGTCAGATTTTACCTATTCTTGATGAATACGTTGTATATTGTAAGCTACATGGGCTGGATTCTAGAATACCTACCACACTTGAAATAGCAATTTTCTTGTTGCAATGTTTTCTTTTATCTAAAATATTATGAAGAATTATAAAATTCGGGCGCGGAAGCAAATATTTATATGATTTTTTACAAAAATTAAGTCAGATTTTACCTATTCTTGATGAATACGTTGTATATTGTAAGCTACATGGGCTGTATTCTAGAATACCTACCACACTTGAAATAGCAATTTGCTTGTTGCAATGTTGTCTTTTAGCTAAAATATAATGAAGAATTATAAAATTCGGGCGCGGAAGCAAATATTTATATGATTTTTTACAAAAATAAGGTCAGATTTTACCTATTCTTGATGATTACGTTGTATATTGTAAACTACATGGGCTGGATTCTAGAATACCTACCACACTTGAAATAGCAATTTTCTTGTTGCAATGTTTTCTTTTAGCTAAAATGTGATTAAGAATTATAAAATTCGGGCGCGGAAGCAAATATTTATACGTTTTTTTACAAAAATTAAGTCATATTTTACCTATTCATGATGAATACGTTGTATATTGTAAGCTACATGTGCTGGATTCTAGAATACCTACAACCCTAAAAAATAGCAATTTTTTTGTTGCAATGTTTTCTTTTAGCTAATCTATGATGAAAAATTATAAAATTCGGGCGCGGAAGCAAATATTTATATGATTTTTTACAAAAATAATGTCATATTATACCTTTTCTTGATGAATACGTTGTATATTGTAAGCTACATCGGCTGGATTCTAGAATACCAACCACACTTGTAATAGCAATTTTCTTGTTACAATGTTTTCTTTTAGCTAAAATATGATAAAGAATTATAAAATTCGGGCGCGGAAGCAAATATTTATATAATTTTTTACAGAAATAAGGTCAGATTTTACCTATTCTTGATGATTACGTTGTATATTGTAAGCTACATGGGCTGGATTCTAGAATACCTATCACACTTAAAATAGCAATTTTCTTGTTGCAATGTTGTCTTTTAGCTAAAATATGATAAAAAATTATAAAATTCGGGCGCGGAAGCAAATATTTATATGATTTTTTACAAAAATAAAGTCAGATTATACCTTTTCTTGATGAATACGTTGTATATTGTAAGCTACATGGGCTGGATTCTAGAATACCTACCACACTTGAAATAGCAATTTTCTTGTTGCAATGTTTTCTTTTAGCTAAAATATTATGCAGAATTATAAAATTCGGGCGCGGAAGCAAATATTTATATAATTTTTTACAGAAATAAGGTCAGATTTTACCTATTCTTGATGATTACGTTGTATATTGTAAGCTACATGGGCTGGATTCTAGAATACCTATCACACTTAAAATAGCAATTTTCTTGTTGCAATGTTTTCTTTTAGCTAAAATATGATGAAAAATTGTAAAATTCGGGCGCGGAAGCAAATATTTATATGATTTTTTACAAAAATAAAGTCAGATTATACCTTTTCTTGATGAATACGTTGTATATTGTAAGCTACATGGTCTGGATTCTAGAATACCTACCACACTTGAAATAGCAATTTTCTTGTTGCAATGTTTTCAATTAGCTAAAATATTATGAAGAATTATAAAATTCGGGCGCGGAAGCAAATATTTATATGATTTTTTACAAAAATAAGGTCAGATTTTACCTATTCTTGATGAATACGTTGTATTTTGTAAACTACATGGGCTGGATTCTAGAATACCTACCACACTTGAAATAGCAATTTTCTTGTTGCAATGTTTTCTTTTAGCTAAAATGTAAAGAAGAATTATAAAATTCGGGCGCGGAAGCAAATATTTATATAATTTTTTGCAAATATAATGTCAGAATTTACCTTTTCTTGATGAATACGGTGTATATTGTAAGCTACATGGGCTGGATTCTAGAATACCTCCCACACTTGAAATAGCAATTTTCTTGTTGCAATGTTTTCTTTTAGCTAAAATATGATGAAGAATTATAAAATTCGGGCGCGGAAGCAAATATTTATATAATTTTTTACAAAAATAAGGTCAGATTTTACCTATTCTTGATGATTACTTTGCATATTGTAAACTACATGGGCTAGATTCTAGAATACCTACCACACTTGAAATAGCAATTTTCTTGTTGCAATGTTTTCTTTTAGCTAAAATGTGATTAAGAATTATAAAATTCGGGCGCGGAAGCAAATATTTATACGTTTTTTTACAAAAATTAAGTCATATTTTACCTATTCTTGATGAATACGTTGTATATTGTAAGCTACATGGGCTGGATTCTAGAATACCTACAACCCTTGAAATAGCAATTTTCTTGTTGCAATGTTTTCTTTTAGCTAATCTATGATGAAAAATTATAAAATTCGGGCGCGGAAGCAAATATTTATATGATTTTTTACAAAAATAACGTCATATTATACCTTTTCTTGATGAATACGTTGTATATTGTAAGCTACATCGGCTGGATTCTAGAATACCAACCACACTTGAAATAGCAATTTTCTTGTTACAATGTTTTCTTTTAGCTAAAATATGATAAGGAATTATAAAATTCGGGCGCGGAAGCAAGTATTTATATAATTTTTTACAGAAATAAGGTCAGATTTTACCTATTCTTGATGATTACGTTATATATTGTAAGCTACATGGGCTGGATTCTAGAATACCTATCACACTTAAAATAGCAATTTTCTTGTTGCAATGTTTTCTTTTAGCTAAAATATGATGAAAAATTATAAAATTCGGGCGCGGAAGCAAAAATTTATATGATTTTTTACAAAAATAAAGTCAGATTATACCTTTTCTTGATGAATATGTTGTATATTGTAAGCTACATGGGCTGGATTCTAGAATACCTACCACACTTGAAATAGCAATTTTCTTGTTGCAATGTTTTCTTTTAGCTAAAATATTATGAAGAATTATAAAATTCGGGCGCGGAAGCAAATATTTATATGATTTTTTACAAAAATAAGGTCAGATTTTACCTATTCTTGATGAATACGTTGTATTTTGTAAACTACATGGGCTGGATTCTGGAATACCTACCACACTTGAAATAGCAATTTTCTTGTTGCAATGTTTTCTTTTAGCTAAAATGTGATAAAGAATTATAAAATTCGGGCGCGGAAGCAAATATTTATATAATTTTTTGCAAATATAATGTCAGAATTTACCTTTTCTTGATGAATACGGTGTATAATGTAAGCTACATGGGCTGGATTCTAGAATACCTCCCACACTTGAAATAGCGATTTGCTTGTTGCAATGTTTTCTTTTTGCTAAAATATGATAAAGAATTATAAAATTCGGGCGCGGAAACAAATATTTATATAAAGCTTTACAAAAATAAAGTCAGATTTTACCTATTTTTGAAATGGATATTTTTGTTAAAGCATTCATATTCATGCTTTAGGATCTATGCTATGGATAATTTAGCATTGAAAATGTAAGAGTGACCATAACGTGGTACCTATCAGATAATAAACATTCAATTTTCGAGTGTCATTTTAATGAATACGTTGTATATTGTGAGCTACATGGGCTGGATTCTAGAATACCTACCACAATTGAAAAAGCAATTTTCTTGTTGCAATGTTTTCTTTTATCTAAAATATGATGAAGAATTATAAAATTCGGGCGCGGAAGCAAATATTTATATGATTTTTTACAAAAATAAAGTCAGATTTTACCTATTCTTGATGAATACGTTATATATTGTAAGCTACATGTGCTGGATTCTAGAATAACTCCCACACTTGAAATAGCGATTTTCTTGTTGCAATGTTTTCTTTTTGCTAAAATATGATAAAGAATTATAAAATTCGGGCGCGGAAACAAATATTTATATAAAGTTTTACAAAAATAAAGTCAGATTTTACCTATTTTTGAAATGGATATTTTTGTTAAAGCATTCATATTCATGTTTTAGGATCTATACTAGGTATAATTTAGCATTGAAAATGCAAGAGTGACCATAACGTGAAACCAATCAGACAATAAACATTCAAGTTTTGGGTGTCATTTTAATGAATACGTTGTATATTGTAAGCTACATGGGCTGGATTCTAGAATACCTACTACTCTTGAAATAGCAATTTTCTTGTTGCAATGTTTTCTTTTATCTAATATATGATAAAGAATTATAAAAGTCGGGCGCGGAAGCAAATATTTATATGATTTTTTACAAAAATAAAGTCAAATTTTACCTATTCTTGATGAATACGTTGTATATTGTAAGCTACATGGGATGAATTCTATAATACCTACGACCCTTAAAATAGCAATTTTCTTGTTGCAATGTTTCCTTTTAGCTAAAATATGATAAAAAATTATAAAATTAGGGCGTGCAAGCAAATATTTATATGATTTTTTACAAAAATTAAGTCAGAATTTACATTTTCTTGATGAATACGTTGTATGTTGTAAGCTACATGGGCTGGATTTTAGAATACCTACAACACTTGAAATAGCAATTTTCTTGTTGCAATGTTTTCTTTTAGGGAAAATGTGATGAAGAATTATAAAATTCGGGCGCGAAAGCAATTATTTATATGATTTTTTACAAAAATAAAGTCAGATTATACCTTTTCTTGATGAATACGTTGTATATTGTAAGCTACATGGGCTGGATTCTAGAATACCAACCACACTTGAAATAGCAATTTTCTTGTTGCAATGTTTTCTTTTAGCTAAAATGTAAAGAAGAATTATAAAATTCGGGCGCGGAAGCAAATATTTATATAATTTTTTGCAAATATAATGTCAGAATTTACCTTTTCTTGATGAATACGATGTATAGTGTAAGCTACATGGGCTGGATTCTAGAATACCTCCCACACTTGAAATAGCAATTTTCTTGTTGCAATGTTTTTTTTTAGCTAAAATATGATGAAGAATTATAAAATTCGGGCGCGGAAGCAAATATTTATATAATTTTTTACAAAAATAAAGTCAGATTTTACCTATTTTTGAAATGGATATTTTTGTTAAAGCATTCATATTCATGCTTTAGGATCTATGCTATGGATAATTTAGCATTGAAAATGTAAGAGTGACCATAACGTGGAACCAATCAGATAATAAACATTCAATTTTTGGGTGTCATTTTAATGAATACGTTGTATATTGTAAGCTACATGGGCTGGATTCTAGAATACATACCACACTTGAAATAGCAATTTTCTTGTTACAATGTTTTCTTTTAGCTAAAATATAATAAGGAATTATAAAATTCGGGCGCGGAAGCAAATATTTATATAATTTTTTACAGAAATAAGGTCAGATTTTACCTATTCTTGATGATTACGTTGTATATTGTAAGCTACATGGGCTGGATTCTAGAATATCTATCATACTTAAAATAGCAATTTTCTTGTTGCAATGTTTTCTTTTAGCTAAAATATGATGAAAAATTATAAAATTCGGGCGCGGAAGCAAATATTTATATGATTTTTTACAAAAATAAGGTCAGATTTTACCTATTCTTGATGAATACGTTGTATTTTGTAAACTACATGGGCTGGATTCTAGAATACCTACCACACTTGAAATAGCAATTTTCTTGTTGCAATGTTTTCTTTTAGCTAAAATGTAAAGAAGAATTATAAAATTCGGGCGCGGAAGCAAATATTTATATAATTTTTTGCAAATATAATGTCAGAATTTACCTTTTCTTGATGAATACGGTGTATATTGTAAGCTACATGGGCTGGATTCTAGAATACCTCTCACACTTGAAATAGCAATTTTCTTGTTGCAATGTTTTCTTTTAGCTAAAATATGATGAAGAATTATAAAATTCGGGCGCGGAAGCAAATATTTATATAATTTTTTACAAAAATAAAGTCAGATTTTACCTATTTTTGAAATGGATATATTTGTTAAAGCATTCATATTCATGCTTTAGGATCTATGCTATGGATAATTTAGCATTGAAAATGTAAGAGTGACCATAACGTGGTACCAATCAGATAATAAACATTTAATTTTCGAGTGTCATTTTAATGAATACGTTGTATATTGTGAGCTACATGGGCTGGATTCTAGAATACCTACCACAATTGAAAAAGCAATTTTCTTGTTGCAATGTTTTCTTTTATCTAAAATATGATGAAGAATTATAAAATTCGGGCGCGGAAGCAAATATTTATATGATTTTTTACAAAAATAAAGTCAGATTTTACCTATTCTTGATGAATACGTTGTATATTGTAAGCTACATGGGCTGGATTCTAGAATACCTCCCACGGTATAATTATGGGCCTATATATGTAGAGTAATATTTATATATTCAATTGTAGAATGGTACTTTTATGGTAATATATACAATATTACAAATTTATTTATGTAAAATTTACAAAAATTTATTAAATATTTACAAATATTAGCAAAACACATAATAAATTTATAAAATATGGACAAATAACATTTTTGTCATTTCTGCTGGCCAGACCCTAAGCATAAACACACTATAATTCTGACAACTTTTGCAAAAAACCAAAGCCGAACGACAAAGCACATTTTTTTTATTTCTGCACGCAACTTTTCAACTAGATCATTCTTTTAAGCCAGACATAATATTCTTCTGCTAAATATTTGCAGAAAGCAAAAGCTAAACGTGAAGCCATTTTTGTCATTTTGCACGCCAGCTCTCATCGTAACCTCTCATTTTAGCCCAAACACAATTTTTTTTAACTAAATTGTGTGAATTTTTAGTTTACTATTCGCTGCAGCATGTATTTCTATGTATGTATAGTAATTTTTATAATTTCAATATAAACCGTTATAAATAATCAAAAAAATTTGCACAAAGTTGGACTTAGAAGGATTTTGATGTAAAATTATCAGTTATGGGAAAAACGCAGGTAAATACATATTATACTATTGGCCTCGTAAAATAAAAATGAAGCAAAAACTACATAAATACGTATTTAGGTTTTGAATAAAGTGCCCTTTTTAATTGGACATTTTTTGGGAGCATTCGACCTACAAATTTTCCAAAAATAGATATGAATTTTGATATTTCAAGTAGAAATTATAATTTTATGTTACTTATCGGTTTGTAATATAATTATAAGTCTATATATGTAGAGTAATATTTATAAATTCAATCGTAGAATGGTACTTTTATGGTAATATATACAATATTATATATTTATTTATGTAAAATTGACAAAAATTTATAAAATATTTTCAAATATTAGCAAAACACATAATAAATTTATAAAATATGGACAAATAACATTTTTGTCATTTCTGCTGGCCAGACCCTAAGCATAAACACACTATAATTCTGACAACTTTTGCAAAAAACAAAAGCCGAACGACAAAGCACATTTTTGTCATTTCTGCACGCAACTTTTTAACTAGATCTTTCTTTTAAGCCAGACATAATATACTTCTGCTAAATATTTGCAGAAAGCAAAATCTAAACGTGAAGCCATTTTTGTCATTTTGCACGCCAACTCTCATCGTAACATCTCATTTTAGCCCAAACACATTTTTTTTTAACTAAATTGTGTGAATTTTTTGTTTACTATACGCTGCAGCATGTATTTTTATGTATGTATAGTAATTTTTATAATTTCAATATAAACCGTTATAAATAATCAAAAAAATTTACACAAAGTTGGACTAAGAAGGATTTTGATGTAAAATTATCAGTTATGGGAAAAATGCAGGTAAATACATATTATACTATTGGCCTCGTAAAATAAAAATGAAGCAAAAATGACATAAATACGTATTTAGGTATTGAATAAAAAGCTATTTTTAATAGGACATTTTTTGGGAGCATTCGACTTACAATTTTTCAAAAAATAGATATGAATTTTGATATTTCAAGTAGAAATTATAATTTTATGTTACTTATCGGTTTGTGGTATAATTATGGGCCTATATATGTAGAGTAATATTTATATATTCAATTCGAGAATTGTACTTTTATGGTAATATATACAATATTACATATTTATTTATGTAAAATTGACAAAAATTCATTAAATATTTACAAATGTTAGCAAAACACATAATAAATTTATAAAATATGGACAAATAACATTTTTGTCATTTCTGCTTTCCAGACCCTTAGAATAAATACACTATAATTCTGACAACTTTTGCAAAAAACAAAAGCTGAACGACAAAGCACATTTTTTTCATTTCTGCACGCAACTTTTTAACTAGAACATTCTTTTAAGCCAGATATAATATACTTCTGCTAAATATTTGCAGAAAGCAAAAGCTAAACGTGAAGCCATTTTTGTTATTTTGCACGCCAGCTCTCACCGTAACCTCTTATTTTAGCCCAAGCACAATTTTTTTAACTAAATTGTGTGAATTTTTAGTTTACTATTCGCTGCAGCATGTATTTCTATGTATGTATAGTAATTTTTATAATTTCAATATAAACCGTTATAAATAATCAAAAAAATTTACACAAAGTTGGACTTAGAAGGATTTTGATGTAAAATTATCAGTTATGGGAAAAATGCAGGTAAATACATATTATACTATTGGCCTCGTAAAATAAAAATGAAGCAAAAATGACATAAATACGTATTTAGGTATTGAATAAAAAGCCCTTTTTAATAGGACATTTTTTGGGAGCATTCGACCTACAATTTTTCAAAAAATAGATATTAATTTTGATATGTCAAGTTGAAATTATAATTTTATGTTACTTATCGGTTTGTGGTATAATTATGGGCCTATATATGTAGAGTAATATTTATATATTCAATTGTAGAATGGTACTTTTATAGTAATATATACAATATTACATATTTATTTATGTAAAATTGACAAAAATTGATTAAATATTTACAAATATTAGCAAAACACATAATAAATTTATAAAATATGGACAAATAACATTTTTGTCCTTTTTGCTCGCCGGACTTTAAGCATAAACACACTATAAATCTGACAAATTTTGCAAAGAACAAAAGCTGAACGACAAAGCACATTTTTTTCATTTCTGCACGCAACTTTTCACCTAGATCATTCTTTTAAGCCAGACATAATATTCTTCTGCTAAATATTTGCAGAAAGCAAAAGCTAAACGTGAAGCCATTTTTGTTATTTTGCACGCCAGCTCTCATCGTAACCTCTTATTTTAGCCCAAACACAATTTTTTTAACTAAATTGTGTGAATTTTTAGTTTACTATTCGCTGCAGCATGCATTTCTATGTATGTATAGTAATTTTTATAATTTCAATATAAACCTTTATAAATAATCAAAAAAAATTTGCACAAAGTTGGACTTAGAAGGATTTTGATGTAAAATTATCAGTTATGGGAAAAATGCAGGTAAATACACATTATACTATTGGCCTCGTAAAATAAAAATAAAGCAAAAATGACATAAATACGTATTTAGGTTTTGAATAAAAAGCCCTTTTTAATAGGACATTTTTTGGGAGCATTCGACTTACAACTTTTCAAAAAATAGATATGAATTTTGATATTTCAAGTAGAAATTATAATTTTATGTTACTTATCGATTTGTGGTATAATTATGGGCCTATATATGTAGAGTAATATTTATATATTCAATTCTAGTATTGTACTTTTATGGTAATATATACAATATTATATATTTATTTATGTAAAATTGACAAAAATTCATTAAATATTTACAAATGTTAGCAAAACACATAATAAATTTATAAAATATGGACAAATAACATTTTTGTCATTTCTGCTGGCCAGACCCTAAGCATAAACACACTATAATTCTGACAACTTTTGCAAAAAACAAAAGCCGAACGACAAAGCACATTTTTGTCATTTCTGCACGCAACTTTTTAACTAGATCATTCTTTTAAGCCAGACATAATATTCTTCTGCTAAATATTTGCAGAAAGCAAAAGCTAAACGTGAAGCCATTTTTGTTATTTTGCACGCCAGCTCTCATCGTAACCTCTCATTTTAGCCCAAACACAATTTTTTGAACTAAATTGTGTGAATTTTTAGTTTACTATTCGCTGCAGCATGTATTTCTATGTATGTATAGTAATTTTTATAATTTCAATATAAACCGTTATAAATAATCAAAAATATTTGCACAAAGATGGACTTAGAAGGATTTTGATGTAAAATAATCAGTTATGGGAAAAATGCAGGTAAATACATATTATACAATTGGCCACGTAAAATAAAAATGAAACTAAAATTACATAAATACGTATTTAAGTATTGAATAAAGTGCCCTTTTTAATAGGACATTTTTTGGGTTCATTCGACCTACAATTTTTCAAAAAATAGATATAAATTTTGATATGTCAAGTTGAAATTATAATTTTATGTTACTTATCGGTTTGTGGTATAATTATGGGCCTATATATGTAGAGTAATATTTATATATTCAATTGTAGAATGGTACTTTTATGGTAATATATACAATATTACATATTTATTTATGTAAAATTGACAAAAATTGATTAAATATTTACAAATATTAGCAAAACACATAATAAATTTATAAAATATGGACAAATAACATTTTTGTCCTTTCTGCTGGCCGGACCCTAAGCATAAACACACTATAATTTTGACAACTTTTGCAAAAAACAAAAGCCGAACGACAAAGCACATTTTTGTCATTTCTGTACGCAACTTTTTAACTAGAACATTCTTTTAAGCCAGACATAATATATTTCTGCTAAATATTTGCAGAAAGCAAAAGCTAAACGTGAAGCCATTTTTGTCATTTTGCACGCCAGCTCTCATCGTAACCTCTCATTTTAGCCCAAACACAATTTTTTTAACTAAATTGTGTGAATTTTTAGTTTACTATTCGCTGCAGCATGTATTTCTATGTATGTATAGTAATTTTTATAATTTCAATATAAACCGTTATAAATAATCAAAAAAATTTGCACAAAGTTGGACTTCGAAGGATTTTGATGTAAAATTATCAGTTATGGGAAAAATGCAGGTAAATACATATAATACTATTGGCCTCGTAAAATAAAAATGAAGCAAAAATTACATAAATACGTATTTAGGTATTGAATAAAGTGCCCTTTTTAATAGGACATTTTTTGGGAGCATTCGACCTACAATTTTTTCCAAAAATAGATATGAATTTTGATGTTTCAAGTAGAAATTATAATTTTATGTTACTTTTTGGTTTGTGGTATAATTATGGGTCTACATATGTAGAGTAATATTTATATATTCAATCGTAGAATGGTACTTTTATGGTAATATATACAATATTATATATTTATTTATGTAAAATTGACAAAAATTTATTAAATATTTACAATTATTAGCAAAACACATAATAAATTTATAAAATATGGACAAATAACATTTTTGTCATTTCTGCTGGCCAGACCCTAAGCATAAACACACTATAATTTTGACAACTTTTGCAAAAAACAAAAGCCGAACGACAAAGCACATTTTTGTCATTTCTGTACGCAACTTTTTAACTAGAACATTCTTTTAAGCCAGACATAATATATTTCTGCTAAATATTTGCAGAAAGCAAAAGCTAAACGTGAAGCCATTTTTGTCATTTTGCACGCCAGCTCTCATCGTAACCTCTCATTTTAGCCCAAACACAATTTTTTTAACTAAATTGTGTGAATTTTTAGTTTACTATTCGCTGCAGCATGTATTTCTATGTATGTATAGTAATTTTTATAATTTCAATATAAACCGTTATAAATAATCAAAAAAATTTGCACAAAGTTGGACTTAGAAGGATTTTGATGTAAAATAATCAGTTATGGGAAAAATGCAGGTAAATACATATTATACAATTGGCCACGTAAAATAAAAATTAAACTAAAATTACATAAATACGTATTTAGGTATTGAATAAAGTGCCCTTTTTAATAGGACATTTTTTGGGAGCATTCAACCTAAAATTTTTCAAAAAATAGATATAAATTTTGATATGTCAAGTTGAAATTATAATTTTATGTTACTTATCGGTTTGTGGTATAATTATGGGCCTATATATGTAGAGTAATATTTATATATTCAATTGTAGAATGGTACTTTTATGGTAATATATACAATATTACATATTTATTTATGTAAAATTGACAAAAATTGATTAAATATTTACAAATATTAGCAAAACACATAATAAATTTATAAAATATGGACAAATAACATTTTTGTCCTTTCTGCTCGCCGGACTTTAAGCATAAACACACTATAATTCTGACAAATTTTGCAAAAAACAGAAGCTGAACGACAAAGCACATTTTTTTCATTTCTGCACGCAACTTTTCAACTAGATCATTCTTGTAAGCCAGACATAATATTCTTCTGCTAAATATTTGCAGAAAGCAAAAGCTAAACGTGAAGCCATTTTTGTTATTTTGCACGCCAGCTCTCATCGTAACCTCTTATTTTAACTCAAACACAATTTTTTTAACTAAATTGTGTGAATTTTTAGTTTACTATTCGCTGCAGCATGTATTTCTATGTATGTATAGTAATTTTTATAATTTCAATATAAACCGTTATAAATAATCAATAAAATTTGCACAAAGTTGGACTTCGAAGGATTTTGATGTAAAATTATCAGTTATGGGAAAAATGCAGGTAAATACATATTATACTATTGGCCTCGTAAAATAAAAATGAAGCAAAAATGACATAAATACGTATTTAGGTATTGAATAGAAAGCCCTTTTTAATAGGACATTTTTTGGGAGCATTCGACCTACAATTTTTTCCAAAAATAGATATGAATTTTGATATTTCAAGTAGAAATTATAATTTTATGTTACTTATCGGTTTGTGGTTTAATTATGGGTCTATATATGTAGAGTAATATTTATATATTCAATCGTCGAATGGTACTTTTATGGTAATATATACAATATTATATATTTATTTATGTAAAATTGACAAAAATTTATTAAATATTTACTATTATTAGCAAAACACATAATAAATTTATAAAATATGGACAAATAACATTTTTGTCATTTCTGCTGGCCAGACCCTAAGCATAAACACACTATAATTTTGACAACTTTTGCAAAAAACAAAAGCCGAACGACAAAGCACATTTTTTTCATTTCTGCACGCAACTTTTCAACTAGATCATTCTTTTAAGCCAGACATAATATTCTTCTGCTAAATATTTGCAGAAAGCAAAAGCTAAACGTGAAGCCATTTTTGTTATTTTGCACGCCAGCTCTCATCGTAACCTCTTATTTTATCCCAAACACAATTTTTTAACTAAATTGTGTGAATTTTTAGTTTACTATTCGCTGCAGCATGTATTTCTATGTATGTATAGTAATTTTTATAATTTCAATATAAACCGTTATAAATAATCAAAAAAAATTGCACAAAGTTGAACTTAGAAGGATTTTGATGTAAAATTATCAGTTATAGGAAAAATGCAGGTAAATACATATTATACTATTGGCCTCGTAAAATAAAAATGAAGCAAAAATGACATAAATACGTATTAAGGTATTGAATAAAAAGCCCTTTTTAATAGGACATTTTTTGGAAGCATTCGACTTACAACTTTTCAAAAAATAGATATGAATTTTGATATTTCAAGTAGAAATTAGAATTTTATGTTACTTATCGGTTTGTGGTATAATTATGGGCCTATATATGTAGAGTAATATTTATATATTCAATTCTAGAATTGTACTTTTATGGTAATATATACAATATTATATATTTATTTATGTAAAATTGACAACAATTCATTAAATATTTACAAATGTTAGCAAAACACATAATAAATTTATAAAATATGGACAAATAACATTTTTGTCATTTCTGCTTTCCAGACCCTTAGAATAAACACACTATAATTCTGACAACTTTTGCAAAAAACAAAAGCCGAACGACAAAGCACATTTTTGTCATTTCTGCACGCAACTTTTTAACTAGAACATTCTTTTAAGCCAGACATAATATTCTTCTGCTAAATATTTGCAGAAAGCAAAAGCTAAACGTGAAGCCATTTTTGTTATTTTGCACGCCAGCTCTCATCGTAACCTCTCATTTTAGCCCAAACACAATTTTTTGAACTAAATTGTGTGAATTTTTAGTTTACTATTCGCTGCAGCATGTATTTCTATGTATGTATAGTAATTTTTATAATTTCAATATAAACCGTTATAAATAATCAAAAAAATTTGCACAAAGTTGGACTTCGAAGGATTTTGATGTAAAATTATCAGTTATGGGAAAAACGCAGGTAAATACATATTATACTATTGGCCTCGTAAAATAAAAATGAAGCAAAAATGACATAAATACGTATTTAGGTATTGAATAGAAAGCCCTTTTTAATAGGACATTTTTTGGGAGCATTCGACCTACAATTTTTTCCAAAAATAGATATGAATTTTGATATTTCAAGTAGAAATTATAATTTTATGTTACTTATCGGTTTGTGGTTTAATTATGGGTCTATATATGTAGAGTAATATTTATATATTCAATCGTCGAATGGTACTTTTATGGTAATATATACAATATTATATATTTATTTATGTAAAATTGAAAAAAATTTATTAAATATTTACTATTATTAGCAAAACACATAATAAATTTATAAAATATGGACAAATAACATTTTTGTCATTTCTGCTGGCCAGACCCTAAGCATAAACACACTATAATTTTGACAACTTTTGCAAAAAACAAAAGCCGAACGACAAAGCACATTTTTGTAATTACTGCACGCAACTTTTTAACTAGACCATTCTTTTAAGCCAGACATAATATACTTCTGCTAAATATTTGCAGAAAGCAAAAGCTAAACATGAAGCCATTTTTGTAATTTTGCACGCCAGCTCTCATCGTAACCTCTCATTTTATCCCAAACACAATTTTTTTAACTAAATTGTGTGAATTTTTAGTTTACTATTCGCTGCAGCATGTATTTCTATGTATGTATAGTAATTTTTATAATTTCTATATAAACCGTTATAAATAATCAAAAATATTTGCACAAAGATGGACTTAGAAGGATTTTGAAGTAAAATAATCAGTTATGGGAAAAATGCAGGTAAATACATATTATACAATTGGCCACGTAAAATAAAAATTAAACTAAAATTACATAAATACGTATTTAGGTATTGAATAAAGTGCCCTTTTTAATAGGACATTTTTTGGGAGCATTCGACCTACAATTTTTCAAAAAATAGATATAAATTTTGATATGTCAAGTTGAAATTATAATTTTATGTTACTTATCGGTTTGTGGTATAATTATGGGCCTATATATGTAGAGTAATATTTATATATTCAATTGTAGAATGGTACTTTTATGGTAATATATACAATATTACATATTTATTTATGTAAAATTGACAAAAATTGATTAAATATTTACAAATATTAGCAAAACACATAATAAATTTATAAAATATGGACAAATAACATTTTTGTCCTTTCTGCTCGCCGGACTTTAAGCATAAACACACTATAATTCTGACAAATTTTGCAAAAAACAGAAGCTGAACGACAAAGCACATTTTTTTCATTTCTGCACGCAACTTTTCAACTAGATCATTCTTGTAAGCCAGACATAATATTCTTCTGCTAAATATTTGCAGAAAGCAAAAGCTAAACGTGAAGCCATTTTTGTTATTTTGCACGCCAGCTCTCATCGTAACCTCTTATTTTAACTCAAACACAATTTTTTTAACTAAATTGTGTGAATTTTTAGTTTACTATTCGCTGCAGCATGTATTTCTATGTATGTATAGTAATTTTTATAATTTCAATATAAACCGTTATAAATAATCAATAAAATTTGCACAAAGTTGGACTTCGAAGGATTTTGATGTAAAATTATCAGTTATGGGAAAAATGCAGGTAAATACATATTATACTATTGGCCTCGTAAAATAAAAATGAAGCAAAAATGACATAAATACGTATTTAGGTATTGAATAGAAAGCCCTTTTTAATAGGACATTTTTTGGGAGCATTCGACCTACAATTTTTTCCAAAAATAGATATGAATTTTGATATTTCAAGTAGAAATTATAATTTTATGTTACTTATCGGTTTGTGGTTTAATTATGGGTCTATATATGTAGAGTAATATTTATATATTCAATCGTCGAATGGTACTTTTATGGTAATATATACAATATTATATATTTATTTATGTAAAATTGACAAAAATTTATTAAATATTTACTATTATTAGCAAAACACATAATAAATTTATAAAATATGGACAAATAACATTTTTGTCATTTCTGCTGGCCAGACCCTAAGCATAAACACACTATAATTTTGACAACTTTTGCAAAAAACAAAAGCCGAACGACAAAGCACATTTTTTTCATTTCTGCACGCAACTTTACAACTAGATCATTCTTTTAGGCCAGACATAATATTCTTCTGCTAAATATTTGCAGAAAGCAAAAGCTAAACGTGAAGCCATTTTTGTTATTTTGCACGCCAGCTCTCATCGTAACCTCTTATTTTATCCCAAACACAATTTTTTAACTAAATTGTGTGAATTTTTAGTTTACTATTCGCTGCAGCATGTATTTCTATGTATGTATAGTAATTTTTATAATTACAATATAAACCGTTATAAATAATCAAAAAAAATTGCACAAAGTTGAACTTAGAAGGATTTTGATGTAAAATTATCAGTTATAGGAAAAATGCAGGTAAATACATATTATACTATTGGCCTCGTAAAATAAAAATGAAGCAAAAATGACATAAATACGTATTAAGGTATTGAATAAAAAGCCCTTTTTAATAGGACATTTTTTGGAAGCATTCGACTTACAACTTTTCAAAAAATAGATATGAATTTTGATATTTCAAGTAGAAATTAGAATTTTATGTTACTTATCGGTTTGTGGTATAATTATGGTCCTATATATGTAGAGTAATATTTATATATTCAATTCTAGAATTGTACTTTTATGGTAATATATACAATATTATATATTTATTTATGTAAAATTGACAACAATTCATTAAATATTTACAAATGTTAGCAAAACACATAATAAATTTATAAAATATGGACAAATAACATTTTTGTCATTTCTGCTTTCCAGACCCTTAGAATAAACACACTATAATTCTGACAACTTTTGCAAAAAACAAAAGCCGAACGACAAAGCACATTTTTGTCATTTCTGCACGCAACTTTTTAACTAGAACATTCTTTTAAGCCAGACATAATATTCTTCTGCTAAATATTTGCAGAAAGCAAAAGCTAAACGTGAAGCCATTTTTGTTATTTTGCACGCCAGCTCTCATCGTAACCTCTCATTTTAGCCCAAACACAATTTTTTGAACTAAATTGTGTGAATTTTTAGTTTACTATTCGCTGCAGCATGTATTTCTATGTATGTATAGTAATTTTTATAATTTCAATATAAACCGTTATAAATAATCAAAAAAATTTGCACAAAGTTGGACTTCGAAGGATTTTGATGTAAAATTATCAGTTATGGGAAAAATGCAGGTAAATACATATTATACTATTGGCCTCGTAAAATAAAAATGAAGCAAAAATGACATACATACGTATTTAGGTATTGAATAGAAAGCCCTTTTTAATAGGACATTTTTTGGGAGCATTCGACCTACAATTTTTTCCAAAAATAGATATGAATTTTGATATTTCAAGTAGAAATTATAATTTTATGTTACTTCTCGGTTTGTGGTTTAATTATGGGTCTATATATGTAGAGTAATATTTATATATTCAATCGTCGAATGGTACTTTTATGGTAATATATACAATATTATATATTTATTTATGTAAAATTGAAAAAAATTTATTAAATATTTACTATTATTAGCAAAACACATAATAAATTTATAAAATATGGACAAATAACATTTTTGTCATTTCTGCTGGCCAGACCCTAAGCATAAACACACTATAATTTTGACAACTTTTGCAAAAAACAAAAGCCGAACGACAAAGCACATTTTTGTAATTACTGCACGCAACTTTTTAACTAGACCATTCTTTTAAGCCAGACATAATATACTTCTGCTAAATATTTGCAGAAAGCAAAAGCTAAACATGAAGCCATTTTTGTAATTTTGCACGCCAGCTCTCATCGTAACCTCTCATTTTAGCCCAAACACAATTTTTTTAACTAAATTGTGTGAATTTTTAGTTTACTATTCGCTGCAGCATGTATTTCTATGTATGTATAGTAATTTTTATAATTTCTATATAAACCGTTATAAATAATCAAAAATATTTGCACAAAGATGGACTTAGAAGGATTTTGAAGTAAAATAATCAGTTATGGGAAAAATGCAGGTAAATACATATTATACAATTGGCCACGTAAAATAAAAATTAAACTAAAATTACATAAATACGTATATAGGTATTGAATAAAGTGCCCTTTTTAATAGGACATTTTTTGGGAGCATTCGACCTACAATTTTTCAAAAAATAGATATAAATTTTGATATGTCAAGTTGAAATTATAATTTTATGTTACTTATCGGTTTGTGGTATAATTATGGGCCTATATATGTAGAGTAATATTTATATATTCAATTGTAGAATGGTACTTTTATGGTAATATATACAATATTACATATTTATTAATGTAAAATTGACAAAAATTGATTAAATATTTACAAATATTAGCAAAACACATAATAAATTTATAAAATATGGACAAATAACATTTTTGTCCTTTCTGCTCGCCGGACTTTAAGCATGAACACACTATAATTCTGACAAATTTTGCAAAAAACAAAAGCTGAACGACAAAGCACATTTTTTTCATTTCTGCACGCAACTTTTCAACTAGATCATTCTTTTAAGCCAGACATAATATTCTTCTGCTAAATATTTGCAGAAAGCAAAAGCTAAACGTGAAGCCATTTTTGTTATTTTGCACGCCAGCTCTCATCGTAACCTCTTATTTTAGCCCAAACACAATTTTTTTAACTAAATTGTGTGAATTTTTAGTTTACTATTCGCTGCAGCATGTATTTCTATGTATGTATAGTAATTTTTATAATTTCAATATAAACCGTTATAAATAATCAAAAAAATTTGCACAAAGTTGGACTTCGAAGGATTTTGATGTAAAATTATCAGTTATGGGAAAAATGCAGGTAAATACATATTATACTATTGGCCTCGTAAAATAAAAATGAAGCAAAAATGACATAAATAAGTATTTAGGTATTGAATAGAAAGCCCTTTTTAATAGGACATTTTTTGGGAGCATTCGACCTACAATTTTTTCCAAAAATAGATATGAATTTTGATATTTCAAGTAGAAATTATAATTTTATGTTACTTATCGGTTTGTGGTTTAATTATGGGTCTATATATGTAGAGTAATATTTATATATTCAATCGTCGAATGGTACTTTTATGGTAATATATACAATATTATATATTTATTTATGTAAAATTGACAAAAATTTATTAAATAGTTACTATTATTAGCAAAACACATAATAAATTTATAAAATATGGACAAATAACATTTTTGTCATTTCTGCTGGCCAGACCCTAAGCATAAACACACTATAATTTTGACAACTTTTGCAAAAAACAAAAGCCGAACGACAAAGCACATTTTTGTAATTACTGCACGCAACTTTTTAACTAGACCATTCTTTTAAGCCAGACATAATATACTTCTGCTAAATATTTGCAGAAAGCAAAAGCTAAACATGAAGCCATTTTTGTCATTTTGCACGCCAGCTCTCATCGTAACCTCTCATTTTAGCCCAAACACAATTTTTTTAACTAAATTGTGTGAATTTTTAGTTTACTATTCGCTGCAGCATGTATTTCTATGTATGTATAGTAATTTTTATAATTTCTATATAAACCGTTATAAATAATCAAAAATATTTGCACAAAGATGGACTTAGAATGATTTTGAAGTAAAATAATCAGTTATGGAAAAAATGCAGGTAAATACATATTATACAATTGGCCATGTAAAATAAAAATTAAACTAAAATTACATAAATACGTATTTAGGTATTGAATAAAGTGCCCTTTTTAATAGGACATTTTTTGGGAGCATTCGACCTACAATTTTTCAAAAAATAGATATAAATTTTGATATGTCAAGTTGAAATTATAATTTTATGTTACTTATCGGTTTGTGGTATAATTATGGGCCTATATATGTAGAGTAATATTTATATATTCAATTGTAGAATGGTACTTTTATGGTAATATATACAATATTACATATTTATTAATGTAAAATTGACAAAAATTGATTAAATATTTACAAATATTAGCAAAACACATAATAAATTTATAAAATATGGACAAATAACATTTTTGTCCTTTCTGCTCGCCGGACTTTAAGCATGAACACACTATAATTCTGACAAATTTTGCAAAAAACAAAAGCTGAACGACAAAGCACATTTTTTTCATTTCTGCACGCAACTTTTCAACTAGATCATTCTTTTAAGCCAGACATAATATTCTTCTGCTAAATATTTGCAGAAAGCAAAAGCTAAACGTGAAGCCATTTTTGTTATTTTGCACGCCAGCTCTCATCGTAACCTCTTATTTTAGCCCAAACACAATTTTTTTAACTAAATTGTGTGAATTTTTAGTTTACTATTCGCTGCAGCATGTATTTCTATGTATGTATAGTAATTTTTATAATTTCAATAAAAACCGTTATAAATAATCAAAAAAATTTGCACAAAGTTGGACTTAGAAGGATTTTGATGTAAAATAATCAGTTATGGGAAAAATGCAGGTAAATACATATTATACAATTGGTCACGTAAAATAAAAATTAAACTAAAATTACATAAAAACGTATTTAGGTATTGAATAAAGTGGCCTTTTTAATAGGACATTTTTTGGGAGCATTCGACCTACAATTTATCAAAAAATAGATATAAATTTTGATATGTCAAGTTGAAATTATAATTTTATGTTACTTATCGGTTTGTGGTATAATTATGGACCTATATATGTAGAGTAATATTTATATATTCAATTGTAGAATGGTACTTTTATGGTAATATATACAATATTACATATTTATTTATGTAAAATTGACAAAAATTGATTAAATATTTACAAATATTAGCAAAACACATAATAAATTTATAAAATATGGACAAATAACATTTTTGTCCTTTCTACTGGCCGGACCCTAAGCATAAACACACTATAATTCTGACAACTTTTGCAAAAAACAAAAGCTGAACGACAAAGCACATTTTTTTCATTTCTGCACGCAACTTTTCAACTAGATCATTCTTTTAAGCCAGACATAATATTCTTCTGCTAAATATTTGCAGAAAGCAAAAGCTAAACGTGAAGCCATTTTTGTTATTTTGCACGCCAGCTCTCATCGTAACCTCTTATTTTAGCCCAAACACAATTTTTTAACTAAATTGTGTGAATTTTTAGTTTACTATTCGCTGCAGCATGTATTTCTATGTATGTATAGTAATTTTTATAATTTCAATATAAACCGTTATAAATATTAAAAAAAAATTGCACAAAGTTGAACTTAGAAGGATTTTGATGTAAAATTATCAGTTATAGGAAAAATGCAGGTAAATACATATTATACTATTGGCCTCGTAAAATAAAAATGAAGCAAAAATGACATAAATACGTATTAAGGTATTGAATAAAAAGCCCTTTTTAATAGGACATTTTTTGGAAGCATTCGACTTACAACTTTTCAAAAAATAGATATGAATTTTGATATTTCAAGTAGAAATTAGAATTTTATGTTACTTATCGGTTTGTGGTATAATTATGGGCCTATATATGTAGAGTAGTATTTATATATTCAATCGTCGAATGGTACTTTTATGGTAATATATACAATATTATATATTTATTTATGTAAAATTGACAAAAATTTATTAAATATTTACTATTATTAGCAAAACACATAATAAATTTATAAAATATGGACAAATAACATTTTTGTCATTTCTGCTGGCCAGACCCTAAGCATAAACACACTATAATTTTGACAACTTTTGCAA
Source organism: Stenolophus ochropezus (assembly GCA_035578165.1). Classification (NCBI taxonomy): domain Eukaryota; kingdom Metazoa; phylum Arthropoda; class Insecta; order Coleoptera; family Carabidae; genus Stenolophus; species Stenolophus ochropezus. The sequence goes on along the minus strand of JAQOWZ010000102.1, from coordinate 13,563 downwards.
AAAACAAAAGCCGAACGACAAAGCACATTTTTGTAATTACTGCACGCAACTTTTTAACTAGAACATTCTTTTAAGCCAGACATAATATACTTCTGCTAAATATTTGCTGAAAGCAAAAGCTAAACATGAAGCCATTTTTGTCATTTTGCACACCAGCTCTCATCGTAACCTCTCATTTTAGCCCAAACACAATTTTTTGAACTAAATTGTGTGAATTTTTAGTTTACTATTCTCTGCAGCATGTATTTCTATGTATGTATAGTAATTTTTATAATTTCTATATAAACCGTTATAAATAATCAAAAATATTTGCACAAAGATGGACTTAGAAGGATTTTGATGTAAAATAATCAGTTATGGGAAAAATGCAGGTAAATACATATTATACAATTGGCCACGTAAAATAAAAATTAAACTAAAATTACATAAATACGTATTTAGGTATTGAATAAAGTGCCCTTTTTAATAGGACATTTTTTGGGAGCATTCGACCTACAATTTTTCAAAAAATAGATATAAATTTTGATATGTCAAGTTGAAATTATAATTTTATGTTACTTATCGGTTTGTGGTATAATTATGGGCCTATATATGTAGAGTAATATTTATATATTCAATTGTAGAATGGTACTTTTATGGTAATATATACAATATTACATATTTATTTATGTAAAATTGACAAAAATTGATTAAATATTTACAAATATTAGCAAAACACATAATAAATTTATAAAATATGGACAAATAACATTTTTGTCCTTTCTGCTCGCCGGACTTTAAGCATGAACACACTATAATTCTGACAAATTTTGCAAAAAACAAAAGCTGAACGACAAAGCACATTTTTTTCATTTCTGCACGCAACTTTTCAACTAGATCATTCTTTTAAGCCAGACATAATATTCTTCTGCTAAATATTTGCAGAAAGCAAAAGCTAAACGTGAAGCCATTTTTGTTATTTTGCACGCCAGCTCTCATCGTAACCTCTTATTTTAGCCCAAACACAATTTTTTTAACTAAATTGTGTGAATTTTTAGTTTACTATTCGCTGCAGCATGTATTTCTATGTATGTATAGTAATTTTTATAATTTCAATATAAACCGTTATAAATAATCAAAAAAATTTGCACAAAGTTGGACTTCGAAGGATTTTGATGTAAAATTATCAGTTATGGGAAAAATGCAGGTAAATACATATTATACTATTGGCCTCGTAAAATAAAAATGAAGCAAAAATGACATAAATACGTATTTAGGTATTGAATAAAAAGCCCTTTTTAATAGGACATTTTTTGGGAGCATTCGACTTACAACTATTCAAAAAATAGATATGAATTTTAATATTTCAAGTAGAAATTATAATTTTATGTTACTTATCGGTTTGTGGTATAATTATGGGCCTATATATGTAAAGTAATATTTATATATTCAATTCTAGAATTGTACTTTTATGGTAATATATACAATATTATATATTTATTTATGTAAAATTGACAACAATTCATTAAATATTTACAAATGTTAGCAAAACACATAATAAATTTATAAAATATGGACAAATAACATTTTTGTCATTTCTGCTTTCCAGACCCTTAGAATAAACACACTATAATTCTGACAACTTTTGCAAAAAACAAAAGCCGAACGACAAAGCACATTTTTGTCATTTCTGCACGCAACTTTTTAACTAGATCATTCTTTTAAGCCAGACATAATATTCTTCTGCTAAATATTTGCAGAAAGCAAAAGCTAAACGTGAAGCCATTTTTGTTATTTTGCACGCCAGCTCTCATCGTAACCTCTCATTTTAGCCCAAACACAATTTTTTGAACTAAATTGTGTGAATTTTTAGTTTACTATTCGCTGCAGCATGTATTTCTATGTATGTATAGTAATTTTTATAATTTCAATATAAACCGTTATAAATAATTAAAAATATTTGCACAAAAATGGACTTAGAAGGATTTTGATGTAAAATAATCAGTTATGGGAAAAATGCAGGTAAATACATATTATACAATTGGCCACGTAAAATAAAAATGAAACTTAAATTACATAAATACGTATTTAGGTATTGAATAAAGTGCCCTTTTTAATAGGACATTTTTTGGGACCATTCGACCTACAATTTTTCAAAAAATAGATATAACTTTTGATATGTCAAGTTGAAATTATAATTTTATGTTACTTATCGGTTTGTGGTACAATTATGGGCCTATATATGTAGAGTAATATTTATATATTCAATTGTAGAATGGTACTTTTATGGTAATATATACAATATTACATATTTATATATGTAATATTGACAAAAATTGATTAAATATTTACAAATATTAGCAAAATACATAATAAATTTATAAAATATGGACAAATAACATTTTTGTCCTTTCTGCTGGCCGGACCCTAAGCATAAACACACTATAATTCTGACAACTTTTGCAAAAAACAAAAGCTGAACTACAAAGCACATTTTTTTCATTTCTGCACGCAACTTTTTAACTAGAACATTCTTTTAAGCCAGATATAAAATACTTCTGCTAAATATTTGCAGAAAGCAAAAGCTAAACGTGAAGCCATTTTTGTTATTTTGCACGCCAGCTCTCATCGTAACCTCTTATTTTAGCCCAAACACAATTTTTTTAACTAAATTGTGTGAATTTTTAGGTTACTATTCGCTGCAGCATGTATTTCTATGTATGTATAGTAATTTTTATAATTTCAATATAAACCGTTATAAATAATCAAAAAAATTTGCACAAAGTTGGACTTCGAAGGATTTTGATGTAAAATTATCAGTTATGGGAAAAATGCAGGTAAATACATAATATACTATTGGCCTCGTAAAATAAAAATGAAGCAAAAATGACATAAATACGTATTTAGGTATTGAATAAAAAGCCCTTTTTAATAGGACATTTTTTGGGAGCATTCGACTTACAATTTTTCAAAAAATAGATATGAATTTTGATATTTCAAGTAGAAATTATAATTTTATGTTACTTATCGGTTTGTGGTATAATTATGGGCCTATATATGTAGAGTAATATTTATATATTCAATTCTAGAATTGTACTTTTATGGTAATATATACAATATTATATATTTATTTATGTAAAATTGACAAAAATTCATTAAATATTTACAAATGTTAGCAAAACACATAATAAATTTATAAAATATGGACAAATAACATTTTTGTCATTTCTGCTTTCCAGACCCTTAGAATAAACACACTATAATTCTGACAACTTTTGCAAAAAACAAAAGCCGAACGACAAAGCACATTTCTGTCATTTCTGCACGCAACTTTTTAACTAGATCATTCTTTTAAGCCAGACATAATATTCTTCTGCTAAATATTTGCAGAAAGCAAAAGCTAAACGTGAAGCCATTTTTGTTATTTTGCACGCCAGCTCTCATCGTAACCTCTTATTTTAGCCCAAACACAATTTTTTGAACTAAATTGTGTGAATTTTTTAGTTTACTATTCGCTGCAGCATGTATTTCTATGTATGTATAGTAATTTTTATAATTTCAATATAAATTGTTATAAATAATCAAAAAAATTTGCACAAAGTTGGACTTAGAAGGATTTTGATATAAAATTATCAGTTATGGGAAAAATGCAGGTAAATACATATTATACTATTGGCCTCGTAAAATAAAAATGAAGCAAAAATGACATAAATACGTATTTAGGTATTGAATAAAGTGCCCTTTTTAATAGGACATTTTTTGGGAGCATTCGACCTACAATTTTTTCCAAAAATAGATATGAATTTTGATATTTCAAGTAGAAATCATAATTGTATGTTACTTATCGGTTTGTGGTATAATTATGGGTCTATATATGTAGAGTAATATTTATATATTCAATCGTCGAATGGTACTTTTATGGTAATATATACAATATTATATATTTATTTATGTAAAATTGACAAAAATTTATTAAATATTTACAATTATTAGCAAAACACATAATAAATTTATAAAATATGGACAAATAACATTTTTGTCATTTCTGCTGGCCAGACCCTAAGCATAAACACACTATAATTTTGACAACTTTTGCAAAAAACAAAAGCCGAACGACAAAGCACATTTTTGTCATTTCTGCACGCAACTTTTTAACTAGAACATTCTTTTAAGCCAGACATAATATACTTCTGCTAAATATTTGCAGAAAGCAAAAGCTAAACGTGAAGCCATTTTTGTCATTTTGCACGCCAGCTCTCATCGTAACCTCTCATTTTAGCCCAAACACAATTTTTTTAACTAAATTGTGTGAATTTTTAGTTTTACTATTCGCTGCAGCATGTATTTCTATGTATGTATAGTAATTTTAATAATTTCAATATAAATTGTTATAAATAATCAACAAAATTTGCACAAAGTTGGACTTAGAAGGATTTTGATGTAAAATAATCAGTTATGGGAAAAATGCAGGTAAATACATATTATACAATTGGCCACGTAAAATAAAAATGAAACTAAAATTACATAAATACGTATTTAGGTATTGAATAAAGTGCCCTTTCTAATAGGACATTTTTTGGGAGCATTCAACCTACAATTTTTCAAAAAATAGATATAAATTTTGATATGTCAAGTTGAAATTATAATTTTATGTTACTTATCGGTTTGTGGTATAATTATGGGCCTATATATGTAGAGTAATATTTATATATTCAATTGTAGAATGGTACTTTTATGGTAATATATACAATATTACATATTTATTTATGTAAAATTGACAAAAATTGATTAAATATTTACAAATATTAGCAAAACACATAATAGATTTATAAAATATGGACAAATAACATTTTTGTCCTTTCTGCTCGCCGGACTTTAAGCATAAACACACTATAATTCTGACAAATTTTGCAAAAAACAAAAGCTGAACGACAAAGCACATTTTTTTCATTTCTGCACGCAACTTTTCAACTAGATCATTCTTGTAAGCCAGACATAATATTCTTCTGCTAAATATTTGCAGAAAGCAAAAGCTAAACGTAAAGCCATTTTTGTTATTTTGCACGCCAGCTCTCATCGTAACCTCTTATTTTAGCCCAAACACAATTTTTTGAACTAAATTGTGTAAATTTTTAGTTTACTATTCGCTGCAGCATGTATTTCTATGTATGTATAGTAATTTTTATAATTTCAATATAAACCGTTATAAATAATCAAAAAAATTTGCACAAAGTTGGACTTCGAAGGATTTTGATGTAAAATTATCAGTTATGGGAAAAATGCAGGTAAATACTTATTATACTATTGGCCTCGTAAAATAAAAATGAATCAAAAATGACATAAATACGTATTTAGGTATTGAATAAAGTGCCCTTTTTAATAGGACATTTTTTGGGAGCATTCGACCTACAATTTTTTCCAAAAATAGATATGAATTTTGATGTTTCAAGTAGAAATTATAATTTTATGTTACTTATCACTCTGAGATAGCGCGTTGGGTCTATATATGTAGAGTAATATTTATATATTCAATCGTCGAATGGTACTTTTATGGTAATATATACAATATTATATATTTATTTATGTAAAATTGACAAAAATTTATTAAATATTTACAATTATTAGCAAAACACATAATAAATTTATAAAATATGGACAAATAACATTTTTGTCATTTCTGCTGGCCAGACCCTAAGCATAAACACACTATAATTTTGACAACTTTTGCAAAAAACAAAAGCCGAACGACAAAGCACATTTTTGTCATTTCTGCACGCAACTTTTTAACTAGATCATTCTTTTAAGCCAGACATAATATTCTTCTGCTAAATATTTGCAGAAAGCAAAAGCTAAACGTGAAGCCATTTTTGTTATTTTGCACGCCAGGTCTCATCGTAACCTCTCATTTTAGCCCAAACACAATTTTTTGAACTAAATTGTGTGAATTTTTAGTTTACTATTCGCTGCAGCATGTATTTCTATGTATGTATAGTAATTTTTATAATTTCAATATAAACCGTTATAAATAATCAAAAATATTTGCACAAAGATGGACTTAGAAGGATTTTGATGTAAAATAATCAGTTATGGGAAAAATGCAGGTAAATACATATTATACAATTGGCCACGTAAAAAAAAATGAAACTAAAATTACATAAATACGTATTTAGGTATTGAATAAAGTGCCCTTTTTAATAGGACATTTTTTGGGACCATTCGACCTACAATTTTTCAAAAAATAGATATAACTTTTGATATGTCAAGTTGAAATTATAATTTTATGTTACTTATCGGTTTGTGGTATAATTATGGGCCTATATATGTAGAGTAATATTTATATATTCAATTGTAGAATGGTACTTTTATGGTAATATATACAATATTACATATTTATATATGTAATATTGACAAAAATTGATTAAATATTTACAAATATTAGCAAAACACATAATAAATTTATAAAATATGGACAAATAACATTTTTGTCCTTTCTGCTGGCCGGACCCTAAGCATAAACACACTATAATTCTGACAACTTTTGCAAAAAACAAAAGCTGAACTACAAAGCACATTTTTTTCATTTCTGCACGCAACTTTTTAACTAGAACATTCTTTTAAGCCAGATATAAAATACTTCTGCTAAATATTTGCAGAAAGCAAAAGCTAAACGTGAAGCCATTTTTGTTATTTTGCACGCCAGCTCTCATCGTAACCTCTTATTTTAGCCCAAACACAATTTTTTTAACTAAATTGTGTGAATTTTTAGTTTACTATTCGCTGCAGCATGTATTTCTATGTATGTATAGTAATTTTTATAATTTCAATATAAACCGTTATAAATAATCAAAAAAATTTGCACAAAGTTGGACTTCGAAGGATTTTGATGTAAAATTATCAGTTATGGGAAAAATGCAGGTAAATACATAATATACTATTGGCCTCGTAAAATAAAAATGAAGCAAAAATGACATAAATACGTATTTAGGTATTGAATAAAAAGCCCTTTTTAATAGGACATTTTTTGGGAGCATTCGACTTACAATTTTTCAAAAAATAGATATGAATTTTGATATTTCAAGTAGAAATTATAATTTTATGTTACTTATCGGTTTGTGGTATAATTATGGGCCTATATATGTAGAGTAATATTTATATATTCAATTCTAGAATTGTACTTTTATGGTAATATATACAATATTATATATTTATTTATGTAAAATTGACAAAAATTCATTAAATATTTACAAATGTTAGCAAAACACATAATAAATTTATAAAATATGGACAAATAACATTTTTGTCATTTCTGCTTTCCAGACCCTTAGAATAAACACACTATAATTCTGACAACTTTTGCAAAAAACAAAAGCCGAACGACAAAGCACATTTTTGTCATTTCTGCACGCAACTTTTTAACTAGATCATTCTTTTAAGCCAGACATAATATTCTTCTGCTAAATATTTGCAGAAAGCAAAAGCTAAACGTGAAGCCATTTTTGTTATTTTGCACGCCAGCTCTCATCGTAACCTCTTATTTTAGCCCAAACACAATTTTTTGAACTAAATTGTGTGAATTTTTAGTTTACTATTCGCTGCAGCATGTATTTCTATGTATGTATAGTAATTTTTATAATTTCAATATAAATTGTTATAAATAATCAAAAAAATTTGCACAAAGTTGGACTTAGAAGGATTTTGATATAAAATTATCAGTTATGGGAAAAATGCAGGTAAATACATATTATACTATTGGCCTCGTAAAATAAAAATGAAGCAAAAATGACATAAATACGTATTTAGGTATTGAATAAAGTGCCCTTTTTAATAGGACATTTTTTGGGAGCATTCGACCTACAATTTTTTCCAAAAATAGATATGAATTTTGATATTTCAAGTAGAAATCATAATTGTATGTTACTTATCGGTTTGTGGTATAATTATGGGTCTATATATGTAGAGTAATATTTATATATTCAATCGTCGAATGGTACTTTTATGGTAATATATACAATATTATATATTTATTTATGTAAAATTGACAAAAATTTATTAAATATTTACAATTATTAGCAAAACACATAATAAATTTATAAAATATGGACAAATAACATTTTTGTCATTTCTGCTGGCCAGACCCTAAGCATAAACACACTATAATTTTGACAACTTTTGCAAAAAACAAAAGCCGAACGACAAAGCACATTTTTGTCATTTCTGCACGCAACTTTTTAACTAGAACATTCTTTTAAGCCAGACATAATATACTTCTGCTAAATATTTGCAGAAAGCAAAAGCTAAACGTGAAGCCATTTTTGTCATTTTGCACGCCAGCTCTCATCGTAACCTCTCATTTTAGCCCAAACACAATTTTTTTAACTAAATTGTGTGAATTTTTAGTTTACTATTCGCTGCAGCATGTATTTCTATGTATGTATAGTAATTTTAATAATTTCAATATAAATTGTTATAAATAATCAACAAAATTTGCACAAAGTTGGGACTTAGAAGGATTTTGATGTAAAATAATCAGTTATGGGAAAAATGCAGGTAAATACATATTATACAATTGGCCACGTAAAATAAAAATGAAACTAAAATTACATAAATACGTATTTAGGTATTGAATAAAGTGCCCTTTCTAATAGGACATTTTTTGGGAGCATTCAACCTACAATTTTTCAAAAAATAGATATAAATTTTGATATGTCAAGTTGAAATTATAATTTTATGTTACTTATCGGTTTGTGGTATAATTATGGGCCTATATATGTAGAGTAATATTTATATATTCAATTGTAGAATGGTACTTTTATGGTAATATATACAATATTACATATTTATTTATGTAAAATTGACAAAAATTGATTAAATATTTACAAATATTAGCAAAACACATAATAGATTTATAAAATATGGACAAATAACATTTTTGTCCTTTCTGCTCGCCGGACTTTAAGCATAAACACACTATAATTCTGACAAATTTTGCAAAAAACAAAAGCTGAACGACAAAGCACATTTTTTTCATTTCTGCACGCAACTTTTCAACTAGATCATTCTTGTAAGCCAGACATAATATTCTTCTGCTAAATATTTGCAGAAAGCAAAAGCTAAACGTAAAGCCATTTTTGTTATTTTGCACGCCAGCTCTCATCGTAACCTCTTATTTTAGCCCAAACACAATTTTTTGAACTAAATTGTGTAAATTTTTAGTTTACTATTCGCTGCAGCATGTATTTCTATGTATGTATAGTAATTTTTATAATTTCAATATAAACCGTTATAAATAATCAAAAAAATTTGCACAAAGTTGGACTTCGAAGGATTTTGATGTAAAATTATCAGTTATGGGAAAAATGCAGGTAAATACATATTATACTATTGGCCTCGTAAAATAAAAATGAATCAAAAATGACATAAATACGTATTTAGGTATTGAATAAAGTGCCCTTTTTAATAGGACATTTTTTGGGAGCATTCGACCTACAATTTTTTCCAAAAATAGATATGAATTTTGATGTTTCAAGTAGAAATTATAATTTTATGTTACTTATCGGTTTGTGGTATAATTATGGGTCTATATATGTAGAGTAATATTTATATATTCAATCGTCGAATGGTACTTTTATGGTAATATATACAATATTATATATTTATTTATGTAAAATTGACAAAAATTTATTAAATATTTACAATTATTAGCAAAACACATAATAAATTTATAAAATATGGACAAATAACATTTTTGTCATTTCTGCTGGCCAGACCCTAAGCATAAACACACTATAATTTTGACAACTTTTGCAAAAAACAAAAGCCGAACGACAAAGCACATTTTTGTCATTTCTGCACGCAACTTTTTAACTAGATCATTCTTTTAAGCCAGACATAATATTCTTCTGCTAAATATTTGCAGAAAGCAAAAGCTAAACGTGAAGCCATTTTTGTTATTTTGCACGCCAGGTCTCATCGTAACCTCTCATTTTAGCCCAAACACAATTTTTTGAACTAAATTGTGTGAATTTTTAGTTTACTATTCGCTGCAGCATGTATTTCTATGTATGTATAGTAATTTTTATAATTTCAATATAAACCGTTATAAATAATCAAAAATATTTGCACAAAGATGGACTTAGAAGGATTTTGATGTAAAATAATCAGTTATGGGAAAAATGCAGGTAAATACATATTATACAATTGGCCACGTAAAAAAAAATGAAACTAAAATTACATAAATACGTATTTAGGTATTGAATAAAGTGCCCTTTTTAATAGGACATTTTTTGGGACCATTCGACCTACAATTTTTCAAAAAATAGATATAACTTTTGATATGTCAAGTTGAAATTATAATTTTATGTTACTTATCGGTTTGTGGTATAATTATGGGCCTATATATGTAGAGTAATATTTATATATTCAATTGTAGAATGGTACTTTTATGGTAATATATACAATATTACATATTTATATATGTAATATTGACAAAAATTGATTAAATATTTACAAATATTAGCAAAACACATAATAAATTTATAAAATATGGACAAATAACATTTTTGTCCTTTCTGCTGGCCGGACCCTAAGCATAAACACACTATAATTCTGACAACTTTTGCAAAAAACAAAAGCTGAACTACAAAGCACATTTTTTTCATTTCTGCACGCAACTTTTTAACTAGAACATTCTTTTAAGCCAGATATAAAATACTTCTGCTAAATATTTGCAGAAAGCAAAAGCTAAACGTGAAGCCATTTTTGTTATTTTGCACGCCAGCTCTCATCGTAACCTCTTATTTTAGCCCAAACACAATTTTTTTAACTAAATTGTGTGAATTTTTAGTTTACTATTCGCTGCAGCATGTATTTCTATGTATGTATAGTAATTTTTATAATTTCAATATAAACCGTTATAAATAATCAAAAAAATTTGCACAAAGTTGGACTTCGAAGGATTTTGATGTAAAATTATCAGTTATGGGAAAAATGCAGGTAAATACATAATATACTATTGGCCTCGTAAAATAAAAATGAAGCAAAAATGACATAAATACGTATTTAGGTATTGAATAAAAAGCCCTTTTTAATAGGACATTTTTTGGGAGCATTCGACTTACAATTTTTCAAAAAATAGATATGAATTTTGATATTTCAAGTAGAAATTATAATTTTATGTTACTTATCGGTTTGTGGTATAATTATGGGCCTATATATGTAGAGTAATATTTATATATTCAATTCTAGAATTGTACTTTTATGGTAATATATACAATATTATATATTTATTTATGTAAAATTGACAAAAATTCATTAAATATTTACAAATGTTAGCAAAACACATAATAAATTTATAAAATATGGACAAATAACATTTTTGTCATTTCTGCTTTCCAGACCCTTAGAATAAACACACTATAATTCTGACAACTTTTGCAAAAAACAAAAGCCGAACGACAAAGCACATTTTTGTCATTTCTGCACGCAACTTTTTAACTAGATCATTCTTTTAAGCCAGACATAATATTCTTCTGCTAAATATTTGCAGAAAGCAAAAGCTAAACGTGAAGCCATTTTTGTTATTTTGCACGCCAGCTCTCATCGTAACCTCTTATTTTAGCCCAAACACAATTTTTTGAACTAAATTGTGTGAATTTTTAGTTTACTATTCGCTGCAGCATGTATTTCTATGTATGTATAGTAATTTTTATAATTTCAATATAAATTGTTATAAATAATCAAAAAAATTTGCACAAAGTTGGACTTAGAAGGATTTTGATATAAAATTATCAGTTATGGGAAAAATGCAGGTAAATACATATTATACTATTGGCCTCGTAAAATAAAAATGAAGCAAAAATGACATAAATACGTATTTAGGTATTGAATAAAGTGCCCTTTTTAATAGGACATTTTTTGGGAGCATTCGACCTACAATTTTTTCCAAAAATAGATATGAATTTTGATATTTCAAGTAGAAATCATAATTGTATGTTACTTATCGGTTTGTGGTATAATTATGGGTCTATATATGTAGAGTAATATTTATATATTCAATCGTCGAATGGTACTTTTATGGTAATATATACAATATTATATATTTATTTATGTAAAATTGACAAAAATTTATTAAATATTTACAATTATTAGCAAAACACATAATAAATTTATAAAATATGGACAAATAACATTTTTGTCATTTCTGCTGGCCAGACCCTAAGCATAAACACACTATAATTTTGACAACTTTTGCAAAAAACAAAAGCCGAACGACAAAGCACATTTTTGTCATTTCTGCACGCAACTTTTTAACTAGAACATTCTTTTAAGCCAGACATAATATACTTCTGCTAAATATTTGCAGAAAGCAAAAGCTAAACGTGAAGCCATTTTTGTCATTTTGCACGCCAGCTCTCATCGTAACCTCTCATTTTAGCCCAAACACAATTTTTTTAACTAAATTGTGTGAATTTTTAGTTTACTATTCGCTGCAGCATGTATTTCTATGTATGTATAGTAATTTTAATAATTTCAATATAAATTGTTATAAATAATCAACAAAATTTGCACAAAGTTGGACTTAGAAGGATTTTGATGTAAAATAATCAGTTATGGGAAAAATGCAGGTAAATACATATTATACAATTGGCCACGTAAAATAAAAATGAAACTAAAATTACATAAATACGTATTTAGGTATTGAATAAAGTGCCCTTTCTAATAGGACATTTTTTGGGAGCATTCAACCTACAATTTTTCAAAAAATAGATATAAATTTTGATATGTCAAGTTGAAATTATAATTTTATGTTACTTATCGGTTTGTGGTATAATTATGGGCCTATATATGTAGAGTAATATTTATATATTCAATTGTAGAATGGTACTTTTATGGTAATATATACAATATTACATATTTATTTATGTAAAATTGACAAAAATTGATTAAATATTTACAAATATTAGCAAAACACATAATAGATTTATAAAATATGGACAAATAACATTTTTGTCCTTTCTGCTCGCCGGACTTTAAGCATAAACACACTATAATTCTGACAAATTTTGCAAAAAACAAAAGCTGAACGACAAAGCACATTTTTTTCATTTCTGCACGCAACTTTTCAACTAGATCATTCTTGTAAGCCAGACATAATATTCTTCTGCTAAATATTTGCAGAAAGCAAAAGCTAAACGTAAAGCCATTTTTGTTATTTTGCACGCCAGCTCTCATCGTAACCTCTTATTTTAGCCCAAACACAATTTTTTGAACTAAATTGTGTAAATTTTTAGTTTACTATTCGCTGCAGCATGTATTTCTATGTATGTATAGTAATTTTTATAATTTCAATATAAACCGTTATAAATAATCAAAAAAATTTGCACAAAGTTGGACTTCGAAGGATTTTGATGTAAAATTATCAGTTATGGGAAAAATGCAGGTAAATACATATTATACTATTGGCCTCGTAAAATAAAAATGAATCAAAAATGACATAAATACGTATTTAGGTATTGAATAAAGTGCCCTCTTTAATAGGACATTTTTTGGGAGCATTCGACCTACAATTACTCTGAGATAGCGCGT